>JAZKJV010010377.1:0-424012 GCA_037367405.1 Ottelia alismoides
TAATCAGCTCTTGCAATTATGTGTCCGCATCGACCACCCACTCATGCTGAGACAAAAGAACCTACATCGCCCCAACCTCCTCAGTCGAGTCAGCCGCAGCTAGCAGTTCAACACGTATATTATGTACAATCCCTAGAGGCTCCATCTCCTTAGTAGTCACGATAGTAACTGGTTGTATACCAACCAGATCCCCAGATTCTTCTCGAACCATACTCCCATCCACCACCTCTCATTTAGGAGGTGAATGGAGTTTGGTCAAATGATGCGTAGTTAGCCTGTCCAGGCAGACCTCAGCAAGGTAAGCTTGCAAACTCTTGTCCATTCCCATAACACCAAGGATGGAGGTTTGTCCATAGTGGCAATCGACCTCACCACTAGCAGTCTCAGCCATATCAATAGAGCTGGAGACAAAATTAACACCAACAACCGCAGTACTGGCAGAACCAGTAGAATTAGCAGTACGCGGTTTTACCGTATCAGCACCCTCCTCAATACCAACAATACCATTCTCCTTCTCGGTGTTCTCAACATCAATCTTGTCGGCATCCTCCACACCACTTGCAGTCTCAATATGTTCAGCACGTTGAACCATCAAAGGCACCTCCAGTGAACACCACCGTCAACTGCTTGTCTCGTCTTGTCAAGAGCCTTGCAGATATGAGCCAAAAAGTTGGATGACCTCACCGCTAACTGAGACCCCAATTCCGGCACAGGTGGAGGCTAACCCAAACAATTTCAGAAAACATGAGCAGGTAGGCGTGATGTCCAGTCCAACCCTTTAGAGTCAGAGGTACATAATTTATTTCTCTCTAATGTCATTACTCTTAGAGCGGTAGGATGTTGCGACCATCTGCAATGATGAAGGTCAAGAATAAAGCTTTTACAAGTGAGTCATCGTCTTCTTCTGCATCAATCAAACTATTAGCATGATCAGGTGAGGAGGAAGAGGAAGGAGAAGCACTAGAAAAATTCCAAAAAAGAAAAGAAAAGAAGCCAAAAAATAAAAGGAGGATAGCAACAACCAAAGCACCAACCAGCCAACAACGGAGAAGCCAACCCCTGCAACTGACCTAAAGCCAGCCGAAGGAGCCCCACCTGCTATTTTGGGATGCCCTCTACTTTAGAGGGAGGAAGCTTCTACTTTTTGTTATCTAGTTATTCAGCCTGATGTAGGCATAGATTTTGGTGTTGTAAATAAGAACAATCTTTCTGCTTGTTTTGGGTATGTAGCTATTCCTTTCCCAGACGCTCTTGAAAAATCCAAAAAAATAAAAATTGAAAACTGTTGTGTCGGATCCTAATGTTGTGCAAATAATTCGAAATCTTATTATATAGATTCTATTGCTACATGACATTAAATACATGCCAAACATAAGGAAAGGACTCAAAGAGGCATGTTCTTCAAGAGACATTTGCACCTTGCCAGACAAGAGAACCTGAATCACATCCTGATGGTGATGACTATCAATGCAATTACCAATCTCCCAAGCAAAAATAAAGGCATGGGAGCCATGCTCATCTGATGCACATTCTTTATCAAGAGTTTGACCGAACTCTTCTTGACAACGGATCATTAATTTGATGCCAACTTCATTGCTCAAGAAATTTGGGTTAGGACTGCTTAAGACAACTAGAATGATTCTGCAATTTGAGGACATTTTAATTAAGCAGCCTCGAGGAATTTCAGAAGATGTTGTCATCACAATTCAGGGAATGAAGTTCCCTGTGGACTTCATAGTATTAGATATGGACATCTCGACTCTTCTTCTGAATACCCGATAATACTTGGACAGTCGTTCCTTCGAACAACCAAAGTAGTGATGGATTACGACAGTGGACAGATCACCTTCCGTTCAAACAATGACAAGGTGCACATACAAACGATCTAGATGCCCAAATCGACATAATTTGCATTAGATATAAGTGTGCCGGTAGAACAGATAGAAGACTATGATTTCCTTGCAGAAATTAGAGACACCAACCTATTCATGTACTACATCCAAACCCACACATTCCTCTCTTTAGAGTAAAGAGTGGATAGCACAATCGGACTCCCCTTTCTCTTGGAAGACAAAATCGTTGTTGATCTACCAGCTAAGTTCAATAATGGCCACTTCTCTGTAGCAGAAGCCAAAGAAATAATCACAGAATTATTAGAACAAGATTCCATCATTGAAAATTCTTGTGCATCAATAGATTCAGAGCTCACAAAGTCAAAGGTGGACAACATATAATTGACGGTGGTGACCCCACCAATGTCTTACACAGTTCATGAGGTTACCACTAGGAAAGTACATGCTCTCCTTGGGGTCAAGAAGCTTCCAACAAACACGAAGTATGCCTTCCTTGCGGGCGAGCCAAATATGTATCCTGTAATCATCAATTCCCAACTGACTCAGGAACACGAATCTCGTCTTCTTAAGGTTCTAGAAAGAAATCGCAATGAGATTGGCTGGAAAATTTCAGATCTCCAAGGGATTAATCCTTCATTATGCTCCCATCATATATACCTTGAAGAAGAAAGCAAGTTGTCCTACGAGTTTCAGTGAAGACTCAATCCAAACCTGAGGGAGGTTGTTATGAATGAAATCACAAAATGGTGTGATGCGGGTCATTTACCCCATGTCCGACTCATAATGGGTGAGTCCCTTAAACGCCGTGCCAAAAAGGTTAGGGATCACCATTTTGAATAATAAAGGAGATGAGATTGCAACCAGAGTTCCTACATCGTGGTGCGTCTGTGTTGATTACAAACGCCTAAACTTAGCGACCTAGAAGGACCATTTCTCGATTCCCTTCATCAACAAATCATTGAGATTGGCCATAATGGAGTACTTATGCTTCTTGGATGGATACTCTGGGTACAATTAGGTTGAAATCAACCCAGAAGATCAAGATAAAACCACCTTCATGTCTCCATTCAGGATTTATGCCTTCCGCGGGATGCCATTCGGCTTATGCAATGCTCCTGTGCCTTTCAGAGGTGCATGATGGAAGTATTTGTAGAGATGGTTTGTCGCTTTCTCGAGATATTTATGGACAATTTCTTGGTCTACGATGATAGCTTTGATCAATGTTATCATATTTAGACTGAGTTCTGAAGAGATGTTGTTAAGTCAACTTGGTGCTCTTGTGAGAGAAAAGCTATCTTATGGTAACCGAGGGGATTGTGTTGGGCCATGTCATCTCAAAGCGTGGCATGGAGGTTGATCTTGCAAAGGTGGAAGTCATTTCCAAGCTCGAGCCACCTACAAACTTAAAGTAGGTCTGGTCATTCCTTGGGCATGTGGGCTTCTATAGAAGATTCATCAAAGATTTCAATAAAATTGCATGACCACTAACTAAGCTCCAAGGCAAGGAGGCCAGTTTTGTTGTAGATGATAGAGTCCTCCAAGCTTTTAATCATCTGAAAGGCATTATCAATCAGGCCCTTATCCTTCAACTGCCATATTGGTCTCTTCCATTCAAGATCATGCCAGATTCTTCAAACTATGCCATTGGAGCGATTCTAGGACAGTGGAGAGATAATATTCCATTTGCTATTCATTATGCCAGGAGAACTCTTAATGAGGCTTAGAGGAATTACACCGTCATAGAGAAAGAAATGCTAGCAGTTATTTTTAACTAGGAGAAGTTCAGATCTCATTTGTTTGGGTCCAAAGTAATTGTGTATATAGATAATTCTTCCATCATGTACTTGCAAGCCAGGGAGATGCTAAAGCAAGGCTTACAAGGTGGATCCTTTTGCTCTAGGAATTCGATCTTGACATTCGCGATAAACCTAGAGTTAAAAATGTGGTGGCAGACCACTTGTCAAGATTGCCAGAGCCAGACACTCTAGAGCAGAGCACAATTCTGATCATTGAAACATTTACAGACAAGGAAATTCTGTCAGTCACCTTGCTCCTCTGGTTCGTCAATATTGTGAACTATCTTTTGCCCAAGAGATCTCCACAAGATTGGCCGAAGTTGAAGGACGACAAATTCTTATCGGATATTTATTTCTATCAGTGGGAGGATCCACATCTCTTTTGTGAGGGGGCAAATTGCATCTAGAGGAGGTGCATTCCTCAGGAGGAAGTTCATAGTGTCCTCGAGCACTATCGCCCCAAGAATCAGGAGGACACCACTCTGGAAGACACACGGCAACAAAAGTATTACAATATGGCCTTTGGTGGCCAACCTTATTCAAAGATGCAGAAGATTTTTGTGAAGAGATGTACTGACTGTTAGAAAATGGGTGAGACAATTGTAATGAGAGATACAATGCCCCTAAAATATATTCATATTTCAGATGCGTTCGATGCATGGGGTATTGACTTCATGGACCCATTTTAAAACAGTCAGGGCTATGAATATATTCTACTTACTATCGATTATGTGAGTCATTAGATGGAGGCCATCCCTATCCTAGCTACCCATACTCGCATCGTCTGCCGGTTTCTTAAAGACAATATCATTGCATGATTTAGGATCCCTAAAATTCTCATATCAGATAGGGGTAGCCATGTAAACAATAGAGAGGTGAAGAAGCTAACTCGAGAATACTGCATTGAACATTTAGTTACCTCTCCATATGATCAGAGTCTAATAGCTTGGCAGAATGGTCGAATAGGGAAATTAAGACGACTCTCCAGAAACTTGAACGTCCAGACAGAAAGAACTGTCTCAACTGCTTGACTCGGTTCTCTGGGCTGATCAGACTATGTATGAGTCTCCTCTGGGAATGTGTCCCTACCGCTTGGTATATGGAAAGCCATGACATCTGCCCGTCGAGATGATTACCAAATCTTTATGGGCAATTAACATTTGCAATTTGGGCCAAAGGAAAGTTGGGAAGAACAGAAAGCAAGATCTGAATAGACTGCTCGAACTTTGTGACTATACATACGACAACAATCTCATGTACAAGAAGAAGGTCAAGAAGTGGTATGACAAGCACATCCATCACAAGACCTTCGAGCCAGCTCAGAAAGTATGGTTGTCTGATGCAAAGTTAAAACCTTTGCCCAAGGAAGTTGAAAAGCAAGTGGACAGGGACGTTTGTAGTGAAGCATGTGCGTGCCAATGGAATCAGAGTTATATATGGATTGTTAGCTGACACACAGCCTTTCGTCATCAATGGAAAGCTTTTAAAACCTTACCTCGAGCATAATACCTTCTTGTCCATAATTGACTCCATTGATGTCGCCAATGATGCAGAAATTCCAACCGCAACATCTAGAGATTCAGACAAAACAATCAAAAATATTTTTGAGTAGTTAATCAATTTCTTCTTTTCTTCTTTTTATTATTTCATTCTTCCGAAAGCTTCACTCATCCCAGATATCATTGCTATACGTAGGATATGCTTCATCTAAGTATGGGGGCGAGAGTATGTGGGTGTTCATTCTTTAATCTCATCATCAGTCTTCTCAACTTTTGACATTCTTTCTATACTTAGGGATATTTTACACTAAGTATAGGGGTAGATAGACCGGGTTGCATATTTGTTTATTACCACCCTCGACCCTCCCTGCCTTGTGTACAATCTGTTGTACTTAGGGTTATTTGATCCTAAGTATAGGGGGGTAGTCAACTTCCTATTCATTATTCGGTCGTTGTAGTATTGATTTTTCGATACTTAGTATGAATTATGTCTTCCTTTTCTCTTTGATTTAAGTGGAAATAGCTCAAGCTAATTATAGGGGGGTCGTATATACTCTATATATCCTTTAGCCATAACTCGTACTTTCATATTTTCAGTAAGTGTGGCTAAAATACAAGAAATTAATTAAATAGAACATAAAAGAATAAACTTGTATAAAATTCATTAGAATTTTGTACCTATTGATTAATAAATCAGGATAAAAATACTTTTGCAAAATGTTTGAGCAATAGTTTGAAAATCTCTTTGAAAAATTCTTGAAAACTATTTGGAAAATATTTTATAAAAATGTTTTCGACCTTTGTAAAAAGATGTTTCTCTTGTAAAAATTTCTTGTCTTTATGTAAATAAATTGTTTTGAAAATCCATTTGCAAATGCTTTGAAAAATGGTTGCAAAAATAGTCTGGAAAATCTATATACAGTGTTTGAAAAAACTTTGCAAAATGATTTTCAAATCTTGTAAATGTTTATAGAGATTATTTGTCAAAATAGTTTACAAAATAAAGTTTTTAAAATGTTTGCAAAAATGTTTTCAAATTATTTTAAAAAATAAATACATAATTCAAGCAAATAAAGATCCTTTACAAAACTCATATATACAAACCTGTAACTCCCTAAATCCTAATTCTTGTAAATGTAAGAATCATTCCTGTGTAAATATCTGTACCTATTTCTTTTCCTACAAATATTTTTGTTTTGAAAAAAATCACTAAAATTTTGCAAAAGAAAAAACATTTGCAAAATCTTTTCAAAAATTGCATAAAAATTTGAGAAACTTTTTCAAAAACCTATAAAAAGTTTCATAGGAAAATTGCAACACAAAAAAATATTTTCCTTACATTGTACATAACATTTGACTTTTCGAATTGAATTTGATAATTGAAAAAGTCTAAGTATAATCCAAAGATCGGATCTAGGTCGAACCTTAATCTACTTAATCATAGGAACCTTATAGGAACTAGAATTGAGGTACTTCAGGCCTGCTAGACTTAATTCTTTGAGAACATGATATTTGGTTCAGTGTCATCGTGACTGCCTAAGTAGAGTATTTAGGAACACACACATGACTCTTGTTGATAATGACCTAGCTAGCACACCTGCACCGTTCACTTTTCTCACCTCAGTTGAAAAGGTAGAGGGCTAGATTTGCCGGCAAGAGACACAAGTCAATGGAAACATCAGGAGTCACAGATTTGTGGCCATTGTCCCCCAACCCGATCGAGTAGCCATGAGGTCTAAAGACAGAAGTTGTAGGTTGCAATAATGCTTCAAAAGAGGGATAGTCTACTAGCTCAAGAGGAAAAACTCTATATGTAAATGTTGTTAATCAAAAACTCCAAAAAAGTGGATAGGTCTGAACGAAATAAATTCCTGTCAGAGTACGCAGATCTTTGCATAGTCAATAAACAAGCTTGAGCTTCAAAGTCAGATGTTCGTGAGCATGCAGCTGGATGACTTGTCAACATTGGTCAAGCAACCTAGGGTAAGTACCTACACTGGCTACCATCCATTCTTCCTTCCACCTCCTCTTCTTGAGTCGGTTGTACGTGAACTTAGAAGGGAATATCCCGCTTCACGAGGAAAGAGTTGTTGGATTGGAGAATTAGGGTCATCATGTTGGAGAAGACTGACTTTTATCGCTTCATCCAAGGAGAGCTACGCATCACACACATCGTCCAAGATAGATTCATAGTCATAAGGGTTTGTGTATGAGTTGACTTATTCTGACATGTCTATTGAGGAGACTTGAGCAGAGTTTTGCGATTATCGAAGGCTATTGTGTTTCAAATATGTTTCGTAATAAGGCTCTGACCACACCTAAAATCTAAAGGTTCGACATAAGCTCCAAACTTTCACTTTGTAAAGATAAGTTTAAGAGTTAAAATCAATCCAAGTTCTTTCTTTTTTCTTTTCTTTATTTTCTTTTATGTAGTTATAAGCTTAAATGTTTGCTACGGACTAGCAAATGCAAGTATAGGGGGAGGATGAATCTCTAATTCATCACCTTTATTCTTTCATTCTCACCTATCAACCCTATCTAAATGCATGTAAATGACACTATTTTGCAAGAATTAACACTCATTATTATTGAATAAATATTGTGTAAAATACAGTGTTTAAATCCAAAAAAAAGAATAAAGAAAAAAAATAAAATGCCAATGGTGTTCTATGACCCAAACCCCAGAAACATAGGCATCATGATGACTGGGTCGACAAGGAATAAAGTAGGGGGGATAAGGGTCATTTTTTTGGGGACACAATAAATACCCTAATTTTTAGCCTTCAATATTGCATTTTTTGGGACCCGTTTTATTCTTTGTTTTTATACTTCAAATAAAGAAACTTTGTACATAAAAGTTATAGATAAAAATATAGAGAAAAATACGAAATTTACTTTACACGAAAATAATACAAATTGTACATTTTATACTTAGAATAAAAAGCCAAAACCTAAAATTCCCAAACACATATCTCCTCCATATGAATCAAAATGCATCAAAATCACTCTAATTGCATATAACTTTTTATTATCTATTTAATAAAGCTGGTTTCATTTAATTTGGAGTCAATATGCAAAAATTAGGTTTTAGACCCGTATTATACTATATACCTGAATAAAATATTCACTTTATTCATTCTTTATATTTTCAATTATTTTATATTTTTATATAATTTGTAAATATTCTTTGTATTATACGTACGTATTTAGATAATAAAAAAACCATAAATAAAATAATATGTAAAGTACAGAGATGAATATACTACACTTACACCTATATAATAATACCCCTATTTATTTAAGTGTACTTATTATGTCATAAAAATATAATAAAAATATATTTATGTGTATAAAAATAAGTTATAAATATATAAATTATGCGAATAAAATAATAAAATACAAAATACATAATAAAAAGTAAATATACAAATTATATGTAAATATACATATAAGTACACTTGTAAATAGTAACTCACAATAAATTAATCCATAAAATAAATAAAAATAGGATTAAAATGCAACATAAAATAATAAACAATTTTTATTTTATAATTTAAAAGCAATAAACTCATTTAATATTATTTATTAATTTTACCATTATTTTCTCGTTCCCTTTTTTGGTCCACGTGGACCAACTAGAAACCTCCCAGTGTTGCCTCCAGTCAATATCCCCCTCTCTCTTCCTCGTTTACCGATCTATCAAAACCCATGTTTTCTCCTAATTATCCGTTGATCTCCTTCATGTTCTGGCTTAGCATGATACCCAATTACTGGAGATTAATCGTCAATGATTTCCACGTACTCTTTAGATCCGATCAATCTCCATCGAATCGAGCGACCTCAGCTTCACAAGATAGCTGATCACCGCCCCGCACCCTATGTTAATTCGGTCAAGTCAATGTCCAAATTAAATAATAAGTGTTCGTTGCAGTCGGATACGAGAGGGAATATCAAAAACCACTTTAATTAGATTTGAGTTAATTTCAAACGGTAATTTTTTTTACTTGGTGAAGTCCAAGGTCGAACTCAGGGAGGCATCTGTCTCCTTAGGTGAATTATTAGCAAATTTCCAAGTGTTAGATTTTTGAGGAATTATTTTTTGGTCTTTTTTAATTTCTATGCAGGACACATGCAACAAACAAGCCAATTCAAAGTTAAATCAATCAAGGCATCCAATTAAGTCCAAAAATTATAAAAAGTGGCCAGATGATGAATTATGGTGAAATTAAGCTACTTTAATTTTTTTAGAATTTTTAGACACTAAATGAATTTACAGTGAATTAAACATGCAGACAGGGTGATTTCCATTAATTTATTTTTAATAAATAACAAATCACATCTTTTTCAGGAAATAAAATTATCCTATAAAGTTCTAATGATAAGGAATCTAGGAAAATTGACAAACTTTGATTTCAATGTGAAATGAATTTACTAAAATTAAATTAAGAAAATCACTAAACAATTTATTCAGGCCTCGATATTTGTGCAAATGATATGAAATTTTTATGCAATGTTGGGTTCACTATCCTAAAGCTACTGTGAATTTTTGAGAATTTTTGAAGCTACAGAAAATTAATTATAAATTAAAAGGTCTCACTGGGCAAAATATTACACAAATCAACCAATTAATTCATTTAAAATCTACTGCAATTACAAAAATGTGACAAGTAGCACAATAGATGGAGGACAAGTTA
This sequence comes from Ottelia alismoides, assembly GCA_037367405.1. Classification (NCBI taxonomy): domain Eukaryota; kingdom Viridiplantae; phylum Streptophyta; class Magnoliopsida; order Alismatales; family Hydrocharitaceae; genus Ottelia; species Ottelia alismoides. Next base: position 9,843 of record JAZKJV010010377.1, read on the forward strand.
CTCAACAAAATGCAACTTTTGGAATTCAAAAATGATGTAAAATGCAACCTAGGGATGCATGCAAAGACAGGGGTGTATTTGCAATACAAGAAAATAAAATTACATAAAAGAAATATGCTGACAGGGACTCAAATGCAATTACCTATAATGCTGGGGAAAGATGTGCGAATTCTCCACAGGCACGTGCTCCTCACGTGGGGTCTGCTTCACAGGGACCTTTTTGCAAATATGAAAAGCTTCCAGGGCCTCGGTGCAAAATACCCAAGCTGCACGTGCTCCTCACGTGGTCGGCCTAGGCTCGGATGGCTTCGGAGGCTCGGGGCTCAGCTCGGGTGGCCTGGAGGTCTGGAGTGAGGCTCAGTGTAGCCTCAGGTCGTCCGAGCCTAAGGTCGGGGGCGAGGCTCGGTCTTTGTCGACGTGGCGTAATGAAGACCCTTGGATCAAGATCGATCCAAGGGGTGTCGGTGTTGACGCGTGGCGAGATCAAAAGCCGTCAGATCTGGATAGATCCAACGGTGCTAGGAATCCGGTCAAGGGGGCGACGTGGCTGAATGTAGACCACTGGATCAGAGATAGATCCTACGGCTCTCGGCTGCTGCAGAGGTGGGACACGTGGCTCGCTAAGCGCCGTTAGATCTCGAAGGATCCAACGGCACCTGTGAGGGTTGGCTGAGTGGCGACATGGCGCGACTTCGACCGTTCGATCGAGGTGATCGAACGGCAGATGGGGCTTCTCCTTCAACGGGCCTCCGCCGCCTGCGAAGGAGATGGTGGAGCTCCGGCGACTGGGCCTTTGCTCCGCCCTTCCCTACCGGTGTCGGTGACGCTCTCCGAGGCCTCGGAGGTATCCCAGCAGAAGCACGGCAATGCGGCGAAGGTGACGGTGGTCTCAGGAGCTGGAGAAGGCCTACGGAGGTCGCTGGCGACGAAGTTCGAGGATGTCTCCGGCGAAGCTCCGATCAGTGACAAAAGTGGTACCTGCAAGTGTTAAGAAGATAGCTGAGGCTCGTGGTGCACTTGTGGAGTTGAGAAGGTAGTCGGCAAGGCCTAAGGAGTAATGGAGATGGGTTGGCGATGGTGCTCCGGCCAAGTGGCGGAGCTGAAGCTGGTGGAGGACGAAGTGCGTCGTCGGCGGGCGTAGAGGTGACCGCGAAGATGAGAGCTCCGACGCGGAGCTCGACGGAGTGAAAGCGAGGCGAGACGATGAAGAGGGACGTCGGATAAAAAGCTAGAAATCAAAATAAAAACAAAAATGAAGATCGGAGCAAGATGGAGGTGTTCACCTGGGGTTTGGAGCTCGAGTTTGAGTTCCAGATCGTCGCTAGAAGGGGCAGTGAGTCCCTGAGCTCAAGCAGCGGCTCGGCGGAGGAGGGTTGCAACAAGACGGTGGCCGAGGATCTCGCTGGAGAAGAGAACCGTCCTCACTCAAGAAAACTTGCAATTACTGTCACCAATCGAAAGCTCCGAGCTCGGGGTGTCTCTCAGGGGTGGCGGAGAGGTGCGACGATGGCCGGTGCTCGATTATTTATGGGTTGAAGTAGGTGACCGGCCTGGTGATGGAGCGAGGTTTAAGGGGTTCGTGGGAATTCGGTGGAGGTCGACCTGGGTAGTGGAGTGGCTGGCGAGGATGATGGATGAGTGGGGGTCATCGTGGAGGTGATGGTGGACGGCGACGGTGGTGGAGGCGCGGCCAAGAATAGGAAGGGGTGCCCCTCCCGCAAGGCGGAGATCGTGGGAGAGAGAGGCACTGGAGGTGGAAGACGAAGACTCCACCGTTGGATCGTGTGATCCAACGGTGGTGATCGAGGCGGGAAGGAGCGGTAGGATGGAGATCGGGGCGCTGTGATCTGAGCGTCAGGAGCCCTCCACGTGGCACGATGGGGGCGAAGTATGCGCGAGCGGTGTGGATCAGATCTGAGGAAGATCGAAGGGCTGCGATGCACAGCGGGCTGAGCAGTTGAGATGGAGGGATGGAGTGCATCATCCAAGGGCGCAACAAGCGCCACGTGGCGCGTTGAGGAAGAGACACGAATGGGCGATTGAGATGAGGCAGAGGATTTGATCTGACGGTCAAGGTGAAAGGCATACATGGTCATCCAGTGGCCGTTGGATTGAAAGTGTCATCCAATGGCCGAGAGCAGAGGCGGCTTGGGCAAGGGGAGCGGGCCGCGTGGCGCAACCAGATGGCGCCGCGTGGCCTGCTGTGATTGGCTGGACAAAGAAATAATGGTAGAGAGAGGAGGGGGCGAATTTGGAAAAACTCAAAACATGAAAGTTGTAGATCTCGATGAGATCTACAAGTTTCATGTTTACCAAAGACGGAAATAAGGTCAAATATGATACATAAATACAAAGATACAAATATACATACATGTAGTATACAAAGAGGCCCAAAAACCCAACTTTTTCATACGAGCTCCAAATTGGATGAAATTAGTCTCATTTTAAAGGTCTTTTAATGTGTATTATTCTAAAATTAAGTAGACCTATTTCGGAGTTTGTATGAAGGAGTTATGGTCAATTTCTGATCCAGGGGTTCTAGGGCTTTATTGGCTATTTTACAAGGGGGATTTCTGGCTTTCTTCCCTAACTTATTAACTAAGGAGTACATATTATAAGGAAGAGGTTATTTTGATAAGAGGATATTTTACAAGGGATTTTGGCTACTTATTTAAATGCAAATGGAGTGCTAAAATGCATGTTTTATGTATGCATGCATGAATGCTATTTATGTAATATAGAGGGAAATATGCCTCTATTTACTCGGGAACAAGGCTCTATTTTTAACTTTTGGAGTAATGAATCACAGATTCATCAACCCCCTATACTTAAACCTTGCTCGTCCCCGAGCAACTAAATGAAATGCAAGAGTGAAATGACTTTGGGTTCCATACCAAGGTCATGAACAAAATTTGAAAATGGGGCTTGACTCAACCTTTGGATTAATTGTGTGGCGGAACCTTATTTGGACCTGAACTTAAGACCTAACAGACTTCAAGTTCTACAAGTCTTCTATTCAAGACGCCTCAATAGTCAGGTCAGAACAAATCCTCAAACGCAAATTTCTGATGACTATGATTCTTACTTGTACTGTGTAAGTGAGATATAGCTCTCCACATCAGAAATGACTCGGAACCAGCCTCCTCTAACAAGGTAACTCAATAACTCGGTCCAATAACTCTTTCCTCGAGGAGCAGGGTATTCCCTTCTATGTTCAAGTGCGACCAACTCAAGAGGAGGGGGTAGAGAAAAAGAATGGACGGTAGCCAGTGTAGCTACCTATCCCGGGATGCCTGACCAGTGTAGCCAAGTCATCCAGCTGCATTTCTTTACTAATATACATACTCTGATAGGCAATATTTTTTTTTGTTTTGGCCTGTCTATTTTTTCTGGAGTTCTTGCATTTTTTTCTCTTTTTTTTCTTTTTTTTGGGAACTATATACAAGGTGCAGCATGTACATCAGGAGTTTTTCCTCTTGAGCCAGTAGACTATCCCTCTTTTGAAGCATCATTGCAACCCACAGCATCCTGTCCTTAGATGTCAACACCACCAGACTAGGTTGAGATGCACTACCCTCCCGAGAGGAGGACGGATGTTTCCACCCGTGTGCTACTCCAAGCTAAAGGATTCTACCTCCTCACCACCTCATCAATGAAGAGCTACGTGCATTGTGCTTGTCCAAGTTAGGTCATTATCTAAAAGAATCCTGCGTATGCATGAGATATTCTACTTAGACTAATCAAGATGACATGTGAACATAGACTTGCGGGCTCAAAGAATTAAGTCACTTGACCTGAGAAATCTTAACTCCAGTTCCTATAAGGTTCCTCTGAAATTACGTGGATTAAGGTCAAATCAAGTCCATCCTCAATATCTACTCATAACTTAGTTCAGAACCCACTAGCTTTCCACCATGCATATGCAAGATATGCAGATGAGATGTAGATGTCATGCTATGAAGATGAATGAAAATGCAAGACTCTTTTTCTTTTCTTAGATGCAGAGATGATATGCAAGAGTAAATAAGAAGCCTATTTTTTTTCAACACTTTGGTATACCGCGTATGTTACAACAATTTACAAGAGTTTAATAAGTATTATACAAATTTTACAATATACAAGTATACATTTTTTCAATTTTTACAAAAGATTTACAAGTATTATACAACAAGTATAAAAAAAATTCGATTTTTACCCACCCATAATTATTGCAAAAATATATACAAAAGTACGCGAAAATACGCGAAAGTACGAGCTATGGGTAAAGTATATATGTAATATATACACGCCCCCCTATACTTAGCGTGTGCTATGTCCTCAGAGCACGAAAGCGACTAAAAAGACATAGCTCGGGCTAAGCGTAGGAGAGCTAAAATAACAAAAAGTATAGAAGTCGTCCCGCCCCCTTATACTTAGGCTCAGGCAGCCTAAGTGTAGAAGAAGATCAGAAATGGGGCGGACGAAGAAAAGAGGGGAAATGGATGAATATATACACGGCGGGCATCGGTCCCCCCTATACTTAGGCTCTGGTCAGCCTAAGTATAGGACAGGAGTGGGTATGAGGATCGATGTGATCTGGAGGATGTACAATGAACAATGAAGAGACTCGGGTCACTCTCCCCCCTATATTTAGGATCTGATCATCCTAAATATAGCCATAAAATGAAATGATATGGAGCCGGGGCGAGTGATTCGAATCACTGGAGAGGGAAAAAAATATATACAAGGAGAATTGAGAATATACAAGGATTAAGAAGGTTTGTGACGAACCTTCTTGCGGACTCGAGGAGGTGGATAATATACATATGTGTCGCTGTCGGAATCGTCCTCAGATGAATAATAGTGAGGTGTAGGGATCGTCCAATGCGGGTCGACACATGGCTGCTTGCTTAGATAAGGCTTAAGAACAACCGAACTGAGCTCACTCATATAAATCACCTTATCTGGACCAGATGAGGACTCTTCTGAAAATTCCTTCTCGGGTGTGTTGAAGGAAATTTTCTTAGTCGGTTTTCTAGAACCTGAATCATTGAAAGGGAGTGGAGAGCGATGCGCCTTGAGAGGTTCAGGGGAACACCTCAAGGAATCAATTCTCGACTTCCTCTCAGTAGATAGCCGACTAGAAGAGGGAGCAATCGTGTTTTTAAGGTGGAGTCAATTTTGTCTGGGTTGTTTCCTTAGAAGGCACGGGTCGTGGTGTGGTGCTGACTATGGGTTCCTCATCAGACGAGTCACCATAAAGATTGTAATATTCCTGAAGGGTCAGCACATGTCTCGGGAAGGTTCTAGTGGTCTCAGTCGGCTTGGCATTATTGGGCTCTTGTATCGGATCATCGAAATGATCAAGACAATCAACAAAAATCATGTCCGACTCAATGTCAGCTTCTGGTCGTGAGTCCTCCTTAGAAGCTGTCATGGTGGCGGTGCAAGCAGTTGATGAAGTGGAGGTGTGGGGAGTCTCAGAACCAACGGTCGTCTGGGCAGTCAGTCTCTCAGGTGTAGTAGAGAGGTGGGACTCATCTACCTCTCGATGGTCACGACTGTCAGCGGATGTGCGGGTTTCCTTAGAGTAAAGTGTATCAAAGAATGGGTGAGGTCGGAGTGCTCCCAATGCTGAGAAATCGATCTCCCGAGTCTCGCAATCTATAGACGCTTTAGCTGAGGCTAAGAACGGCTTCCCGAGAATAATCGGAGACTGGGTAAACTCTATTCGGTGCTCGATATCAATGATTTTGAAGTCCACCTGGAGTAGAGCACCTTGGAAAGTAACGATGACTGAAATTTTTCCTCTAGACCGTTTGATGGATCGATCAGCCAGCTGAACGATCTCTCTCGACTTTCTAATTGTCCTGAGTTTGAGTTTGTCAAACACAAAGGTCAGGAGGATATTTATCGGAGAGTCATCATCGATTCTTGCATGGGTAAAGATGGTGTCTTTGATTTCACATTCCACTCTGGGCAACCACTTCACTCAGCGGCTCTTTGTCTTTCTCCCCATCACCAAGGAGGTGGCCATAGACACTATGTGTCTTTCAGTCCTTGTCCTCTTATTGTCCGACCTCTTAGGCATCAATTTACTTCTCACAAATCTTTTGAGGTCGAGAAAGTGATCTATGGCCTTTATTAAGGGAAGATTAAAAATCAGTTCTTCATCAAATGCTTCCCTTAGGGCAGGATCCATTTTTTAGGTCTTTTTCATTTTCAATTTTTATGTGATTTTTTTGTTTTCAATTTTTATGGTAGTTTGGATAGATGCATGATCAGATTCTGGATTGGAGGGTAAGTGGTTAGTAGAAGAGGGAGGTAGAATGGACTCCAGCTGTACAAAAGGTGTGGGTTTCCTAATGCTTACTTGATTCTCAACATCAGATCTACTTACTTCCTTATCCAATATCATTCCCAAGCTGGAAGAAATTGAGTGCAATATGTCCATGACACCTCTCAACTCGTTACCAAATGATTCATTTTTTTAATAAGTCTAGAGATGTCATCCTCCAAAATGTTCTCATGACAAATCATGGGAGAGTTCTGCTCAATTGGAGGAGACTGTTGAGATGTTGAGGTCTCATACTCAACATACCTAGAATCTGGCATGTAATACTGGGTCGAGTATGGACCATCCAAATGGCAAATACTGGTCGGAGCCTCATATGATGAAACGGGGACTGATAAGTCTAGCTCATGAGTCCAATCTTGTGAATGTATAGGCTCTCCGAATGAAGGCTGCTTAATGGAATCTTGATCGCTAAAGTCAATCAAGTCTTGGAAATCATGATGTGCAGACCTCTTCGTTTGGTATGTTCGATCGACCATGTTATGCCCTAAGGTCAAGTCGGGATGTGTATATGTGGATTCTTGTCTGGTCCCTACTTGAGGTGAGAATGAAGTATGCGGGGGCATATAATCTTGCCAATCATCTATCTCAGCAGTGGCTTGCTCTTCATTTGATTCTTTGATTCCTGCAAGCTCTCGAGAATAGAGACAGTCAGCCCAAGAAGGAAGTGGATCTGGAATGTTAGAATATGGAGTAGGTGTGAAATGCGAAGAAGTAGAGAAGTCATTCGGAGTTCTGACTTCATGATCGGGTTGAGGGGGAGCCGACTACGGGTAAGGGTCTCCTGTGGATGGCGGAGGAGAAAGCGAAGATGAACGGTATATGATCGAGGAGGAGTGACCAGAGGTCACAGGGTATGGGGACCAATATCCCGACATCTTGAGGAGGAAAGGATGAATGCAAGAAGATTGAGGTAGAAAATGTGCAATTACATAGGAAAACGCACACAGACAGACACAAAGACAAACGCAAGAGCAAACCCCGAGTTCACACTCAACACTGTGAAGGACCCGAAACTGAGTCCGATTAATCTTGTTAATTTTAAGTGTGATTTTTCAAGCAAGATAGCAAGGATTTACGCGGCCTATAGGGAAGTCGGCTCAGAGCAGGATGCGTCTTCCCTTTTTAACCCGTCGCCTAAGATACCGCCGGTCCTTCCTTTCTTCGCTCCTATCCCAAGTCGATGGATTCAAAGACCACACCCCTATCTACCTGCAAGCAGGCGGAGGCTGACAAGGCCGGAACTTCACCCAGGGGGGTTACTGGCAACTTGTCGCAAAAAACCGCAATTTCGCCCCTATCTACCTGAGACAGGCGGAGGCTACTTGGTACTAGTCAATGAATCTGAAATTATTCGACTTGTGATATTTGCTAGGATTAGTTGGAACGTGATATGGAAGGCGGGGATTTGGGCTCTGTCTTAAGGTGTACACACACACTCAAGTACCCTCACTCAGCCTGAAAACAAGCCCGGGGATTAATCTCCCGCAAACAATTTTCAAATTTTATTCCTCTTTTTTGGTCAATAATGTTTAGTAGTCCCGGTTTTAAATTAGGTTCTCACTGATTAAGTCCAACCACACAGCACGCCTATCGGACAGTCCCAATTTCCTTTTAATTAGATGTGAAAAATCAGAGGGGGAAATCGAGAAAAAGCCGATGCAAGATAAAAACAATGATGCTATGCTGAGTTCAGGAGACTTACAGTGATCCCTTCGCTTTTTTTATGCAGGATGCAAAATAGAATTGAAAACTTTTATCTAAATGCAAATGCAGGCGATAAAAGCCGCTCCTAGACAAGTAGTGCTATTAGCATGGAGAACTGGTTGATTTGGCTAAGTTCTGCGGTCTAAGTGTGTCTTTTAAGTGATTTGTGTGGTCCTAATGATTACGAGCACAAGCAATTCCTAGATTGGCTCGGGGAGCCGCTAGTGCAAGCTAAATTACATTCACCCACACAGCACACGGGGACACAGTTTCACTATACTTACACGCGCGAGAACCCAAACGGGAACCGCTGGAAATAATGCGAAAAAGAAATAAAATGAAATAAATGTAAATTACAAAGCCTCTCTTTTCACTCAATAAATTTAAATGCTCGATCCTCGAAGCGTCTTCGACTCCTCGCGTTCCTCGCACAGAAACAAATTGAGGTCAGAGAGTGACACAAAAAAAATAATGCAAAGAAATAAAGGAGAGAAAAAATAATTACAAGAAAACCGGGGGTCAGACTACCCGGGGAAAGAAAATCAAACAGTCAAAATATCACTAAAACTTAACCTAAGCCGTGCCTCCCCGGCAACGGTGCCAATTTGATCACCGCCCCGTACCCTATGTTAATTCGATCAAGTCAAAGTTCAAATTAATTAATAAGTGTTCGTTGCAGTTGGATACGAGAGGGAATATCAAAAACCACTTTAATTAGATTTGAGTTAATTTCAAGTGGTAATTTTTTTTACTTGGTGAAGTCCAAGGTCGAACTCAGGGAGGCATCTGTCTCCTTAGGTGAATTATTAGCAAATTTCCAAGTGTTATATTTTTGAGGAATTATTTTTGGTCTTTTTTAATTTCTCTGCAGGACACATGCAACAAACAAGCCAATTCAAAGTTAAATCAATTAAGGCATCCAATTAAGTCCAAAAATTATAAAAATTGGCCAGATGATGAATTATGGTGAAATTAAGCTACTCTAATTTTTTTAGAATTTTTAGACACTAAATGAATTTACAGTGAATTAAACATGCAGATAGGGTGATTTTCACTAATTTATTTTTAATAAATAACAAATCACATCTTTTTCAGGAAATAAAATTATCCTAGATAGTTCTAATGATATGGAATCTAGGAAAATTGACAAACTTTAATTTCAATGTGAAATGAATTTATTAAAATTAAATTAAGAAGATCACTAAACAATTTATTCATGCCTCGATATGTGTGCAAATGATATGAAATTTTTATGCAATGTTGGGTTCACTATTCTAAAGCTACTGTGAATTTTTGAAATTTTTGAAGTTACAGAAAATTAATTATAAATTAAAAGGTCTCACTGGGCAATATATTACACAAATCAACCAATTACTTCATTTAAAAATCTACTGCAATTACAAAAATGTGACAAGTGGCATCATAGATGGAGGACAAGTTACTCAACAAATTGCAACTTTTGGAATTCAAAAATGATGTAAAATGCGACCTAGGGATGCGTGCAAAGACAGGGGTGTATTTGCAATACAAGAAAATAAAATTACATAAAAGAAATATGCTGACAGGGACTCAAATGCAATTACCTATAATGCTGGGTTAAGATGAGCAAATTCTCCACAAGCACGTGCTCCTCACGTGGGGTCTGCTTCACAGGGACCTTTTTGCAAATATAAAAAGCTTCCAGGGCCTCGGTGCAAAATACCCAGGCCGCACGTTCTCCTCACGTGGTCGGCCTAGGCTCGGATGGCTTCGGAGGCTCGGGGCTCGGCTCGGGTGGCCTGCAGGTCTAGAGTGAGGCTCGGTGTAGCCTCAGGTCGTCCGAGCCTAGGGCCGGGGGCGAGGCTCGGTCTTTGTCGACGTGGCGTAATGAAGACCCTTGGATCAAGATCGATCCAAGGGGTGTCGGTGCTGACGCGTGGCGAGATCAGAAGCCATCAGATCTAGATAGATCCAACGGTGCTAGGAATCCGGTCAAGGGGGCGACGTGGCTGAATGTAGACCGCTGGATCAGAGATAGATCCTACGGCTCTCGGCTGCTGCAGAGGTGGGACACGTGGCTCGCTAAGCGCCGTTGGATCTGGAAGGATCCAACGGCACTTGTGAGGGTCGGCTGAGTGGCGACGTGGCGCGACTTCGACCATTCGATCGAAGTGATCGAACGGCAGCTGGGGCTTCTCCTTCAACGGGCCTCCGCCGCCTGCGGAGTAGATGGTGGAACTCCGACGACTGGGCCTTTGCTCCGCCCTTCCCTACCGGTGTCGATGACGCTCTATGAGGCCTCGGAAGTATCCCAGCAGAAGCACAGCGATGCGGCAAAGGTGACGGTGGTCTCAGGTGCTGGAGAAGGCCTACGGAGGTCGCTGGCGACGAAGTTCAAGGATGTCTCCAGCGAAGCTCTGATCAGTGACAAAAGTGGTACCTGCAAGTGTTAAGAAGATAGCCGAGGCTCGTGGTGCACTTGTGGAGTTGTGAAGGAAGTCGGTGAGGCCTAAGGAGTAATGGAGATGGGTTGGCGATGGTGCTCCGGCCAAGTGGCGGAGCTGAAGCTGGTGGAGGACAAAGTGCGTCGTCGGCGGGCGTAGAGGTGACCGCGAAGATGAGAGCTCCGACGCGGAGCTCGGCGGAGTGGAAGCGAGGCAAGACGATGAAGAGGGACGTCGGATAAAAAGCTAGAAATCAAAAGAAAAACAAAAATGAAGATCGGAGGAAGATGGAGGTGTTCACCTGGGGTTTGGAGCTCGAGTTTGAGTTCAAGATCGTCGCTCAAAGGGGCGGTGAGTCCCTGAGCTCAAGCAGCGGCTCGGCGGAGGAGGGCTGCGACACGGCGGTGTCCGAGGATCTCGCCGGAGAAGACGACCGTCTTCGCTCAAGGAAACTTGCAATTACTATCACCAATCGGAAGATCCGAGCTCGGGGTGTCTCTCAGGGGTGGCGGATAGGTGTGACGATGGCCGGTGCTCGATTATTTATAGGTTGAAGTAGGTGACCGGCCTGGTGATGGAGCGAGGTTTAAGGGGTTCGTGGGAAGTCGTTGGAGGTCGACGTGGGTAGTGGAGTGGCTGGCGAGGATGATGGATGAGTGGGGGTCATCGTGGAGGTGATGGTGGACGACGACGGTGGTGGAGGCGCAGCCAAGAATAGGAAGGGGGTGCCCCTCCCGCAAGGCGGACATTGTGGGAGAGAGAGGCGCTGGAGGTGGAAGACGAAGTCTCCACCATTGGTTCGCGTGATCCAACGGTGGTGATCGAGGCGGGAAGGAGCGGTAGGATGGAGATCGGGGCGCTGTGATCTGAGCGTCAGGAGCCCTCCACGTGGCACGATGGGGGCGAAGTATGCGCGAGCGGTGTGGATCAGATCTGAGGAAGATCGAAGGGCTGCGATGCACAGCGGGCTGAGCGGTTGAGATGGAGGGATGGAGTGCATCATCCAAGGGCGCAACAAGCGCCACGTGGCACGCTGAGGAAGAGGCGCGAACGGGCGATTGAGATGAGGCGGAGGATTTGATCTGACGGTCAAGGTGAAAGGCGTACGTGGTCATCCAGTGGTCGTTGGATTGAAAGTGTCATCCAACGGCCGAGAGCAGAGGCGGCTTGGGCAAGGGGAGCGGGCCGCGTGGCGCAACCAGATGGCGCCACGTGGCCTGCTGTGATTGGTTGTACAAAGAAATAAGGGTAGAGAGAGGAGGGGGCCGAATTTGGAAAAATTCAAAACATGAAAGTTGTAGATCTCAATGAGATCTACAAGTTTCATGTTGACCAAAGACGGAAGTGAGGTCAAATATGATACATAAATACAAAGATACAAATATACATACATGTAGTATACAAAGAGGCCCAAAAACCCAACTTTTTCATACGAGCTCCAAATTGGATGAAATTAGTCTCATTTTAAAGGTCTTTTAATGTGTATTATTCTAAAAGTAAGTAGACCTATTTCGGAGTTTGTATGAAGGAGTTATGGTCAATTTCTGATGCAGGGGTTCTAGGGCTTTATTGGCTATTTTACAAGGGGGATTTCTGGCTTTCTTCCCTAACTTATTAACTAAGGAGTACATATTATAAGGAAGAGGTTATTTTGATAAGAGGATATTTTACAAGGGATTTTGGCTTCTTATTTAAATGCAAATGGAGTGCTTAAATGCATGTTTTATGTATGCATGCATGAATGCTATTTATGCAATATAAAGGGAAATAAGCCTCTATTTACTCGGGAACAAGGCTCTATTTTTGACTTTTGGAGTGATGAATCACAGATTCATCAATAGCCTCATGCTCAGCCTATAAATATTGGTCCTCCATCTCCTTGTTCTGATTTGATTTGTCTTCATCAACCTTTAGCCCCTCAGATTGGTCCAGATTGCTTCGCCTTGGTGACAGCAAGAGGAAGCGCCAAATTTGCAGTGAGGAGAGGGAGAGGTGGAGGTGCATCCACCCATCATCGGAGCGCCACCTGAAGGTTCAGCTTCATTGATCTACATCCGATTTGAGGGCAGCTCTTAAGCATTAATAGGTAATATCTTACCCTTAGTTTCATTTATCGCATTTAAATTCTTCATTAATCTTGTTTCTAATCCTAAATTAGGAAAACCCCAAATTCCCTAGAGTTTGAGCTCCAGGAAATTCATCATCCTTCTTCTGTACCTTCACCCTGTTTTTCATCTCAAATCAATCCCCTACTCGTTCTCCATCGATCGCGCTAGTTTTCCACCCCCGATCCACCGGATCGTAGAATTGAAGCTCCATCTGTCGCTGCCCACTGGAGCTACACCTCTACCTCACTCATGACATCTTTTTTTACCCTCCTAGCCTAGGAGTTAGCCCTTGTGCCGCGGAGTTGTGTGGTGCAAACGTTTGACTTCCAGGACATATCTGGAGCATCACTGAAGACTTGGAGTAGCTCCAGGTGTTTGGACCTCGTTCGAGCATCCAGAGCCCTCCTACTGTCTTTGGAGGATCCCACTGCATGAGGAGGAGTCCCAGGATCCTAAAACACCCTTTGGTGAGGATTTTCAAGCCCATATGTGACTGGAATCGAAGATCAAAGCTCGTCGGAGCATGAGTTCATCTGTGTTCTTGGCGATCCTCCCAAAGCTGTCGGATAGAGAAGGTCAACCTAGATCTAATCTGGGTCATTGAAGGATATTCGAAGCGGTACACACCATTATCCATCGATAGTTATAAGGGATATGATGTGGCGTGTCCTAGACCGCTTAAGCCCTCCCGATTTTTGTATATTAAGTTACAATTTAAATATTAAGTCTGTAACGTATTTTAATAGGGTAAATTGCATGTGAATCCCTGTATAATCTTTTATCTACATTTCATTCCCTGACAGGCATGTGCTCAAGCACTTTTTTATGTAAAAATTATAGGGGACCGCTTGTGCTTTTATGATATTGCATTTGGGTCCAGTGTAGTCAGCTCACGTATCGTCCCACATGAGGAGGGAATTTTACAGTTAACCCTTTATGGGTTTTTTATTTTTAGTTAAGTACTTGTAGTCGAATATTAGTTATAATATTTTGGGTGATTTGCACTCTAACCCATGGCTTTTATTTTAATTGCAAACAAACCCTTACTAGTTCACTAATTTTTGTGTTTGTTTTCTATTTATTAAAAATAACATCCATGCTCCAAAAAATATGAAAAATAGGGATAGGTGCTTGCTAGCATACTCTTTCACGATATATTTTTAATTTTTCATTTTAGGATTTTTTCCTAATTATTAAAAATAAAAAAAACATGATTTTGGACCTACTTGAATTAAAAACTACCAAAAAATTTTTAAATCTTTTTCTTAAAAATTCAAAAAAATTATATTTTATTTATTATTGTATTTTATAGCCCCAAACAAAAAATTCTTAAAAATAGAAAAATAAAATGATTAAAAAATAAAAAGCTCCAAAATCCTTTAAAAAGCTAAAAAATCTACCAAAATACAAAAAATATTTATTTTCAAGCTCTGAATTTTCTTTATATTTATCAATATATTAAATAAATTTTATTTGGAGATTTTTTGACACTTTTTGATATTTTTAATCTTCAAATTAATTCTGCCTATTTATTTTGTCCCTTTTTTAGGATATTTTGGATTTCAAAATACCTAAAAATTAGCAAAAAAATCCCCAAAAATCACAAAATAATAGAAAAATATAAAAATTACAAGAACATTTTATTATATAATTTTTATTTATTTTTAGTTTATTTATAATCACATTACCTTATACTATATATATATACATCTCTATATATTGAAACATATATATTAAAATAATAATATAATAATAACTAGATAAATTTGTTTATTATTTTATTTAAATAAAACTCACACTCCTTGATTGATACTGTGCATACATATACATACATACATATTATTTATTTATTTATAAATAATATACCTTGTTATTACGTTTTGCTTCCTGTGTTCGACTCCTACTCCGCTTGTCACAGTACACTTTTTGTAGGAAATAATAAATTTTGATTCACACATTTATTCTTGGTTGCTTGTTCTATCTAGTGTGGGTTGATTATTGAATTTAGCTATCTTCTTGAGCGGTCAATTCAGCGACTACCATCTCACCTTGTGAGATTGAGCGTCCCTCTCACAAAATTGCTATTTCAATATGCTTTGGTTATTGTTGTTTGTTGTTATGCATAATTTTTAGTTATTAAGCACTTTAATAGAAATTGGGTTGGGTTCAATTGAAGTCAAGGTAAAACATTTTTGTCCTATGAGTTACATCTATTTGCACTTTGCAGGGCTTTGACAATAAGGTAAAATTGGTTATATTTATACTGATTGCAATACCTTTGTGTTTCGTATCTAGTTAATCTAGGTGCTACATGAATGTGCATAAGTGTGACATACAAAAGCAAATATTATACAAATTGTACTTAAAAAAAGTTACAAGAGTCTAGAGGAGGCCACCAAGATATCAATATGAATGCACGATCACTCCTCCCATCTGACTTGTCTCCTTCACCCATGTTTATGTTGCTAGGGCTTCTAATTAAAATGAATAGTAACAAACAAACCTATGCTTGAGTTCGATTCGATAAAAAAGTTCGAAAGTCCGACTTTGAGTTTGGTTCGATATAGTTTTGGTAACATAGATTTGAGTTCGAGTTCATTCGGAAAATGGACATTCGAGTTCGGTTTTATAGTAGTTCGGTTTTATAGTAGTTCATTAACTATTAGACCAAAGGTTAAACTTGTTAAAATTAACAAGTTCGAAACTATAGTTCAATAATAAAGTTTGATAGTTCGATAAGAATTTATCACTACTCGAATGCACAATATACTCAGCGGCCATTAACTGCTAAATTAATGTTCATCTGCCAAGAAAGAAGCGTCGATAAAAAGTACACTACAAAAGACATTTGCGTTAGTTGGTAGAAAACTCCCGAGTTCATAGACCGTCTCAAATAGTCCAACCACCGAGAATATGTGTCTTCTAACAGCAGCAAACCATCTGTGATAATAAATTTATCGGTGGATGTGATAACCATTGAGAATAGTGATAACCTTTACTCGATAGCCATATGACCATCGATAATATCCCTTGTAAAAAAATATAGCATCAGTTGATGTTGTTGCCATTGTTGTTGCTATTGTTGTTGATGATCCTCCTCATCCTCCTCTTGTTCCTCCTCCTCCTCATCTTTATACTCATCCTCCTACTCTTCTTCCTCCTACTCATCCTCACCCAAATGACAATACTAAGTCCATGACAAATTATATAATGAACATAAACTTAAGAAAACCAAGTTCATAATCAGAACATGACTAAATAGTACAATATTCATTGTTCTTGTATACACAATACCCAACACTTTCTACTCTATAGTTGTGGTGGCTACGGATTAGGGGACACATCCTCATCCGTGTGGAGCAGTAGGATCATGTGGATCATGGGGTAGATCCTGACAGTTGTTCCACCAACCTATACATATGCAGCATCACTTGCGAGTTTTGTTGCACCATATCCCTCAACTAGTCTTCTCTCTCATTCACCTTTATCTAGATCCCTTATAAATGAGGCCACTCTTTTCTTCAACTGATTGAACTCATGTTGTGACGGACCACCACCTTTTCTCCCAAACCAAGTCATCTTGGTAGATAAGCACCACCAAGAAGAACACATCCTAATGATGTGAATAGGGTGGAAATACTGATCGAAAAGCATCCTCACCCAATTGGTTAGAAGTTCCTTGATTTGATTATGCTTGGCTCTAGATGAAGTCTGACCATGCAACCTTGCAAAACAAGGTGAATATTCAGCAAAGTGTCTCGTATAGTATTATTTTATGTACTAATTAAGAACTACTTACATGTGCTTCTACATAGCTCTCTCATGAATAAATGTTTTATTCCCATCCTTATATGTCGTCTGCAGCGTAATTTCAAATAGTATCACTCTATCAAGTGAATCCCCTTGTATGGCCTACATCAAGCATAGACCAATCACTATCGACAATCCACTAATACACACACATACATAAGAATAACTCGAACTTACATATTTGTGTTTGAGTTGATCTAAACTTGTCCTTCCTAGTGTGTGTGGGTAGAACCAGGAGCTTTACTCCAGTTAGCTATATTGGTCTTAGATACATGTTGTAAAGAAAGCAAATATCAAAATATGTTGGAATCACATATTTAAAATACTAGTAAAAGACTTCATTTACCATGAACTCGTCCCTCCCCCAAAATGTCATGACTACCTCCCACTCTGCAGGATGCCAATCCAGAGGAGGGTTGTCCCTTGCTTCCTCCACACTGTTAAACCGGTCAATGCTTGTGAAGAATTGGTCAATATATAACAAACAAGGAAGAAGGTGCTGTCTATGTAAGTAAATATTCATACCCTGCAACCCTTAGCACAAACAACCCGATGTATTTTAGTTGCAAGCTATAGAATCCTCTCCTCGATTGTAGGATCATCACCCCAATCAAAAGCCTGCTACATAGGGATAAATTCAATTCGTTGTCTTATTTTAGTTGAATTCTTGTATCAAAATACCTTCATGTCTGAGATATGGAAGCTTTCAATGCTATCGAGACTGCTCTAAAATCCATTATCATGATCAAGATATGCATCCTCACCACAATCCCCAATCTACTAGAAAAGGGTTTCCTATACCCTCCCAATGAATGTTCCCCTAGAATCACCTCAACTCGTAATCTTTCACTGGCCTTTAGCATGTTCAACTATCAGTATTGTGCAGGATCCCTATTATTACACTGAGGAGATGGCATAACAACAAAATTTTATAATTGTTAGCATGGGGGAACAACCATTGAATGAAGAATAAGGTTTAAATTTATTATTCTTTTTACCTAAGGTGACAACCCCATTTGGAGGAGATTGGGAACCCCCATCTCCAACTACCTCATTTTGGATATCAACATGAGGCGGAATGGAGTCGTCTCATAGAGGAATAACGTCCTCATGCTTGTCAACTGATCGATTGCCATCGAGCCAATTCTACCTCGAGAAACATGTCCGAGACATCTACATTTATACAAGGTGCATTAAATTATTGAAATCACATATAATGCATCTAAAACAATTTCTTAAGAATCGGTAGTGCAAACAGTCAACGATATTAAAGGAAATTGCAATAAATTAGCAAATGTTTTTACCATCTTCTAAGTCTCCACATGTTCTTGATAGGGCTCCTCCTCCTCGCCATATATACTTTCATTAACTTAGTCGTATCCTCAAGGAGTCACCTTAATAAGCATTATCCATCCTAAATTTGCATTATACGTGACATAAAAGACCCGATCGACTTGACAATCTAGCATAAACATTTCTACTTTACCAAGATTGGTCCTACTCTTATTAAGACAGATGTATCCATGTCTTAACTTGAATCCAGAATCTTTAAATACATAGAACCATCGATACTTGAATAATATCATGCGTGGGTCATGTTGAAAGCTCATATCAACAATCTAAGTGATCTAGCCATAATAGTGGTCGTAGCAACATACGTACGTGCATGCAAACCTATGTCCCCATACATACATACATTGCATACATATATAGATAAACATAGATACAAACATACATACACATACATGCATACATATACATGTACACTTACCCATACTCATACATTAGATGCATGGATACTCATTGATACAAACATACATACATATATGCACATACACACATATACATACTCATAGCCGTATATACGTTAATCACATAGATACATACAAACATATACTTACACTAGATACATAGATACACACATGTACATGAACACACACACACATATGCTTAAATACACTAGATTCATAGATACACCTAGACATACATAAATATGCACATACACGTACATAAAAATATGCATACACATACATACACATGTGTACACTAGATGCATAGATACACATATATGAATATACACATACATGTACCTAAACATATGTATACACATACATACACATACACATGTGTGCACTAGATACGTAGATACACATACATAAATATACACGTACACATATATAAACATATGCATACATATACATATACATACACAAGATACATAGATATACATAGACATTCATAAATACACACACACATAAACACACATAGACATATGCACATATTCCAAATAGAAAACACCTACTTTATTATAATTGTACATAATCACACACACACATACACACCCCTATAATATAAATCGCGCATACATATATACATACGTCCTATCGTAGTGTTTGAACAACAAAACAAGTAAAGGGGCATACAACTTTCAACTAATCAAGAAAATGTCTTCAAGATTTGTATTAATTGTTATATGGTCTATTATGTTCCACTAGTACAAAAAAATATAACACCATTTAGAAGCTTAATGTTCAACCATCATACAAACTCAAATCACAAATGTATTTAACAATGTATTCAATATTTTAAATGGAAAAAGTGGTATCACAATGTATTTAACAAAATTACAGACACTCATTCACATCACAAATCTACAATCTAACTTAATGTACCATGAAAAAATTTACATAAATAGATGTTGAAAGTTGTAAGGAGGATATATAGGAGGCAACTATCCTTGGTGGAGAAAGCATCCTTGGAGTGATTGAGGAGGATGAGATGGATTTGGCGAGGGGAGACTATGAGGTGTGGATGGGGAGGTGGAGGTGGGAAGGAAGGGGACTGTTGCAGTGCTATGACTGAGGGGAAGAGTCGATGAAGATGAAGAAGGAGAGGTGGGTAGGAGGAGGAGGTAGTGACGATGAGGAGGGGTAGATGGGGCGAAGACGACAGGGTTGGGTTAGCGAGGAGAAGGTTATCGAAGGGGATAAGGTGGTAAAAGGGGATGAGATGGTCGGAGGGAAGGACATTGCTTGAGGGGAGGAGGAGGGAGGTTACTCGATCGAGGGTTTAGGTCTGTAGGAATGGATGGATATGAAATGTTGGCCCTGGAAATTTAGGTTAACCATTACGGAAGTCACGCTAGCTTCTGAAATATTATTTACATCAGCACTGACTTTTTCACCTGTTATGTAACTGCCGACTATCTTCTTATCGTATATTTCAAAAATGCAGGCCAATGTTTAGGGTGGCTACTCCGTTAACAACCAAAATAGAGCTCTTTATCGGTAGATCATGATAACTATCGATAAAGGGACAATGAAATATTAACTTTTCTAATAGTGTATAAAATAGGAATGGTCCATATTGAATTGGATTAAAGACCTCTATCAATACTTAGTTTAATTTATCTCAAAATATTTTATGTGTATATATAAAGTCTAATCAAACTCGAACCTTTATTGAACAAGCATATGTTAAGTTTATGTTCAATTCGCTAAGCTTATCGAACCAATTTTTGAAGTTCATGTTCAGTTTGTTAATATTGAAGGAACATTTTTGAACTATTATCAATTGAATGCTAAACTTACACGGTCATGTTCAATTCAATTAGTAGCCCTACATGTTGGCTATCAATTTTACTATGCCTGGAAAACAAAAAGAGCTTTTAATAGAGCTAGCAAGTCTTAATGTAAAATTCTATGGGTTTTTATCAGTTGTTCCCTCCTGAGATATTGTAATATCAGTTATGCCCCTCCCTTTTTTGGAATATCAGTTGTGTCCCTGACTTCTTGCACTGTTATCGATTGTACCCTTCCATTAGTTTCAACGTCAATGATTTAAACTAAGCCATGATTTATACAAACCATGGCATAGTTAAGAGGGGCATAACAGTAAAATAATCTACCTCATTCTTCAGTCCATCCTCCTCCCTCGCCACCACACCTTCCTCCTCCTCTATTACCCCATCCTCCTCCTCCAGCCCCCTGATCCACCGCCCCCACCTCCTCCACTACCCCTCCTCCATCGTCACCACCCCATCATCCTCCTCCAGCCCACTGCTCTTCTGCCCCTCCTCCTCCACTGCCCCTTCTCCTCTTCCAACCCTAGGATCCTCTGTTCCCCTCCTCTTCCAGACCTACATGCTACTTCGTCCCCTTCCTCCTCCTCCACTGCCCCTCCTCCTCCGTCATATCCCCTTCATCATCATCCAACCTTGAAATACCAGAGGAGCCTAAGGAACTATCTTGTGGTCCACATAATGCGGGGCCAACCGTCACTGTGATGACAGCCCAAGAAGCTCTCTAATAATTTCAACAACTAACCCACAATAATCAAATAAAGAAAGCAATGCAAAGCATATGTGTGTGGATCAAAATTTTTTATAACCCTACAATGAATGTGTATAGTGGACAAGCAGATAGGGTGTCAAATACAAGGAACAAGTTGGTGTAGCAATATAATAATTTATAAATAAATAATGAATAAAAAATAATGTATATCACTTAATTAATTATGTTTTTTTTAGTTTTTAATTTTATTTATTTATATATTTATTTTAATTTGATTTTGTAATTTTTATTTTTTTATATTTGTCTAGTTTTTCCCTTTTTTAATATATAATAAATGTATACATACAAGAATATATATGTAATATGTACAATATAGAAATTATTTAATATAATATATATATAATAAATGCACAAAAATAAAACCTATTTCTTTTCAAAAGATCGCGATATATTAGAGAGAAAAGCAACATAATCTGATTCCTACTTTCATATCACAAGATGAAAAATCAATAGCGTTGAATTCTATTATCCTTTTAGTATAAAGCAGCTTCGAAAATCCTTGCCCCAAAATATGAAGTACCCAGGAGCACATTTGATCTCTTGAAAATTCGGTGGAATCACATAGGGCTCTATTAGACCTAGGGGCAAGTATTAATCTCCTTCCCACCGCTATCTATGAGAGGTTGTCAAATCTTGAATGATCATCGGTGTTACTATAATTAGGAGACCGATCAATAAAAACTATTGGGGATGAATTGAGGTCAAAGTTAGTGATTTTGACTTTCCAATGGACTTGATAATCCTTGACATAGACATAACTAAAGATCTTTAAAGAACAATCCTTTTTATTTTTTAAAGGGATTTAAAATATTTACAATGTATTTACAATAATTACTAATAATATTAAATTTATATAACTATATATAAGGGTATAATACAATATAAGGTATTATAGATATAAATATAGATATATAATAAAAAATACAAAATAATATATTTTTATGTTTTTATATTTTTCTTCTATTATTTATTCTAGGGTTTTTTATACTAACTTTTAGTTATTTATAAAGTCCAAAATATATAAAATCATGGACTTTTTAAATAGGCTGAATTGTTTTGACATTTAAAAATAGTAAATGGATTCAAAATTTCTCAAAACTAATTTTAATATATATAAAATAGTAATTTAAAAAATAGTTTAGAAATTGATTTTTTTTGGAATTTCAAATAATATTTGAAATTTTTTAAGGATTAGCCAGGGTTTTCTAATTTTGGGGTTTTTTTGATATTTTTTTGTGATTTTTGGTCTAGAGTAATAAATACTATAATAAATAGAAGGTATTTTTTGGATTTTTTTTCATTTTTTCTAAGATAAACACTGATTGAAACGTGCTATTTTGATTTTAAATAAATAGAAACTATATGTGAAATGCTTAATAAAATATATAGCATGGAAGAATAATTAATCAAATGCATAGTCCTTCATGATTTTTGGAGCACAGTTGTTATTTAGGAAAAGTAGAAAAGCAAATAAAAAATTAATTAAGTTAGCATGGGTATATTTGAAAATAATACATAAGATATGAGGATACATGAAAATTTCTCTAAACTTTGAATTGAAAGTCAAATTTTTGGTATTAAACTACAATT
Source organism: Ottelia alismoides (assembly GCA_037367405.1). Lineage (NCBI taxonomy): Eukaryota > Viridiplantae > Streptophyta > Magnoliopsida > Alismatales > Hydrocharitaceae > Ottelia > Ottelia alismoides. The sequence goes on from JAZKJV010010377.1 coordinate 32,167, forward strand.
ACAAAATACACAAGGGTGGAATTGCAAAATTCCCAACTCACGTGGAGATCCACGTGAGCTGGGCTAGCAAGGACCTAAAAGTAATATACAGAAAGTCTTGGGGTTTTCTTACAAATTTTTACTGAAAATATAAAATATTTTTAAATAATTACAGAACTAAAACTAAATAAAATAATTGGAGGAGTGGTTATGCAATTACCCAAAAAGACATGCGAACGAATGGCACGAATGAGCTCACTTGGATAGGTGGGGCCTCCGGATGGAGCAATACCCCTTCGTTGTGAACGTTTGAGATTAGATCTCATGTGAGATCCAACGGTCGAGCCTTGCCTTGATCGAACGTCTTATACACTGGTGGGGCTTGTTCTTGATGAGATGGTGGAGGATATGCTTGGAAGAACATAGAAGAACTTAGCCTCCCTCGATCTTTGTTCCTTCGATTCTCCCTCCCCAGGGCCTCTTTCTCAATGCTGAAGTTCTCCACATGCACGGGGACGATGTTCGCAGATGTCGAGATCCTTAAAAATCTCCAGGACCTAGTGGTGGGGTCTCGGTGAGTCATGAAGCCCGAGAGACCTGGGGAGCTTGCTCTTTGTTTGTTAGCCCTCAGATGGGTTCTTCTAGATCTAGGACCTGCAGCGAAATAACGACGAAGACCTGGCGAGGTGATCTGGGCTATTATTGGTGGAGATCAATGTAGAAATGAAGGGGACAATGAGGTCTCAGGCGAGGCAGAAGAGAGGACCTCGATCTCCAGATCTAGGTCAGAACTAGTTGGTTGGTGAGATGCATATGATGAAGAAATATAGGTTCGAGGTAGTGGGGTGCCTGTGAGGGTCGGAACACAGCAGAACACAATGATAGTCGGAGCTTCTAAAGCTCCAGCGTACTTACACCTACCTAAATCTACCCTAAAACTGCAGTAAAACACGAAATAAACTTGCAGAAATGAAAGACATAAATGAAAAGTAACTAAGAAGCACAGGAAATGGCCTTGATCTAGCCTTGGGCACGGAAAGTCAGAACTGCCTGGAGCCGCTCCGGCGATGGGTGGAACCACGACGAGCCACTCCTATCACCAACAACATCACCAAGAAGGTGGTCTGAGGGGCTAAGATCGTGTAAAAGAGGAACTTACAAAATCACGGATATGGGGGTGATTTTATACACAGGTGAAGGGTGGAATTCGATGGGAGATTGCATGCGAGAAAAATGAGGAAGGTAAGGGAGATATGGTCGACGAAGATCGTGGATATGATGGGGTCATAGGGATGGTTCGCTCGAGGCAGAGGACGACGAGGTGGTGGCGTGAAAATGGAAAGAAATGGTCAGCTCGTGAAGTCTGACACGAGTCAGAGAAGGGGAGATGGACAGTTGACATGGGGTCAATTGTCGAAGGGCTCTGGTTGATCCATGTGAACCAACCATAAAAAAGGGGGCATAAATTATTTGTAAGATCGATAAATAATAGTAAATGCATTCATTAATTTTAGGTTATACATTAAAAATTATTTAAAATTTTATGTAGTATTTAATACATATTTTTATTTATTTTTTCAATCCTTTTTATAACAAGTTAATAATTTCATGTAAAATATATATACATGTTTTTGGGTATTATTATTTTTATATTCGATTGTACATTTTTTTATTTTGTACATATATTTTGTATATTTTTAATTTACTTAAATACACATTCAAGTATTTTTATTGTTTTTTTCTGAGGTTATAAGTATACTTAATTAATTATGTAAATGTACATTATATGTATATATAGGTAAATTTTACCTATGTATTTAAATGTATTATTTATTTTAATTTTGTTGTGATGGTTTTATTGTATTATAATTATGTACATATGTTTCAAATAATATTTACAATTTTATAAAAAATGAAGAGTTTGAAAAATACAAAGAATAAATATATATTAAAAAATATACAAGTATATTGCACAATATGTTCCCAAAATCTAAATTTTACATCTTAACTCCAAATTAAATGAAACCATCACCATTAAATATCTTATTCAACGTTATATACAACTAAAGCTGATTTTGATCCATTTTGATATAGTATGGAGAAGATATGGGTCTGTGAAGTTTTTTTGGGGGTTTTTATTTTGTGTGTCCCATGCATACTTTGCATTATTTTTATATGAAATCAATTTTCTATTTTCCTTATAATATTCATGCAGAGTGTTTTAGCATTTGAGGTGTAAAAATAATTAAATAAAATAGGTCTCAAAAGCAATATTTGGGCAATTAAGTTAGGGTATGTGTGTGGTTTTTCTGTTTATTTTCTGTACAGTTTCTCTGTTATATCTCCCCCTACTTTGTTCCTTATCGACGAAGTCATCATGATGAGTGGGTTTTGGGGTCTAGGGTCTTTCGGTGTCTTTGACACTTCATTTCTTTTTCTTTTCTTCCTTTATTCTTTTATTTTGTAATTAAATACAATAATTATACAGTATTTTATATAGTATTTTGTACACTTTACAAAGTGTTTATTTTGACAAATTAATGATATATACATGCATTTAGAATGGGCTTTAAGTCTAAAATGAAAGAATAAAGGTGATGAAATGGAGATTCATTACCCTCTTATACTTGCCTTTGCTAGTCCCTAGCAAACACTTATTCCTAAAATTACAGACAAGAAAACAAAGGAAAGAAAAAAGAAAGAACTTGTATTGATTTTAACTTTGGAAGTTGTCTTCATAATATTAAAGTTTGGAGCTCAGTCGAACCCTTGAATTTTTGGTTTGGTCGGAACCTTGTTTGGGAACCGGACTTGAAACCCAACAACCTCCAAGAACCACAAAACTATGCCCAAGTCTCCTTAAAAGCCATGTCATAACAAGTCTATGTCATACGCAGTCCCTTATGACTATGAGTCTATCTCGTACAATGTGTATAGTATAAAGCTCCTCTCGGCTGAAGCGGTAAAAGTCAGGCTCTCCAACATGGTGACCCTAATTCCCCAATTCAATAACTCTTTCCTCGAGAAGCGAGGTATTCTCTTCTAAGTTCAAGTAAAACTAGCTCAAGAATAGGAGGTGGAGAAGAGAATGGACGGTAGCCAGTGTAGCTACATATCCTAGGATGCTTGATTAGTGTAGCCAAGTCATCCGGTTGCATGCTCACATGTATCTTTGACATTGAAGTTCAAGCTTGCTTATTGACTACATACATGCTTCGATGGGAATTGATTTTTCTTGATTTTTTGCTTGTTTTATTTTTTTAGATTCTTTGACTTTTGCATTTTTTAACTATAAACAGTAGCATTTACATAAGGACCTTTTCTTCTTGAGCTAGTAGATTGTCCCTCTTTTGAAGCATTATCGTAACCCACGACATTCCGTCCTCAAACCTCGTCTCTACTAGATCGAGTTGGGGTACAATGGCCTATGGATTGTGACTTCCGATGTTTCCATTGGCTTGTCCCATGCCAGTAAATCCAACCCTCTACCACTTCAACTAAGTTGAGCAAAGTGCAAGGTGTAGGTGTGCAAGTTAAGTCACTGTCGACAAGAGTCATGTGTGTGTTCCGAAATATTCTTCTTAGGCAGTCAAGATGACACTGAACCTAGTCTTGTGGTCTCAAAGAATTAAGTCTAGTAGACCTAAAGTGTCTCAATTCCAAATCCCTTATGGTTCATGTGATTAAGTGGATTAAGTCCAAACAATCTCCAATCTTCGAATTTTATTTAGATTTATTTAATTTTCATTATAATTCGAAAAATGTAGATGTGTAATGCAGGAAAAAAATATGATGTTATTATCTGGTTTTGAACTTTTTATGGGTTTTTGAAAGAGTTTTGCAAATTTTTATGCAGTTTTTGAAAACATTTTGCAAAATTTTTATGCATTTTTTATTTTGCAAATTTTTAGTGATTTTTGAAAAACAAAAGAGTTTTGGAAAATAAATATGTGCATATATTTACACAGGAGTGCTTATATTATTTACAAGAATTCAGGTGGAGAATTTACAATAGGTATTTGCATGTTTATGTACAAAGTTTATAAAGAATTTATTTTTCTTGAAGTATGTACCTAGTTCTCAAAACAATTTCCAAATCTTCAGACAAACATTTTGAAACTTTATTTTGAAATAATAATTTGACAAATAATTTATGCAAATATTTACAAAATTTAAAAGCTATTTCTGCAAAGATTTTTCAAAGTGTTTTTACAACAACTTTTCAAAGCATTCGCAAAAAGATTTTCAAAACATTTTATTCAAACAAAAAATTAAGAACAAAACATTTTTTCAAAGGTTTGAAAGAATTTTACAAAATATTTTCCAAACAGTTTTCAGAAGATTTTTCAAAGTGGTTTTTCAACCATTTTTCAAACATTTTGTAAAACATTTTTACCTAGTTTATTAATTGTATTTACAAAGAATTTTGATGTGTGTTTTGATTTTTATTAATTCACCATATTATTAAAAATACACAAGTATGAGCTATAGCTAAAATATATACAATGTATATATTGACCCCCCTATACTTAGCATGAACTATATCCCCATAGAGTGGAGAGAAAAAGAGAAAACATAACATGTACATCGTATAGAAGAGCCCATACTATAACGACTAAAGGATAATGAAAGAATGAAGAATGATAAGTTGATCATCCCCTATATACTTTGGATCAATTGTGGTCAGAATGAATAATGAAAGATTAATGAAAGAATGAAGAATGCATGGAGGGTCGAGGGTGGGAATAAACAGATCACAACTCGATCTATCTCCCCCTATACTTAGGGTAAGAGATCCCTAGGTATGGACAAAAATAACAACAAGAGAGGAGACAAGTGAGGGGACCAATAAATCGATAAAAATTAAAAAAAATATGTTGGGGGGGAATGTATGCATCACTCCCCTTATACTTAGGGTAAAAGAGCACTAAGTATATGCAACAACAGGAGTGATGAAACAGAACGAAGAAAGAACACTCGACTCTTCAACCTACCCTATACTTAGGACAAAGTATACCCTAAGTAAGGCAAACACATGGTATGAGATTGATGAGGGGAATGGTAGATAGAAGGAAATAAATGAAAGTGATTATACAAAGTGTTGGTTATATAGAGATCGAGAAGGTAGAAAGTGCACCTTCTTGCGTGATCGATGAGGAATGGATCTAACAAGGTGCAACTTGATGTAGAGATCATCATCTGGCTCAAACCGATCATGATCAACATGGTAAAGATCCTCAGCAATCTCAAAATGAAAAGCCACGAACTAATGAGAGTGGAAGTAGTGTGACCAGGTTCGACCCGGGAAGTCTCAGGGATCTCAAAATGAAAATGCATGAACACATCAATGGAAGTATTGTGGTCAAGTCTGGCCTGGGAAGTCTCTCCTAAGTCTACCCTCCGCACTATGGAGTAAATGTCGTGGATGTCATCAATATATCGCCATGTGCATGAAGAGGGAAAACTAAGGTCTATGTTATCCGAGTCTTCCTCCCTGAAGAGGAGTTCCTGGGTCTCAGTATTGTCCATGATAAAGAAAACCTCTCTGATATCAACATATAGGTCATAGTCCTAGTGGTCGGTTGACACGGATATACTCTCATCTGTTGTGGGTCTCTAATCAGTGACGGGTGCAGTGATCAAGACACTCTCGTTGTTAGAATGAAATCATACCTCCCCAGATCCATAGTCAATAGCAGCACTCGTTGTGGTGAGAAAGGGTTGTCCGAAGATGATTGGAGTGCGCTCCACGGGGTGGAGGCCTCCATGAGCAATACGAAAAATCAACTGTGAAGCTCTTTCCCTAGATCTGAATGATGACATTCTCAAGAATACCCCTCAGTCTCTTTATTGATCCATCTACGAATTGACAAATCATCCTGTTTTTCTTAAGAGTCCCCATATTAAGATATTGATAAAGCGAGACGGATATTATATTAATCGATGCACCACCATCAAGGAGAGTATGATCAAACATGTGTTCAGAATTGGCGCATCTCAAGAGGGGTGTACTAGTTTCCCCTTTTTTATGGAGTGGACAGTGAATGATGGCGTGGGTAGTGGTCATGGTGAGAAGGTGTTGCTCGGTTCTGCATCATCACTTTCACTTTTTGAGTGTGGGTGTAGTTAATTAGTTCATGGCCTGACGAAGTGAGGCTTCAATACTATCCTGAATTGCTGCCACCACATCATGGTTGGTTAATATTTTTTTAAGATTTTCTATCTCTTCCATACCAGAGAAGAGATGGGAGTCATCATCTACACAAGGGTGACTAAGAGTGGTTTGTACAGTGTTATCCTTGGGGGTGAGGAAGTTTGGAACTATGGTAAATGTATGTGTGGGCATAGGATATGGTAAGGGTGCCCTCTCCTCACCACTCGACTCAGCTAAGTGTCTCCCATTAATTTTTTGTATATTTTTATGTTTTTCTTATTTTTTATTTTGGATGATTGCAATCTCTCATGGGCGTCCTCATGTGAATCCATGGCATAGGAAAGTGAAGCGTTTGTATGGCTCTTATTTATATTAGTGAGGTCATCTATTCTTTGCTTCATTTACTCCATTACCCGGGTCATGTACTCAATATTGGTATCCATGAGGTGACTCCAACAACTAAGTCTCATGTGGGTGAGATGGTGGGAAATGTGATGGCGGTGGTGGGTAAAAATCCGATACCTAAAATTGAGTATGAGGCAAATATGTACAAAGAGGAAAATCATGAACACAGTCCTCATGACAAAATGGAGGTGGACTGACTGGAGAGTAAGAAGGCTCGACGAATTCCAGATAAAAATAACTCTAGTTATCTATCTCAAAGACAAGAGACAAGGATTAAGAGATAATGATGGTCAAGTCAATATATGCAAGAAAAAGGTACAAATGCGCAGAGTAGATCGAGTACACACACAAAAACACAAATAAAAACAAACAAACAAACCCCTCAATTCACAAACTCAACACAATGACGACCGTGAATGTTCAATCTTTTTATCTTGTCAAATGTTAGAGTTAGACGAGAGGAAAATATTTACAAGCTCACAGGTGCAGTCACCTAGAGCGGTTGTGTTCTAGTCGACGATGCACACCTACTAGAACACCGGGACCACTTCGTCTATAGTAAGAGGCAAGTGCTTCCATCAATAATAGAGCCCAAGAGCCAACCCAAGTGCTTAAGGAACAAGTCCAGGGATGTGGGCTTTATTCCTTAGGTGCGCGTGCCTCTTTTAGTATGAATTCAACATGTGTACAAGGAGGTGGTTACTCTCTCCAAAACTATGATTTGTCCTTTACGTTTATTTTAGGGTCGAATACATTTATCAGTCCCAATTTTATTGATTAAATTTTTTTTGAATGCATGAATCGTAATGAGGTTTGAATTCCTTTAGTATCCCAGGTGATCAAAATCAGAGGGAGGGAGCGGAAAATAAATGCAAGAGTAAATTAATGATGTATGCTAAAATAGAGATGCTTACCTTGCCTCCGGCTCTCTTCATGCAGAATGCTATACATGAATTAAAAAATGTTCTATATGCAAATGCAAGTCAATGAAAGCATCCTAAAACAGGGGTTGTTATTAATGTGAAGAACAAGGTGTTGAATATCTAGAAAAGAAATATAGAGTTCGGTTTTGGAGACTCCACAGTGTCTTCTACAATGGGTCTTGCAAGCGTTGTGTGGAGCCTCTCGCAGTCCGTGGTTTCAAATCCAAATAGTCAACAATTAATTTGATCTAAGTCCAAGTGTGAAACTATATGTGCATGTAGTTCATTAGGGCTTTGGACTTATTCTATCGATCAAGCAATTCCTAGGATAAGGCTCAATCACACAAAATAAATGAAAATAAAGTCGAAAAACTCAAAATGCGTGAAACAAAGAAAAGAAAAGTGAGAAAACAACAGAAACTCTAACGATGCCCCTAGGTGAATAGACACTTGGGAAATGGACCTCGTTAGGTATGGTAGTGTCCAAGTTATTACAAATTATTTTACAAAAATAAAAATAAAACTATCCTCACAAAATAAATACAAAAAACCAAAAGAGACTACTCTTTCTCCTTCTCTCTGTCTCCTTCTCTCTCATGGTTGGCTCACAAATAAAAGAGCCCTCCTCCTCGTGGCTTGGATACGTCCACCTCCTAAGAAGTGGTCGTCGCCACACTATCCCCACAAGAAAAGCAACAAAGATATATGGGTGAGAAACACTCAAATAGTTATAAAAAATAAATAGCAAAAAATAAAAAGAGAAATAAGTGTTGTAATGTACAACTAAGTGCTATACTCTATTGCTCCTTGGCAACGACACCATTTGAAATACTAGAGGTACCCTAGGAACTGTCTTGTGGGTGATCAAATAAATAAAGTAATGCAAAGCATATGTGTGTGGATCAATATTTTTGTAACCCTACAATGAATGTGTAAAATGGACAAGCAGGTAGGGTGTCGAACACAGGGAACAAGTAGTTGTAGCAATATTATTATTTTTAAAAAAACAAGGAATAAATAATAATGGATATTTGTATAATATTAACTCAATTTATTAAATATGTTCTTGTGGGTTTTTAATTATATATATATATATATTAAATTGGATTTTATAATTTTTATTTTCTTTTTATATTTTTCTAGTTTTTCATTTTCTTTTTCTTTTAATATATATTAAAGGTATATATATAAAATAATATATATGTAATATGTATAAGGGGGCAGGGAGCCTGCACCCTAGGGTGTAGGAAACTCCCTGCACCCACCCCATTTTTCGACTATTTTTTTTTAAATAAAAGTTGGGGGGATTTACTTAATATGTTAAGGGGAATATGTGTTTCAAGTTTCATGCAAAACAAACGTTCCTAACATGTTCATCTAGACATGGTCGATTTCAGCAATTCTGAGATCGTTAAAATTTTGTAGTTTTAATGAAGATGATAGAAGTCTCGAATTAAGTTGAATTTGGAATGACAACAAGGTGATACATGGTGATCTAAATCCCCCAAGGTTTCATTTCAAAAAATGAAAAAATGAAAAATTAGGCCGGGTGTAGGGAGTTATCTGCACCCGCCGAGGTAGGCTCCTTTTTCCCTATGTATAATATAGAAAATATAAAATACAATATATAATAAATGCACAAAATCGGAAAAATACCTAAAGATCAGTCCTTTATTTAAAAGGGATTTAAAATATTTATTACGTATTTATTAAAACTACTAATAATAGTAATTATATATAACTATATATAAGGGCATAATACAATATAAGGTATTATATATAATCAATATTTAAAAATAAAATATTTTATGTTTTTTAATATTTTTCTTATGCTTTCGTGATTTTTTTGATTTTTTTGCTAATTTTAGGTATTTTAGAAAAACAAAAATGTACAAAATTATGGACTTTTTAAATAGGCCGAATTATTTTGAGAATTAAAAAACTAAATGGATTTAAAATTTCTCAAAAGTAATTTTAATATATAGAAAATAGTAAAATAAAAATATAGAATAGAAATTAATTTTTGGGGGGGTTTCAAAAATATTCTTTTATTTTTTAGGGTTAGCAAGGGTTTGCTAATTTTTTCCTTTTTTTGATATTTTTTTGAGATTTCTGGTCTGGAGTAATAAAATAGGATAATAAACAATGGGTACTGTTTTTTAATTTTAAGGAGGTTTTTTTTAATTTTTGATATCTTCTAAGGAAAATAAGGATTGAAACGTGATCTTTTGATTTCTAATAAATAGAAGATGTGTGTGAAATGCAAAATAAAATATATGGCATGGAAGAGAAATAAATCAAGAACATAATCTTATTTTTTCCATGATTTTTGGAGTATGATTGTTATTTATGAAAAATAGAAAAGCAAATGTAAAAATTAATTAAGTCGGTAGGGGTATATTTCAAAATAAAATATAAGGCAGGGTGTTACATGCAAATTTTCCAGTAACTTTTAACTAAAAGTCAAATTTTTAATATTAAACTAAAATTATAAAAGCTGCAAGGGTGCAGTTGCAGAATGCCCAACTCACATGGAGGTCCAAGTGAGCTGAGCTAGCTAGGACCAAAAAGTAATATACAGAAAGTCTAGAGATCTTCTTGCAAGTTTTATAGAAAATATAAAATGTTTTAAATAATTACAGATCAAAAACAAAAATAAAATAAATGGAGGGGGTAGTTATGCAATTAACCCCAAATGACGCATGAATGGACAGCATGGATGAGCTCACTTGGATGTATAACACCTCCGGATGACGTGATATCATTTCATTGTGGATGTCTGAGATTATATCTCAGGTGAGATCCAACGGTCGAGCCTAGCCTTGATCGGACGTCTGATGTACACCTGGGGGGCTTGTTCTTGATTGGTGAGATTATATCGGTGGAGGATATACTTGGAAGAACATGGAAGAACTTAGCCTCCCCTGAGCTTCATTCCTTTGATTCTCCCTCCTCCGAGCATATTTTTCGATGTGGAAGTGCTTCACATGCAAATGGATGGTGTCTACAACTGCCGAGATCCTCAAAAAGCTCTAGGATCTAGTGGTGGGGTCCTGGCGAGTCGCGAAGCCCGAGAGAGCTGGTGAGCTTGCTCTTGGTTTGATTAGCCCTTAAATGGGCTTTTCTAGAGATAGGACCTACATGGAAATAATCACAAAGAGGACCTACATGGAAATAATGACGAAGAATTGGAGAGTTGATCTGGGCTATTATTGGTGAAGATCGATGTGGAAATGAAGGGGGCGGTGAGGTCTCAGGTGAGGCGGAGGAGAGGACCTCAATGTCCAGATCTAGGTAGTTGGTGAGATGCAGATGATGAAGAAATTGTGGGGCGAGGTAGTGAGGTGCGTGTGAGGGTCGGAACACGGAGGAACACAATGACGATGGCCAGAGCTTCTAAAGCTTCGACGTACTTAGACCTACCTAAATCTACCCTAAAACTGTAGTAAAACACGAAATAAACTTAGAGAAATGGAAGACAGAAACGAAAAGTACCTAAGAAGTGTAGGAAATGGCCTCGATACGATATTGGGCACAGAAAGTCAGAACTGCCTGGAGTCGCCTCTGGCGATGTGTGGAGCCACCTCCTACGATGTTCCTCCTCACTACAAGCCACGTCAAGCCACTCCTATCACCAATAGCATCACCACAAAGGTGGTCTAAGGGGCTAAGATCGTGTAAAAGGTGAACATGCAAAATCACAGATCGGGGGGTGGTTTTATACACAGGTGAAGGGTGGAACTCGATGGGAGATTACGTGCGAGGGAAATGAGGAAGGTGAGGGAGATATGGTCAGCAAAGATCATGGATGTGCAAGGGTTAGAGGGATGGCTGGCTCGAGGCGAAGGACGGTGAGGTGGTGGCATGAAAATGGGAAGAAATGGCTGACTCATGAAGTGTGACATGAGTCAGAGAAGGGGAGAAGGATAGTTGAACTGGGGTCAACTATCGAAGGGCTCTGGTTGGTCCTCATGGACCAACCAAAAAGGGGGCATAAATTATTTGTTAAGTCAATAAGTAATAGTAAATGAATTAATTAATTTTGTGTTATAAGATAAAAATATTTATAATTTTATGTAGTATTTAATACATATTTTTATCTATTTTTGTTGCTTTTTATTACAAGTTAATATTTACATGTAAAATATAGGTATAAATACCTGTATTTGGGTTTTTTATTTTATTTTGTATTATACATTTTATTATTTTGTACATGTATTTTATATATTTTTAATTTATTTAAACACACATTTAAGTATTTTTATTGTATTTTTGTGAGGTTATATGTACACTTAATTAAATATGTACATGTATGTTATAGGTATATATGTATATTTTACCTATGTAGTTAAATGTATTATTTATTTTGATTTTATTTTGATTGTTTTATTTTAATTTAATTATGTACATATGTTTCAAATAATATTTACAATTATATAAAAATCAAAGAGTTTGAAAAATACGAAGGATAACTATATTGAATAAATTATATAGGTATATTGCACAATAGTGCCCAAAACCTAAATTTTGCATCTTAAATCCAAATTAAATGAAACCACCTCCATTAAATAGCTTATTAAAAGTTATATACAATTAGGAGTGATTTTGATCATTTTGATACAGTATGGATAAGATATTGACCTGTTAAGTTTTTATTTTGGGTTTTTATTTTGTGTGTCCCTGGCGCACTGTGAATTATTTTTATATGAAATCAGTTTTGTATTTTCCTTGCTTTTTTTATCTACAAATTTATGAAGAGATTTATGTTATTTGAGGTGTAAAGATAATGAAATAAAATAGGTCCCAAAAAGTAATATTTGGGTAATTAAATTAGAGTTTTGTGTGTGATTTTTTGTACAGTTTCTCTTCACTATATCCTCCTACTTTATTCCTTATCGATCAATTCATCATGATGGCTAGATCTCGTGGTCTAGGGTCACTCAGTGTCTTTGACACTTCATTTCTTTTTCTTTTCTTCCTTTATTCTTTTATTTTGTAAATAAATACAATATTTATACATTATTATATATAGTATTTTGTACACTTTACAGAGTATTTATTTTTGATAAATTAATGATATATACATGGATTTAGCTAGGTATAGCCAAAATGAATGAGTAAAGGTGATGAAATGGAGATTCATCAAGCCCCCTGCTCCTCCGCCTCTGCCTCCTCCACCACTGCTCCTCTTCCTCCACTAACCCATTACTCTTCTACCCCTCCTCTTTCAGCTCTAAGCTCCTCTACGCCCCTCCTTTTCCAGCCCTCTATGCTCCTCCATCCCCCCTCCTCCTTCTCCGTCGCCCCATCTTCATCCTCCATCCTATCTTCCTTCGTTGTCGTCCTCCTCCTTTGCCGCCCCATCCTCCTCCTACTCCATTGCCCCCTCCTCCAGTGGGTATGAGTTGGTGTCCTGATTTGTGAAGAAGAGGATCGGTTAATCATGGATGGTTGGATTTGACAGCAGTAGATAAGGGATTAGATTTGAGGTGGTTTTGGCTTGTGAAGATGGTGATTAGAGACAAGGAAGGCTGAGATAGGTTGATCGGGTAAGATTTATGGAGCAGATTTGTGAGGGGATTGAGATGAAGATCATATGGGGATTTGATTGGAAGATTTGACGAAGTTTTCAGTTGGATTTAGATGCGAGATTGGAGGTGTTTGGGAATAAGATGGTCATTGGGGGCCTCCTAAAAGGATTTACTAAATTCATCGAGTTGTTCCAAAGAATCAAAACGGCCAGTGCACGCCAATGGGAACGTTCAATAAGTCTATTGGAATTGGCTCTGTATCAATAGAATCTCATCATCCATGCATAAACTTAGGTGAATCTAGGCCAGAGGCAGACCTACGTCAAGGTAACCCTTTTTTGAAACACTTTGGTACTCTCCGTGGGGTAACTCTATGAGTTTCCAAGGTAAAAGGGCGCCTGACCAGTTAGAAACAAAAATAAATAGGAACATAGTTCCAATAAAGGGAACCCAAGGACCATATTCTTCCCCAATCTGAGTTTTGCTTAAGTCTCGAAGCTTGCTGAGCTTCTTGCGGATCAATGTCAGTACTCAGTTCCACATCATTTCCTAAAATGGTGATCTCATTAAATATTTATTTGATGCTGATGAGAAATGCGAAAGAAAAAAAATCAAGGTACTTGCTGTGAATTAGATTTTGCTTGTTCCATTCCATCCTGTGGTGATTGGAGGTATGACCCGGGCCTAATTGGATGGGATTCATTGGAATCAAGGAGACGGAGAAGAGGAGTAGGAGTCAGGAGATGATATTGACCAGCAATACCATGCCCCCCTCCTCCTCAACCGATTGGCGGAGGAGGAGGAGGTAGTCGGGGAGGGGGTCGGAGGAGGAGGGACTGGATGGGGAGGGCTGATCGGAGGAGGAGGTGGGGGTGGTCGGGGAGGGGGTCAGAGGAGGAGGAGGGTGTGGAAGGGGGTGGTGGAGGGGCTGGAATGGAAGGAAGATCTTTCAACCTTTGGTTTTTTAATCTAATCCTCATTGTGTCCCCAAATTTAACATCCATTTGCGTTGGGGATTGAGGTCAACTAACTCGAGGGGTACAAGTAATTATTGTGGAAGAAGACAGGGGTAGAACTGATATTCCCAAAAGGGAGGGGCATAACTGACATTGCAATATCTTAGAGGGGTACAACTGATAAAAACTCAAATTTTATTGAATGAAGACATTTAAGATATTTTTCCTCAAATATCAGTTTGCATCAAGCGTTCCAATGAACAGTCAAGGCAAGGTGATTTTGGATTTTTTTCAGGTAGAGCAAAGGGAAGGCGTCCTGAGGTAATGAAGAAACTAACTATGTCAAGAATATGAATTGGATATAAAAAGAAGATATTTTTATAATTAATATACATGGCATGCATTAAAATTAATGTCGTTATACATCCAACAAATATGAGTACAAAAATCCGACCTTATGAATCTATTAGGACGTGATAGCATCACGCATTCATAAAACTCGTTATCAGTGATGCTTACGGCATGTTCATTTGAATATAATTTTTGATTTGCAGTTATATTCTCTAAAATCCAACATCTAAGAATAAAAAAATTATAGCACTAAAAATGTTCAACAATTTCTTCTTCCTAAATAGATAGAATAATAGGGAACCTAAATATGTATATATTTATAAGGGAATATATGCAATTTACACTGATTCCCTTGAAAATAAGATCATTCTAGTTGACTTATATCTCTTCTCTGTGTTCTAGCTGTTACCTCTAATTTAGATCATCTATGAAATTAAACTAAAAGAATCACTTAAATTAAGTAATGGATCCACCATAAAAATGAATTATTTTGTTTTTATAGAATCCTATAGATTTTAACTTGTGCTTAATAAAATAAAATAATCAAATCATAATCAAACTTTAGTAGATAAATCTCTCCGGGGTTTTAAATCACGTTCACCCTTTTGAATTTCAAGAATATCAGTTATACTTCTATCTTTTTTTAATATCAGTTATGCCCCTAACTTCTTACAAAATTCACAGTCCAATTTTATTTTAATATCACCTGTGCCTCTACTTTACCTTGACAGAAGGGTGGAACTATGAATTTTCTAAGAAATCAAGGACACAACTGATATCACAAAAAAAGAAGGGATATAATCGATGTTGTAGAAATTAAGAAGAGCATAAGTGATAAAAATCCTAAATTTTATCATTCTTATGCTTATAACGAATAGAACATGCCACCAAGAATAGTAAGTGTACAAATCGTAAATAGATTGTAGCTTCAGTTAGAACCACAATGTATATAGCATAAGTGATATATATATATATATATGAGGTCGGGGAGGTTGTTCTGTGTAACAACCAAGTTGGCGGTTACACAGAGCAGCTTCCACCATTTTTTTTCAAAAATTATTTCATGTATATTCATCTATATATCCCTCCTACACGTCATTCAAATTTCGTGAGAAACGGAGACTCATAAGCCCTTCATCTAGAACAGGTCGATTACAGCAAAATTCAGACCGTTAAAATTTACCCGATCTAGATGGAGGATTTAGGAGTCTCTATTTCTCACGAAATTCGAATAACATGTAGGAGGGATATATAGATGATATACATGAAAAACATTTTTGAAACAAAATAAAAAAATGGGGGAAACTGCTCCGTGTAAGCCAACTTGGTTGTTACACAGAACAGCTTCCCTTATATATATATATATATATATATATATAAAAGGGAAGGTACACCGGGGGTGCAGCCAACTAGCTACACTCAACTATTTTTCTTATTAGTTTTTTATTTTTTGAAGGAATTTTATGGGGATTTACTTAGTTTATTGTGTGGAATATGTGTTTCAAATTTCATGCAAAACAAACATTCCTAACTTGCCCATCTAGACCGGGTTAATTTCAATAACTCTGAGACCGTTAAAATGTGATAGCCTTGATGGAGATGATAGAAGTACCAAATTTAGTTGAAACTGGTATGATGTCATGGTGATTTAACTCCCCCTAGATTTCATTTGAAAAGCACAAAAAATCAATAAAAAAATGACTGGGTGTAACTTCCCCAGCCATATATATATATATATATGGTGCACTTGAATTGAGGTGGCACCTTTCCTTGATTATGGAAAGGTGTCATCTTAAGCCGTTGGATGACGAGTGTACGAATGACATTGAAACCACTAGGTGGTTTTCTTGCCAACTAACATTCCTATTATGATGATGGATTAAATTATTTTTAATTTGGTAAATTACACGTCATTGATTATTCTATATTTAGGTATATATAGAGTGATGTACAGAATTTTCCAGAAATATCGGATGAAATAATTGTTCACATTTTGAAATAATCGTTAATAATTTACAAATGATTAAGATATTTTACAATTTTGTTTTATAAATTACAAATGCGTAACTAGGGGTGTTAATCGGATAGAATACATTCGAATCCACGTAGATTCATATTCAATTCATTATAAAATTTTCAAATCCGAATTCGAATCGAATATTAAATGAATTTCTAATCTAAATTCAAATTCAATTCGTTTGGAGTTTTGAATATTCAAATTCGATTCATTTTATATCGAATTAGAATTTTATTTAATAATTTAACTAATAATAAAAAATTATATTAATAATATTGTAAGTTTCAAAGAAATGTATATACTTTGTGATATTAATTTATGAAAAATAATTGAGATAAATAAAAACTTTTAACATAAATGATAAAATTCAATAGATAATATAAATTGCATTAAAGTACCTAACTTCTGTTGTTCGTGTATGTCTCTTGCAATCCTCATTTGCTCTTTTTATACCTATGGTGAATTGAATATATAAAGAAAAAAATAATTATTGACATCTTCTTAAACCATTGATCTTTTCTTTTTGTACCTATGATGAAAATTCAATCAATGCATCTCCACCTTTCAACTGGCACTCCACCAACTTTCTCATTCTCTTTGGTAAATGATTCATGAACCATTGAACTTTTCTTTCTATCAATCTTATTAATTATTCCAAGAATTGATTTTCTATGTCTTCACCATCTTCTTTCACTTTTTCATTAATATCATCATCATGTCTAATGACCCTATCATGGACACTATCTTGAAAAGATGGTAAAAATAAAATGAAAACACATACTCAAAACTATATTTTAAATTCCACACTAATATAAAATACAATATATAGATTAATAGAAATAGATGTCAAAAATAATAACCAGAAGATTGTGTTCCACGTTTCTTTGAAGAATCCTCCATATCTTCCCTTCCATTGTGACCTATCTCTGTGATATTCCAGAAAAAAATAATAACTAAATTCTGTTAGAACCATAAAAGGTCGATGTGAACTGACTTCTGGAGCTGAATCCAACATCTGAGGTGTATAAAAACCGGCAGACCGGACTGAGAACTCAGATGGTATGGCTCTGATATTCAGTTTTCTAATATGTAACATTTTTTCTACATCAAGCATGAATAGTTCATGCTTACCTCATTTCAATGCACTCTTATGGGGGCATAGTTGGGCTTATTAAAGCTTATGATGATATTTCCTTCTTGATAACCTAGTCCCATTGTAATCTTGATGAGAAATGAAATTTAGTTGCAACTATAATCTTTTGCACATTTAGCCATTTAGGCAAAGCTTGAAATCCATGAAATTTATTCATACCATAATTGTCTCTAAGATATTATTTGTATTCAAATGCTTGGATGACCTTATCATAAGATCTAGATATTATGATGGATGGGAGGATTAAGAGCGTGATTAAGGAAAAGATTGTTAGAAATTTGAAATCTATGACCTCGAGATGATTTTTAAAAATTTAGTATGTATTTGTTTGCAGATGATATATTTTAGAATCACATAAATTATTTGGATAGAACTTAAATCTTAAGATTTTAGGGTGGGGGGTGTGGTAATACCAGTAGTTGCGATGGTGATGGAGAGATGCTGGCAACATTGGTGAGTCTAGAACCAGTGTTGTTGTCAACGGTGAGGGAGAGCGGGAGCTGGTGGTAGGGTTGGCTATTAGGAGGGTGGTGTTATCAGTGGTGGGAGCGAGCAGGAACAAGAGACTAGAGCCGACGATGTTGTAGAGAGCAAGTAGGAGCGTGAGGCTGGAGCCAACGGTGTTGGAGAGAGAGAGCATGAGTGGGAGGCTAGAACCAGCAATGTTGAAGAGAGCGAGCAGGAGCGAGAGGTTGATGCTGGCGGCGTTGGAGAGCAGAAGCAAATGTAAAGATTTTTTCTCATGAGTGACGAGGGGAGAGAGAGAATTTGGGGGAGTAAAGAAGGGGTATGGTGTATGCAATGAGCATCCCAAAATCAGGATGTTTAGAATAAGATGATTAAAAATTATATTTATTATATTAAGTTGTGTATCATGTGTGGGGATTTTACAAAATATATACTACATTTATTTACATATATATACATGATGCTGCTGGAATTATATGTATTGGGATAGTTTGATGCAATTTGATGGTCAATATCAAGTTGTATTAATATATCTCAATTCCTGGAATTCAATGTTTCAACCATGTGGGGTGCTGTTTAGTGCCACATCGTGGAGAGATAAAACTGGCACTTGGTTCTTATGTGGGAAGTCCTGAGACTGGTCTGGAAACAGACTAGATAGGACTTTAGACCACAACACACGCACGCACGTGCGTGCGTGCGCCGCGCCGGGCTGGGCCGGGCTCGGGCTCGGGCGTGGCGCGGCGGCGGCGGCGGTGTGGACCGAGTCAGTTTTGTAACCGCGTGTTTGAATTCCAAGGGTTACGCCCCATTATCCTCTCATGAAAACATAACCGCCCGGACGTCTTTAAGTATCTCTTAATGACGTGGGCGAAGGTTACGAACATTCTATCTCTTCATACTTGGCGCCTCTTCTCTCTCTCGAGGACGCCATCTCCTCTCTCGATCTCGGGCTTTGTCTACGGAGGTGACTTTTGAGGATGCTCAAGCACGATGCGCACCGTCGACGAGCGTGGACCGTCGGACCCTGAGAGTGGCACGTCAAGGCCCTGTGCGCCGGTAAAGTGGGGGGCGCTGTCTCTCTAAGGCGAGTCATACTACAGGATGCTTCGGTTGTGATTTCTAACTCTCTCTATTTTTCTTTGTCGCATTGTTTGTCATGATGTTTGTTTCCGGATTTTTCCTTGCATTAAATGCATTTGTTCTTAAAGCGGATAATTTTTCTTATCAATGTTAATATGGTTGCATACCTACATCAATATTGCATGGAAATCTGTTGATAATCGGATTTTTGTATGTATGCTAATGACGGTTTTATCAACAATCTTAGAGAGATAGTCTTATAACGTGATAAGAAAAATGTCGGATTTGGGGTTTCGGTCTCGTGTGGATTTCACTGGTATGCCAGTGAAATTTGGGGGTCAGAATTTCAAGCGTTGGCAACAACGCATGAAAATCTGGCTGACCACGATTGGCCTGATTTCGGTTCTGGAAACCGAGTGCCCTAAGTTATCTGAACAAAATCTGGATCCTGAGGTGGTTAAGATGGCGGATGCGTGGAAAGAACATGACCGTCTGTGTCATGGGTGCATTCTTACTGCACTATCGAACGTTCTGTTCGATGTCTATGGCGCATCCACCAAGACCGCTAAGGATCTGTGGGAGGAACTGGACAAGAAATACAACACGGAGGATCTGGGTATTGAAAAATACTCGGTATCCAAGTTCCTGAAGTTTCAGATGATTGAGGGCAAATAGATTTCGGAACAGCCTCATGAGTTTTTGTTATTGCTCCATGGGTTAGCCGAGGAAGAAATGAAACTTCCTGAAAAGTTTCAAGTTATGTCGATCATTGAGAAATTTCCCAAGTCCTGGGAAGATTTTGGATTGTCCCTAAAGCATAGGAAGGGGAAAATTTCTCTGTATGATTTGATGGTCTCGATAGCTATTGAAGAGGAGCATAGGAAACAAAAACCTGTGATTCCTGTAAATGTGAACCCTAAGGTTAATGTGATAACCTCAAAGGCAAATATTGCTAAAGGGAAAAATAAGAAACTGAAAGCCAAGGGAAAAATCCAGAAAAAATCAAAGAACAAACCTTGCTGGCAGTGTGGACAGGTTGGACACTGGAAGAAGGATTGCCCTTCTCTAAAGACCCAACAGAAGTCTAGTGATGTCGTTCTCAGGCTCTTGTGCTGACTGAGGGAGGCGGGCCCGGTGAAGGGTATGTCTCAGTGAACCCTGACCTCTATATAGTAAATGAGCCTAATGAGTGGCTTGTTGATACTGGTGTAAATGTACACATTTGTACTGACAGGACCTTCTTTGTGTCTTATCCGGCTTCAGTCGGTGGAACAGTAATGATGGGGAATAGATCTGCAGCCAAGATGCTTGGGTCTGGATGAGTTGAGCTGAGATTCTCAACTGGACGAGTTTGGACTTTGCGCAGGGTGCTGGACGTTCCTGATATTAAGAAGAATGTCTTGTCTGATTCTTTATTAGTTAGAGAGGGTTTTCAATTAAGACTTTAAATGTAATAAAGTAGTTTTTCAAAGACATAGTGTTTTCTTTGGCAAAGTATATTTGGCTTATCATGATCTTTTATTTAGAATAAGATGTAACATTGATAGTTCAGTTAATAATACTTCTGGTTTTGATTCTTCTACTTATGTTGTTTCAAATATTGAATCTACTGATTTATGGCATGCTAGGCTAGGATATGTGAATTTCAATTCTATGAAAAGAATGATAAAACTTGA
Organism: Ottelia alismoides; assembly: GCA_037367405.1. Classification (NCBI taxonomy): domain Eukaryota; kingdom Viridiplantae; phylum Streptophyta; class Magnoliopsida; order Alismatales; family Hydrocharitaceae; genus Ottelia; species Ottelia alismoides. Next base: position 52,863 of record JAZKJV010010377.1, read on the forward strand.
CATGATTCCTAATCATACTACAGACAAACTCACCAAATGTGAAATGTGTGCTCACGCTAAGTTGCCTAGAAAGCCTTTTCATTCTGTGAATAGGGAAACTGAAATTCTAGACTTAGTACATTCTGATATTTGTGAGTTTGGTGGCGTGATGACTAGAGATAACAAAAGATATTTTATCACCTTCATAGATGATAGCAGTAGATACTGTTATGTTTATCTGCTTAAAACTAAGGATGAAGCCTTAGAAAAATTTCTCATTTTTAAGAATGAAGTAGGAACACAAGTCGGAAAAGTAATTAAACGTCTAAGGTCAGATAGGGGTGGTGAATACACATCTAAGATATTTGATGAACAATGCAAATTATTTGGCATAGTTCATTAGGTCACTGCACCATATTCACCACAGTCCAATGGAATAGCAGAACGAAAGAATAGGACCCTAACTGATATGGTCAATGTATTTTTACAAAGTTTTGGGCTACCATCTTACATGTAGGGGGAATCTTTGAATACGGCCTGCCATATTCTGAATAGAGTTCCCCTAAGGCATAAAGATAAGAGTCCATTTGAACTTTGGAGAAATAGGAAGCCAAGCCTAAAATATCTCAAGGTATGGGGATGCCTGGCTAAAGTCTTAGTCCCAGAACACAAGAGAAAGAAGCTTGGACCTAAAACAGTTGACGCGATCTTCTTGGGGTATCTGAAAAATAGTTATGCCTATCGATTCTTAGTAATTCGGTCTGAGATCACATGCATAGATACTAATACTATTATTGAACTTCTGATGCTACATTTTTCGAGGATATTTTTCCAATGAAAAAAGGAATTCCTGAAAATCTGACTAGTGACGTAGCCTCAACATCTGGTTCTATTCCACAACAAATAGAAAAGATGTCAAATGTGGGGGTTACCTCTTCTAAACCCAATGAATTTTTGGAGGATGTTGAACCTAGACGAAGTAAGAGACCTAGGATTGCCAAGGATTTAGGTAGTGACTTTGTCTCCTACCAAATCGAGGGTGATCCTCCCACATACAAGGATGACGTGGCTTCTACTCAAGCAAGGCATTGGAAGGACGCCACTAAATCTGAAATGGATTCGATCATTTCAAATGGCACATGGGAATTGGTCGATCTACCTCCTGGGTGTTCTACCATAGGAAGTAAATGGGTATTCAGAAGAAAACTTAGACCGGACGGATCCATAGAAAAATATAAGGTAAGACTTGTAGCCAAAGGTTTCAAACAGAAAGAGGGTATTGATTAGTTTGATACCTATTCTTATGTTACTAGAATGACTACGATTCGGATGCTCATTGCGTTGGCCTCCATACATGATCCCACAATTCATCAAATGGATGTGAAGACTGCCTTTTTATATGGTGATCTTGAGGAGGAGATCTATATGGACCAACCTGAGGGATTCGTAGCATCTGGTAATGAAAGAAAAGTCTGTAAGCTTGTAAAATCTCTTTATAGATTAAAACAAGCACCGAAACAATGGCATGACAAGTTTGATAAGACTATCCAGTCTTATGGCTTTATTGTTCATGAATCCGATAAAATGTGTGTACTCTCTGATTAAAGGTGATATGTTTGTTGTCTTATGCCTATATGTAGATGATATTTTGATATTTAGATCAAACATAAGGATAGTGGAAGAAACCAAGAGGTTCTTGAGCAATAAGTTTGAGATGAAGGACTTAGGAGTTGCAAATGTGATTTTAGGGCTCAAACTGATTAGATCTACTAATGGGGATAGATGTGTCTCAATCACATTATACTGAGAAAGTTCTAGAAAAGTTTGGCTATTAGAGCTGTAAATCTGTATACATTCCTTATGATTCATTTAAACCCCTCTGCAAGAACAAGAGTGGAGTACCTGTAACTCAGCTACGATATTCTCAGATTATAGGAAGCTTGATGTATCTTGCAAACTGTACTCGACCTGATATTTCATTCACGGTCGCAAAGTTAAGTAGATATACGAGCTGTCCGAACCGTACTCATTGGGAGGCCTTGGATCGAGTGTTGAAGTACCTTAAGGGTACTGCACTTCTTGGACTGCATTATGGCAAATATCCTCCTGTCTTAGAAGGATATAGTGATGCAAGTTGGATAGGTCAAATGGAGGACTCCGGGAGTAACGGTGTGGCTGGGTATGTATTTACTCTTGGAGGCGGTGCAGTCTCATGGAGGTCTGCGAAACAGACCATCTTGGCTCGGTCTACTTTTGAGGCAGAGCTGTATGCTTTGGACACAACAGGTATAGGGGCTGAATGGCTTAGGGAGCTTCTCTCTGAGATGCCCATGGTGGGTAAGCCGATACCGACAATTTCTTTACATTGTGATAGCATGACTACTATTGCAAAGTTAAAGAGTTCAAAGTACACTCAGAAAACAAGAAGATATATCCAAGTTAGACTTAAGTCTATTAGGGATTTGGTGTCTTCTGGAGTGATTGCTGTGGAATTTATTGGTACCAAAGATAACACGGAAAATCCACTTACAAAGGGACTTGATAGATCTTTAGTCCAAAAATCCAGACTTGGGATGGGGCACCCACTGAGAGTTTACCCGCAGTAGCAACCCAACCTAAATGAGTGGAGATCCCACAAAATAGGTTCAATGGGAAACAAAGTTGTCAGGGGAACTGGTTGGCACTCAATATGCAATACTTTGCATGTGAGTCATATCCCTGAAAAGTCGAGTTCCTGGAAACTGCAGGAAAAGGTTGAGCATTATGCTCTTAATGGATTCAAGCTTTTATAAGCAGGATGTGAGCAGTGCATCCTTGGAGAATGCCACCTATATGAGTATTTCTGTGGGCCGCAGATAAAGGATGAGGGTTTATCCTTAATATACTCATGAAACAGGGTAGGGTGCATCGCCATTAATAGCACCAAAACTAGAAGATTGCCACCATAGACTTCACTCTGTTGTTACCACTCGATACCATTACATCAAAGGATTAAAGTTCAAGACTTAGTTCACTTTATTCCTGTGATGGTGAAAGGAGATAACTCAGGTAAAGGTTCAAACCGGAAGGTACCTTTACTGAAAGCAGAGTGTGGAGACCCGAGATCCTTGACTCTTTGTGTTTCAACAGTGAATTCGTGGGGGATTGTTGGAATTATATGTATTGGGATAGTTTGATGCAATTTGATGGTCAATATCAAGTTGTATTAATGTATCTCAATTCCTGGAATTCAATGTTTCAACCCTATGGGTTGTTGTTTAGTCCCACATCGTGGAGAGATAAACCTGGCACTTGGTTTTTATGTGGGAAGTCCTGAGAATGGTCTGGAAACAGACTAGAGAGGACTTTAGACCACAACACACGCACGCACGTGCGCGCGCCGCGCCGGGCCGGGCCGGGCTCGGGCTCGGGCTCGCGCTCGGGTGTGGTGCGGCGGCGACGGCGTGGACCGAGTCAATTTTATAACCGCGTGTTTGAATTCCAAGGGTTACACCCCATTATCCTCTCACGAAAACGTAACCGCCCGAACGTCTTTAAGTATCTCTTAAAGACGTGGGCGAAGGTTACGAACATTCCATCTCTTCATACCTGGCGCCTCTTCTCTCTCTAGAGGATGCCATCTCCTCTCTTGATCTCGGGCTTTGTCTACGGAGGTGACTTTCGAGGACGCTCAAGCACGATGCGCACCATCGACGAGCGTGGACCGTCGGACCTTGAGAGTGGCACGTCAAGGCCCTGTGCGCTGGTAAAGTGGGGGCTCTGTCTCTCTAAGGGGAGTCCTACTACAGGACGCTTCGATTGTGATTTCTAACTCTCTCTATTTTTCTTTGTCGCATTGTTTGTCATGATGTTTGTTTCCGGATTTTTCCTTGCGTTAATATGCATTTGTTCTTAAAACGGATAATTTTTCTTATTAATGTTAATATGGTTGCATACCTACATCAATCTGACATGGAAATCTGTTAATAATAGAATTTTTGTATGTATGCTAATGACGGTTTGATCACAAATGCTTCATACCATATCATATATGTGTGTGTATTGAATCGAATCGAATTATTATCGAATAAATCCAAGTGAATTCATATTCGATTCATTTGGGCATCGAATCCAAAAGTTAAATTCAAATTCAGTTTACTTGATTTCGAATCGAACTTTTTTCGATTTTTTTATCGAACAAATCCTAATCGAATTCGAATGATTCAATTAGCAACCCTACATGTAACCACTAATATTTGCAAAAAAACCCAAATCTGACCAAAATTTGTATTTTTGTGTAGATGTGTTTCCCAAAATATAGGATGTTTTGATTATGTTCTAATAACTTGATATACACGTGGAAAAAAATTCCTAAAATGATGGTATTTTTGTTATAATTATATTTCCTAATATAGGAAGATTTTTTTGTAGATGTGTTTCCTAAAATATAGGGTGCTTTGATCATGTGCTAATCAATTAATATACATGTGGTGAACATTTCTTTTGTAAACTGCATTTGATTTATTTTGAAAATAATCATCCAACATTATGTGGAAGCAATGTTTGTAAAATACAACATTTTTTGTAAATTTTATAGTCTTTTGTTTAAACTGCATTTATTTATTTTGAAATTTTTTGCAGTCTCTTTTGAGAATATTCTATTAGAGCAATGTTTGTAAACTGTGGTACTTTTTCGTAAAATCTGTTTCTGTTTTGTAAAATTCATGTGGTTTTGTAAAATAGATTGCTTATTATTATTGTAAAAATTATTTTATATGTCCATCCAATGTGTTTCCCGATGTCACGAGTCCATCAAAATTCTTCATCCATTGTAAATTTTGTTTATATTTTGTAAAATCCACGCTCTTATGGTAAAATTTATATGTTGATCTGCAAAATAAAAAGCCAATGAGTAATATTTAATTGGACGCATGGAAATAACTGTAGGAAAATGTCAGACAATTGTATAATAACTGAGTTAAATGTAAAACATACTTTACAATTGTAAAATATGTTAATGAAATGATGTAGCTATGTACTGCGAGTCTTCATTTTGAGCGAGTGTTGGTCATGCGTTTGAAAGAACGTAAAACTTTGTGAACAGAATGTAAAATAAAGCAAATGAAAGTGAAATATGTACTATTTGTTTAACATGGATAGCACATAAATGTAAAACTTTGTAAAAAAAATATAACATGGATATTCATGTTTAGTCCAAAAAATGCATATATCAGGAACAAGTATAACAGAAATGAAAGAATTAAAGTACTATAGATGAAACTAAAAATAACATATTTTTTTAAAGGCAATACATATCTAGATATCAAATCATAAATGAAACAAAAGAATGCATTCATTCTGATATTGATATCCACTTTATTCATTCGTTAATATCTTAACACAAATACATTACGTGACATATAAATGAATAACAAAAATGAATTATATCAATTAAAATGAATCAAAACTGATTCAGAATTATTTTTTAATAAAAGAAACATGACAGAAACAAAAAATATGAATGATTTCGTAAAAAAAATGATGTGTTAGAATCAGAAATCGGGTGGCTGTAGAAGTCCATACCACCATAATAAATAAATGAACTCAAGAAGCAAGGGTCCATCTTATCTGCATAACATGTAGAGTTCTTATTCTTGTAGCTCTTACGTCCTTTTCCAGCAGAATTCCCGTCTGCGTGCAAATTACTAACATAAGTACCATGGAGATCAAGCAAACATGATGGATTTTCAAGAGCATTGGATTTGGAATGGTTACTAGAGTATTTGCCACTAAAAACTAAACCAACATGGTGCTGATTTCTTTTTGTTGTTGGAACGGTGGAGTCCTTCCCGTCAATCTGATTTGTAACACAACAATATTGGATCGAACTCAAGTTCATAGAACGGAGTAACTAAATCCATACAACAATCTACAAGATTTCTAGTTACCAATGAGGTCGGAGGGAAAATGGAGCCAAATATCCCCGAAGAAGAAGATGAGGACTTGCTGGTCGGAGGGAAAATGGAGCCGAATATTCCCGAGGTTGATGAAGAAGAGAGGGGGAGAGGACCCTCGTCGACTTTTTTTGTTGAAAATTTGAATAATTGACAGCCAAGAATTGATGGATACTATATTTAGAAAATTAAATTCAAGTAATTAATAATTAACGGGATAATGATGTAACCAAATGGAATATTTGAATTTTTTTCTAAAAATGATGATCTGAAGGTTGTTTTGACGGTGGTTTTGGATTTAATTTAGTGGTATTAGTAACCATCGTTGATCCAAATCGGATGGCTCTTAAGAGGTGTCGCACCATACTCATGGTAAGGTGGCACCTCAATTCAAGTTTTTCCTATATATATATATATATATATATATATATATATATATATATATATATATATATATATATATATATGAGGCTGGGGAAGCTGCACCCGGGGGTGTAGCTAACTAGCTGCACCCGGCCATTTTTTTCATTGATTTTTTGTGTTTTGTAAATGAAACCTAGAGGGATTTAAATCACCATATATCACCATGATACCACACCAATTTCAACTAAATTCGACATTTCTATCATCTCCATCAAGACTACCACATTTTAACGGTCTCAAAATTATTGAAATTGACCCTATCAAGAAGGGCATGTTAGGAATGTTTGTTTTGCATGAAATTTGAAAAACATATTCCATACAATAAAATAAGTAAATCCCCATTAGTTTTTTTCAAAAAAAAAAACAAAAACCAATGAGAAAAACAGCCGGGTGTAGCTAGTTAGCTGCACCACCCGGTGTAGCTTCCCTTTTCCCTATATATATATATATATATATATATATATATATATATATATATATATATATATATATATATATATATGGGTCTGGGGAAGCTGCCCCTAGGGGTGTAGCTAACTAGCTGCACCCGGCCATTTTTTTCATTGATTTTTTGGGTTTTTGAAATGAAATATAGGAGGATTTAAATCACAATATATCACCATGATATCATGCCAATTTCAACTATATTCGACACTTCTATCATCTCCATCAAGATTATCACATTTTAACGGTCTGAGAATTATTGAAATTGACCCTATCTAGATGGACATGTTAGGAATGTTTGTTTTGCATGAAATTTAAAACACATATTCCACTTAATAAACTATGTAAATTCCCATAAGTTTTCTTAAAAAAATCAAAAACTAATAAGAAAAACGGTCTGTGTAGTTAGTTGGTTGCACCTCCCGATGTAGCTTCACTTTTCCTTATATATATACATATATATAAGAAAAAGGAGTATGCTCCTTGGGTGTAGCTAACTTACATGCTTCAACCTCTTTTCTCCAGTAATTGTTTTTATTTTTCTCTTAAATGAATCTATTGGAATTTAGATCACAATATGTCACCATGATGTCATTAAAAATCCGACTTAACTCAAGACTCCCATCCATCAAGACTGACAAATTTTAACGGTCTCAGAATTGTTGAAATTGACACCCTTTAGATGAAGGGCATAGGAGTCTCTGTTTCTGATGAAATTGGAATGTCATGTTAGGGTGATATAGTGATGAATATATATATACTAATATATATTCATTTTCTAAAAAATAAAAAATAAGAGGAAAATGAAGGTGAGAGTAGCTAATTAGCTACACCTAAGATGTAACCTCATTTAACTGTCTCTGTGTGTGTATATGTAGATAGATAGATAAATCCTGGGTTTCTGAAGAGAAGAAAATATGGATAAACTTGAATCAAAAAACAAAAGACATTACAAATTTAAAAATAAAAAGATTTGCAGGGGGGGGGGGGGGGGGCAAGCATCAATGGGGACGTCAGTGCATGTCATGGTATAAAGCTACTCTGTCCCCCCATTCCTCCCCTTGCACGCGCAGCCACCCCACCACCTCCCCCACACCCTATTTCCTATTTTACCCCTGATCGTTTTCGGAATCTCCGAACTAACATTTCCTCGAAATTACCCCTCGTGTTCTACTAAAATATCTGTTACCCTCTATCCAAAATGAAAAGTGTCGTTGGTGATATGAATTTTGAGTGCACATATATTTATGATATGAATTTTGAGTGCACATATATTTAGAAAAAGCGAGCTCTCAGTTTTTGTTTAGCCTACAATTTTTTTCTCATGGTCACAATGCACGTCCCTTTCACTGGAAGCTATCGACCGTTTGATGGCCATCGAATGGCAAGGATCTGTTGGTGGTACCATGAGCGGGTACTCCTTCCCCATGTGTTCCCCGCTCTTTTCACCAAATACCCATAGTACCCCCTGCTCCCGCTCTCCTATATATATAAGCTCCCCACCCTAAGCTGCACACACCATCATTCAGCGCCACCGCTCTTGCGTCACGTATTCCGTCCCACCGATCCCGCAATGCAGTACCAAGCAGCCTCCGCCACCGCCGAGTCGTGGGGAGCCTACATTTCCCGCCGCACCATCGATCCGCTGGACCGCATTGAGCGGCTGGCGTCGGAGAACGCGGTGGTGATCTTCAGCGTGAGCACGTGCTGCATGTGCCACGCCGTGAAGCGCCTCTTCTGCGGCATGGGCGTCAGCCCCACCGTCTACGAGCTCGACCACGATCCACGTGGAAAGGACCTCGAGAGGGCCCTCCTCCGCCTCCTCGGCAGCTCCGGCGCCGCCGTCCCCGTCGTATTCATTGGCGGCAAGCTTGTTGGTGCCATGGACCGCGTCATGGCCTCCCACATCAATGGTACGTTGGTGCCTTTGCTCAAGGAAGCCGGTGCCCTCTGGCTTTAATTAGATATGTGTATACACATAGAGAGAGAGAGTGGGAGAGTAAGCAAGAAGTAACTAGTAGAAAGAGAGATAGGTATAGAGATAGATTGGACAATCAAGAACGAGAAAATCTGAGGTGGAGCAGAGGAGGGCATGTGTTTTTTGTAATCTTACTTTCCTCCATTTTGTGGTTTTAAAAGGGAATGGAAATGTGATGCTTGGTTTTGGATATTTCCAATATCTTCATTCCCCTTGTGATTATATCTGGCGTTCTATTTTGTTGGGTTTCTTGAGCTCATGGATGTCGCGAATGGTCTTAGCAGAATTGCATTACTCATTAAAACAACATTCAGAGGTTTTGTTTAGGATGGTCTCTTCCTTCCCCTCGTATACCGAATTACAGGGTATATATACACAGGGAGGGGTCAGTTCTTATGCTTTTTAGTGAAGCATTTTGACTGATAATTCGCACTTATTCCAATATGAACAAAATGGAACCCATACATAAACATTAAAGTTGGTACGAGGCAGAGAGATGCGTGCCTTTGCCACGAGAGGCCCTTTCAGGAGTGTAGGGATAAAGTTGGTGCAGGCAGGTGGGGGCGTAGTCGCGTAGGGAACGTGGGCATATTGCCACGCCAGCAGGAAATGGACAAAACGGTTGAAACGCATGTAGTGGAGTGGTCAAGTTGTGGGTACAGTTATTCCTGTGAAACAAAGAAATGGCCTGGGAGAAACAAGTGTGATGCTGAGCAGCTACACCCCTGAAATATATTTCAAATTCCCCACGCCTCCTAGTACCAGAATAGGCCAAGGTAAATCACTTCCATTAGACCCGATAGAAGCAATATAGAACCGAATTCGGCAGATGAGAGAGACTCAATATATTCATGGCAGACTCAATTGGAGGATTCCAGTCATGTGGATGAACAATTTGGTTGCTAACAAGATGGATAATCTGTGCCACCTTCATTTAGAAGCTTGTAGGAAAGCCAAATCTGCACCCCTCCTCCGAAGAGACAGACACCACAGGGAGTAATTAGCTTCAAATTTGTCCCCGGCATCCCCAACACGTACAGGATCTGGGATCATCGGCAGCCACCCATCTCTTCCCTCGCACATCATTTCCCAGGTGGGAGCTGGTTTGGGTGGAGCTTTTGAGCTTCCGGATATGTGACGTAGGTAAAAATTTCACGTCATAGTGTACCGTGTTACTGAAATTAGCTGGAAGGTGAAATCCTTCCGATTGTTGTATGCCATCTGGCACAAGTATTTGTCCTTTTTGAAGCTTTGGTAAGTTCCTCATCATCCTTCACCTCCTCCACGAACCATCGGTCTTTCATCCTTTCTCCAACATTTGGGTGTATCTCCTATATCCGCAAATGGGTTGCAAGGGTTGAAAAAACGTGAAAAAAGCAAATCATCTCAAGAAAATGATACAGTTCTCTTTTCTTTTTTTTTTTATAATTTGTCCAATAGGTTTTTCTTCTATATGAAAGAACTCTTGAGCCATGGATCGAAGTTCTTGTATCCAACACTAACCCTAGTCGCCTGCCCCTCACCCCCCTCGCGCACGCTAGGCCGCCGCCTTTTCTTCTCCTGCGCCACCACGCAGCCTTCGGGCGGTTGCCCAGGCCCTCGCGCCCCCGACCCCTGCGCTCGCGGCCCTCACGCCCCCTGGACCTCTCATTCACATTTTCGGCCCTAGCAAGCGACGAGAATTAGCAAGGATGGTTATATGAGTCTACATATACAATTAATCCTTCATATGATTCTATAGACTCGTTTATATCGATCTACTCCCCGGTTAAATTCCGTTATTTGGCTATCTTATCATCATGTTAGACAACAAAGGTGACATCTTCTCGTCCTGGGCCTTCAAGGGCCCGACTCCCATCGCTAAGATGGATGAGACCAACTATAAGTTGCGGTCCATGCAATTTCTCACCCTCATGCAATGCAACAACAAAGAGCACTGATGAATCTCAGATTCATCACTCTAAATCTCATTAATTAAGCACAAATCCCTCAAAATCATTGGCATTTCTGCATTTATTCTCCATAATTAGCATTCATGTATGTTTCAATAAGAATTGCATTTTATCACTTATTTTCGTACAAATTAAGAAGCCAAAAAATCTCAGCCAAAATTGACTTATAAATAGCCTAACTTCTCTGATTTTAAACTAATTCATGCTAACTCCGAATGACCCAAAACTACATCCACTGTGCACATATCACTAACAAGAATAAATAAAAAATACAAAAAAGTTACTAACCTAAATAAGTGGACCAAAACCCAAACCCCAATTCTAGAATTGCCAGACTAAAACCCTCATATCTTCCCCATCCAGTGTCCGTTTTAATCCTACTCTCTTTTGAACTAATGTACATTTAGTTACCTTCAAAACAAGATCAAGTTCAAGTTAATCGGAGCTCGTATGAGAAAGTTGAGTTTTGGTTTTTTTTGTACATTTTGTATTTTAGCAGTTTTTGACCTATTATTTTATGTACATAATTAACCTTTTTTATTTTATTTCTTTTTCATTTGTCTTCTTTGATAAAAGTTTTATCAAAATGCGTAAAAATACAAATCCAAACTGAGCTTGAAATCAAAGAAACTAATTGAGTCCGAGTCACTAACTGTCTGTACAAAATTGGTCTTTTCGTGTTTTATTTTATTTCTTCTTTTTCTTAATTAATAAAAATCCAAAAAATATATTAGTGTGTAAATATTTATCTTTGATTTTATAATATTTTTTCCAGATTTTACCAGGTTTAAAAATGATAAAAAAATTATAAAATCCAAAAATCAACGTATTCTATGTACATGGGGTACCCCAAAAATATCACTTTGTGCAATTGATCGATTTAAATTTTAGCGTCTTTATGAAAGTTGTAGATCTCATCGAAATGAGCAACTTTTGTGAAGAAACTTTTTCGATCTGAGGCCGTTTACTATTTATTTCAGATTTTTCTTTGTATTTATTTCTGATTTTGTGGGGTCACCCATTTTTGAGTTTATTAACTCATTTTTATAAAAAAATTAAAAATTAAAAAGGGCCGCACGTGGTGGAGCATGTGCCTCCGCGCACGTGCCCTGCACGTGCCCCCTCCACCCGACCTCGTGCCGCCATGTGGCAACATCTGGGCCATCCGATCTTCGGACGATCGGATGGCCCAGGAGCCACCTCCCTCCTCCGTCATCTTCTCCCCTCTTTCCCAATCGCTATCGTCACCTTCCCCCAATCTCGCCGGTCGCCGCCACTCACGAAATCTCCGCCGCGATTCCCTCCGTCCGCGAATCACGCGACGTTGTCGTTCTCCAATAAAATCGCCTTCGAATCTCATCTGATCCTCGATCTCACACCTCCAATCAACCCTCCATCGATGATCTCTTTCCATCTCCGACCTCCTCCCATCCTCGTATAAAACGAACGATGCCCCTCGTCTTCAACCCATCCGCCGACTGCATCTATTGAATGGAAGAAGCGGCTGTGACCGAGTCTCCTTCTACCTCCATCGTCATCGGTGTGATCCGGCGATCCCCTCATCGCCATTGCAGACAGATCTATTGCCTTGCTCTGGTCGTCGTAGAGCCAACGACTACGTCTACCTTCGACAACATCGCGTGCTTCACTAACATCAGCCATCTCTGCCCCGGCTCTATCTTCAATCTCCTAGAGATTCGCTGCTCCACCGTCGTGTTCTCCTGCATCGACCACCACACCTACAAGCTTCAACTTCGCACCATACTCAGCCGCTACGACAACCACCTCAAACACCGGCCATCGCTTCCGCCTTCGACGACCTTCATTGATCGCCCACGGCGTTTTCCTCCACCGGCCAACAGACGACACTCCAGCTCTTTCTGCCTTGACCGGCCGGGCGGTCATCTCGAGACTCCCCACGCACGTGTGACATGCGCCAGGGGAGGACATCAGCCATCCCAGGGTTCACGTGCATAGCACGCGACCTGTTGGGTAAACAACAAAGAACCCCGTGAGGAGTCACATATTTGCTGAGAAGCCCCGCCACCCACGCACGTGACCCCATGGGATTTTTTCATAAATACCCTTAGGGGTATAGGTATTTACTATTTAAACCCTGTTATGAATTGCCTTTATTAATTATTTATTATAATTTGCATAAATACCCATGTGTTCCCCCGTAATTTTGAACCTCCGTTGCATTATTTTATTATCCAAAAATAGCATTTTGTTCGTCACTTAATTCTCTACATCTTGACATTTGATTGACATTTTCGTGATCTATGGTTAATTAATAAACAATTGTTTTGTGGAAAATTGCATACTTTGCCATTTTGTGCTCTAAAATTTATAATTGATTAAACGTTGCTCTAAAAATTGTCGAAAAATCAGGGATTGTAGAATTATTGTGTTTAACAATGTGTCCAAAAAGAATTGAATTTGCATGCATCGTTTGCCATATAAAAATCATTTTGCACAAGGTATTAAATCTCACATTTTTGAGGTTTAGGATTTTTTTGAGATACATCACCTAGTGGTAGATCTTAGATAATTTTATCCCTTGAAAATAATTAAGTTTAATATTTATTATAATTAAATATTGAAATTCACTTTGTTTGCATTTAAAAATTCATAAAAAAAATCATCTTGCATCCAAAAATTCCAAAAAATTACAGTGCACTCATTTCATCATAATTATCATCTTGGTCAAGTTTCATATTTTTTGGACATTGTTTGATCGATATTTACATTTTAGTCCCTAAAATAGGCCAAAATTGCATTTTGCATCTCTAATTGCATAAATAAATACAAAAAAAGACTGCCTCGAAAACTGTACACAACCTTTGATAGACAAAATACTACATTATTCCTTTGCCTCCTTGTCTTCGACCTTGGGACTTGCCCAAGCAAAATAAACGTAAACCGGTATTGATTAAAATTGACAAAAATTTCGTGTGGTTATTTCTTGACCGATTTTGATTGCCCGCCTACAACAAAACGATATATTTTTAAGCGAACAATTATCCAATCCATCGCGACAATTTTTAACACGGGCAATTCATGATTCGTCAGATGGCATCGTTGCTGGGGAGGCAAACGACTTAGTTTTTTTGTCTAAAAATTTTTGTTCGGATTTCCGCATTCGGGTAGTCTGACCCCCGAATTTTTCATTGTAAATTCTATTTTTTTCCTGCACTCATTTTATTTTATTTTCAACAATTATATTTCTTAATTTTTTTCTTGTTTTTATCTTAGAGTCACTCTCTTACACTACCTCTCTTATTTTTCTTGTGAGGTACCTGGTGTATGTAGAGCGGTTTTTGGAAATCGAAGCATTTTTCCCGACTTCCGAAAAGCCGTAATTAATTTAAGATCGAGTCGAGTCGCGAGAGAGCATAGAGTTTAGGATTTTTTCTGTAAATTTTATTTTCTATAATTAATTGCTCATTTATAGCGGTGTCCGTTTGGACTCTCGCATGTGTAAACAGACCCTGAACTTTTTTCTGTGGTGTGTCGTGGCCTTTTTCACTCTCCGGTGAGGGTGGGGCCTGACTTGAGTGACGCTTAGGATAGACCTGCACATACGGCTCTTAAAGCTTTTAGATTTTCTTGATTGTGCTCGTAGGACCTATGACCACACTTCACTTTAATTGAGACGCACAGTAGTTCGTTCAATTTAGTCAAATTCAACTAGATTCTTCCCTACTACTAGAACTTTCTACTAGGTACGGTTTTTCATCGGCATGCATTCATGTAGACTAAATTTTCAATTCTTGTATTGCATCCCACATGGAGATTGTGAGGAATCACTTTAAGTCTTCTAACTGAGCATACATCATAGTTTTTTTGCGTGCATCGGCTTTTCCCGAATTTCTCCCTCTTGTTTTGTCTCATAATTTTAAAGGAAATTGGGACTGGACGGTAGATGTGTATTTGTGCTCACTTAATTCTTCACTGATCGCTTAAGTAAAATTGGGACTGATAAATATAACCGATTTTAAATAACCCATAAAAATTAGAATTCTTGCGGGAGAGCAACCCCGACATTATATGATTTTATCTTGCAGCGAGGAGAGAGACGCACACTAGGATAGAGCCAAGCCAGGATTTTCATATTGACTACTGATTCTACCAAAAATGATTAGCTACTTCTCAGTGAGTATCTAACGGGCAGCCGGTAAATGGTCCGGATTTCCTTAGCAGAGTGGGTGGTTTAAAGGACACTGCGTAAGGCTCCGTCCTTAAGTAACACGGGTAGCCGTTTTACGGTCCGTACTTACACCAATACTGGCTGAAAGTATGTGCAACTAGTCATAGGAATTTGGGACAGTCTTTAAGAAAATCTTCAGCACCTAACATCTCGTTAAATTATTTTCTAAGATTGTCTTATGACAAATTAAAATTGAAAAGATAATTGCCGAACTCTTACGGCTTCATTGTGTGAGTTGGTGAACCTAGGATTTGATTTGTGTTTGCATTGGTGTGCGTGAACCAATTTCGAAGATCAAAAGCCATACATTTGTGCCCTCAACCTCCTTGATAAAAATTTGTTTTGAATTTCTCGTGCACTTGCATCAAGATCAACCATGGCGATTCATCATCAACCTTCTTTGACAAAAATAGGACAATGGTCCGAGTGCTCATCTGATCTGTATTATGAAAATGAATTTTGTCTCGGTCAGGCCCAAATCGACCAAATCCTCTTCTTTCAATAATCCTCCAACATTTGTGAGAGATTCTGACTCTCGGATGATTCCGATCTCCTCATTGAATTCCAAGTTATTATACTCGAATCATCCAACCACACATGACCGCTTACCATCTTGGACCAAACCATCATATTCTCGGTTTCTCGCTAATGCACCATTTCAAGATCAAATTACTTTTGAGTCTCATGACTGGCTGAGAGACCAAACCCAGATAGAGAAACCCACACTTAATGATCATCAGCGTTGGATTGACCGTGATGATCAGATCCCTATTGACCAACCTGAGTACCACTCCTTTGATCAGCCTATACATACAGAAGATCAAATGGATGATATCGACACATATGCACCTTGTATGACTCCTTTATTTGAGGATATGATTAATCATGACCATGGAAGTAGACTCTACTCAAATCAGCATTACATGCTTGAGTCACGACATGCTGAGTATAAGATCTAAATATTCCTGCAAAATTCTTCCACTGAGCAGCCTCCTTCCATAATTTTTGAGGAGAAGTTTTCGGAAAATATCGATCATATACTGGATATTCAAGAGACTCTCCTCTCAACTCAAACAAGAAAATGGAAGATGAAATGTCCGAATCTTAAAAACAAGAACACACACTGACTGCTCTCGTGATTCATCATGAACAGATTTTTGAGGATGATATTTCGAGGATAAATAAGAAATTTGAATTAATGGAGGAAAAATTCAGAAATTTTACTGACCGACTCAGTTTATTTTATGGGAGCTCGGATATAAAAATGAATAAGGAAAAAAATGGATCTCATGTCGAAAATTTTGAGGATATTTAGAAACCTAGAGAATATGTTCACCCTAAGGACGACTCTGACAACAACACTTCTGCATATTATTCCCATAGGGATGACTATGCCTCTGACTCTTACTCGGAACATCAAAATCCCTGCTCAGCTACGGAAAATGCCACATGCACACACCATACAGAAAATACAAAAAAATTTGAAATATTAAAAAACACCAAAAAATTTGAAAATCCAGAAAAATTCATAAATTTGAAACTGAAGAAGATCTGAAAAATTTGGATCCTGCTTTACGGGAAGCACTAGAGAAAAGATTGATTTTCGAACTTCCCTCTACACAGGCCATTGAACATTTCTCCGACCTTAAAGAATTTGTGATGACCAAATTATTGATGAAAAAGTCGGGCAGGATAAGAACAAAGATTGAAAGACATATCTTGTCAATGGCCTCCTTCTTGGTGTTGAGGAGAAAAACGAAGAGCCGCATAGTGAAGGGGTTGCCCAGATTTGAATGTGGAATCAAAGATATGATATTTACCCATGCTCGAATTGTTGACGATTCACCAATCAATATCCTCCCGACCTCTGTATTTCATGAGCTCAAACTCGAACCTATCAGGAAGATACGAGATGTCGTTCAATTGGCTGATCGATCGATAAAGCAGTCGAGAGGAACCATTTCTATCATCATTACATTCCAAGGTGCTCCGCTCAAAGTAGACTTCACGGTCATTGATATTTAGCATCAAGAAGAATTCACCCAATCTCCAATCATTCTCGGAAAACCATTCTTAGCATTGACTAAGGCAATTATTGAGCGCGAGACTCGGGAAATCAATTTTACAGCATTGGAAGCACTTTGATCTCACCTAGTCCTTGAGGAACCACGATTTTCTAAGGCAACCCACAAAGTCCTCAACAACCGTAACTAGCAAGCGGTAGAAGAGCTCTACCCCATTGCTACACCTGAGATAGCGGTTGTTGATGAGACTATTGGTTTAGAGACTCCCCCTCGTGCTCCATTCCCAGCTGCTCTCACCATGGAAAATAAAATATATGACTCATACGATCCTGAGACTTATGCATGGTCGCACCTTGGGTCAACCTATTCTGATTATCTTGATCACATAAACTCGACACAGGAATGCTTCAATGTCAAATCAATTGAAAACGAATAGGCAGAGACTCTCCCCACTATTTCAATTCCCGCGGATCTCACAATAGAAGAATGTTTCTTATATGATCCTGAGACATATGCATGGTCGCACCCCGGGTAAACCTACTCTGAGTACCATGACCAAATCATCCCAAATCAGGAGTGCACCAACATTAAGAAGATTAAGAACAAGCACGCAGGACGAACACCGACCAAGGAGAAGAATTCCAATGGTTATTCATCTGGAGACTCAAGTGGACCAACACCTTCGCGAAACAAAATGACTACTCCTTCATCGAAAAAGAAAGTCACCTTTGAACTTCTGGAAGAGGAATCATCTGATGATCCCTTATCACGCCCGAAAAAGGTAATCTACATGAGTGAGGTCTGCTCGGCAGTTCTAAAACCATATCTGCGCAAGGATCCAAACTTTGATTCTCGTTGGACGACTCCACGACTCCCGTTCCTCACTATTATTCATCAAAAGCTGATGCTCCTGCTCTCATTAAATACACTGGAATTATTTCTTATGAGCTGACTAAGACTGGTGCTTCAGAGTATTCATCCGAGGATAAAATGCTTGATCTCAAAAAGGAACGAATTTTGAGAAAATAACTGAAGAAACAAAAAGACAAGAATATCTAGAGTGTGTCCACTTTCAAATACTATTCCTCTGAGGATAACTCTGATGATGGTTACCTTTCATCTGACTCATACGCTTCATCTACTATCCATCATGATTTTTCTGAGGATAACACTGATAATAGCTGGGAATCATATGCTTCATCTCCTTCTCATCATTACGATCTCCCACCACATGCTCACAAAAAGATTAGCCGAAAACTGCCTTAATCATCGGCTACCCACCCTCCCTGCCGACCACATCGGTCTCCTTGTACATCTTCTTCCTCTACTTAGGCCAAAGACTAAGTATGGGGGGGGGGGGGGAGTGCGATGCCATCTGTACATACCACTCTCGCATCTCACGATCATTCCATTTCCACCCTTCTTCTATACTTAGATTGACCAGAGCCTAAGTATAGGGGGAACCGATGCTCATCTGTATATACTCTCCTCATGCACATATCCCGACCACCTCATTTTTTCGCTCTTCTTCTATACTTAGATTGTTTACAGTCTAAGTATAGGGGGGCAGACCAATCTATCTTTTTCTTTTTCTTTTTCACTTTCTTACGCTTAGCCCGAGCTATGTCTTCTTTATGCTTCTTGTGCTCTGAGGACATAACACTCGCTAAGTATGGGGGGGTCTGTATATATACTGTGTATATATTTTACCCATATCTCGTACTTTCGTGTAAGTCTATATGTATTTACAGGGTGGGTAATTAATTTGAAAAAAAACAAAAAAGAACAAAGAGTTTTGCTACTAACACTGACTGTATCCAACCCAAATTTTTTGAAAAAAATGGCTTCTTATTCATTTTTGCATAAAAAATCCCTTGCATAACAACAACAACAAAGCCTTTTCCCACAATTAAGTAGGGTCGACTACATGGATTCTTCACCTCCATTCAGATCTATCTTGGGTCAATCTCGGACTTAAATCCAAAAAACTAAGATCCCTTCGTATAGTCTCTTTCCAACACTTCTTGGGCCGTCCTTACCCTCTCTTAGCCGGCTCAACATCCCAATACTTGCATCTCCTAACCGGTGCATCAATTGACCTTCTTTGCAAATGACCAAACCATCTTAAGCGGTTTTCTTGCATCTTATCCTCGATCGGAGCTACACCAACTTTCTTTCTGATTGCATAATTCCGAATCCGATCTTTACGTGTATGTCCACACATCCATCTTAGCATTTTCATTTCTGCTACAACCATTCTCTGCACATGTCTATGGTTCACAGGCCAACATTCAGAACCATAAAGCATAGCAGGTCTCACGACTGCTTTGTAAAACTTTCCTTTAATTTTTAAAGGAATTTTCTTATCACAGAGAACAGCGGAGGCTCCTCTCCACTTTAGCCATCCTGCATTTATTCTATTAGTAACATATCCATCAATTTCCCCGTCATGTTGCAAAATAGATCCCAAATATCTAAAAGAATCTCTCTTCTGAATGTTATCGTCACCAATCTTCACCTCGATTCCTTCACCATTGCTTCCATCAAAGGTGCATTCCATATATTCCGTTTTAGCCCTACTTATATGAAAACCTTTAGTCTCCAATGCATGTCTCCAAACCTCAAGCTTCTCATTTACTCCATCTCTAGTTTCATCAATCAACACAATATCATCAACAAATAACATACACTAAGGTAACTCATCCTGAATGTGACTTGTCAACTCGTCCATAATCAAAGTAAAAAGAAATTGACTCAAATATGAACCTTGATGTAAACCAATGTTGATATCAAAATAGTCATTCTTCCCCGTCGGGGTCCTTACACAAGATAAAGCCCTATCATACATATCCTTTATGAGATTAATGTATAGGACGGCTACTTGTCTCTTCTCCAAAACTCTCCACAGTATCTCTCGTGGGACGGAATCATAAGCCTTCTCCAAATCAACAAAAATCATATGTAAGTTCTTCCTTTTAGCTCTATAAATCTCCATTTTTCTCCTCAGCAAATGGTTGGCTTCAATAGTTGAGCGACCTCGCATGAATCCGAATTGGTTTTCTTTTACTTGGAAAACTTGCCTCAACCTTCTTTCGATCACACGTTCCCAAATTTTCATAGTGTGACTCATCAGCTTGATACCTCTGTAATTTGAACAATTTTGAATGTCTCCTTTGTTCTTATAAAGAGGTACCACAGGACTCCTCCTCCAATCTTCAGGCATTTTCTTGCTTCGTCAAATAACATTGAATAGATTCGTAAGCCAAGTCAAACCACGCTCACCTAAAACTTCCATACTTCTACAGGGATGTCATCCGATCCTACACCTTTCCCAGGTCTCATAACCTTCAAAGCCTCCTCTACTTCCTTTCTTTGTATTCATCTATAGCATGCACGATTCAAGTAACTTTCACTACTAGCTAGATCATCCAAAGTGATCTCTCTATTTCCTTCCCCAATGAAAAGTTTATGGAAGTACTGCTCCCATCTAGTCTCTATATCCTTCTGAGTAACAAGCACGTGACCTTCCTCGTCCTTAATGCATCTCACTTGAGAAAGGTCTTTAGTCTTTCTTTCTCTTGCTTTGGCCAACCTGAATATATCCTTCTGGCCCTCCTTGGAGTCGAGATTTTTATACAAAACTTCATATGGTTTTGACTTAGCTTCGCTTACAGCATTCTTTGCTTCCTTCTTCGCTATTTTATAAGCTGTGACAGTTTCTCTGTCCTAACCTTAGACATAGCTTTAAAGCAAGCTCTTTTAATTTTTAGCTTCTCTTGCACCCCTTCACTCCACCACCAAGCTTCCTTTTGACCCGGAGCTCCTCCTTTTGACTCGCCTAGCATCTCTTTGGCTACCTTTCGGATACAAGATGCTACTGCCCCCCACATCTCGTTTACACTACCGCTACAATCCCAAGATAAGTCTTCTAAAACCTTCTTCCTGAAGCTTGATTGCTTTAGCGGAAGATTCCACCACCTAGTTCTAGTGATCTTAGGAACCTTCCTTTTCTTTACCAGCCCTTTTATTTGTAAATCCAAGACTAAAAAGTGATGTTGGGTTGTCAAACTCTCTCCAGGGATTACTTTGCAATCTTTGCAACACAACCGATCTCTTCTCCTCAACGCAAAGTAATCTATCTGTGTTCTAGTTGAGCTACTCTTATAAGTAATTAAATGCTCCTCCCTCTTCTTGAAAAGAGTGTTTGCTATGAAAAGATCATATGCAGTTACAAAATCCAGAATAACTTTTCCCTCTTCGTTTGTATCCCCAAAACCATGTCCTCCATGCACACTTGCGTACCCTGAAACATCTTTTCCCACATGTCCATTAAGATCTCCACCTATGCAAACCATCTCTCTTTGTGGGATTCCTTGTAAAATCTTATCCAGATCCTCCCAAAAAAGCTTGTTTAGTCCTTTCATCTAAACCAATTTGCGGTGCAGAAACTGAGATGATATTCAGAATTTCTTCTTCAAGCACCAACTTTAGCAAAATAATCCGATCCCCAAATCTTTGCACCTCAACCACACAATCCTTCAAATCTTTATGAACAACCACTCCAACACCGTTTCTGCCCTTGTCTTTACCTTAATACCAAAGTTTAAAGCCCGTCTTCTCGATCTCCCTCGCTTTCTCTCCAACCCATTTAGTCTCTTGAAGACATATTATATGAATCTTCCTTATTTCCATTGTATCCACTATCTCCATCAATTTTCCAGTTAAAGTACTGATATTCCAACACCAATCCGTAACTTCCTTTGCAATCTCTTTTGGACTAACTTCTTTACTCGCATGCGTCCATTATGCGAGAACCCTTGCAAATTTTGGCCTGCATTCGGGCGGTGATGCAGCGGAACTAGATTATTTACCCGCATGCATTCCTCATGCGAGAACCCTTGCAAATTTTGAACTACATCAAGGCTGCGATGTAGCGGCCCTTGCCAATTTTTCATTACATTCGGGCGATGCAACGCGTCGCAAGTAGGGAACGCCCCAACAAAATCTGTATGTTTGTTTAAATCCATGTTTAAAAGATCCGAACGGTTTCGATGCTCAGGTATACCCTTAGGCTATATGTATTTACTATTTAAACCATGTTATGCATTGCCTTTATTAATTATTTATTATAATTTGCATAAATACCCATGTGTTCCTCCGTGATTTTGAACCTCCATTGCATTATTTTATTATCCAAAAATAATACTTTGTTCGTCACTTAATTCTCTACATCTTGGCATTTGATTGGCATTTTCATGATCTATGGTTAATTAATAAACAATTGTTTTATGGAAAATTGCATACTTTGCCATTTTGTGCTCTGAAATTTATAATTGATTAACCTGTTGCTCTAAAAATTGCCAAAAAATTGTGGATTATAGAATTAAATGTGTTTAACATTGTAACCAAAAAGAATTGAATTTACATGCATCGTTTGCCCTATAAAAATAATTTTACATATTTCATTATTTGATTTTTAATAGGTATTAAATCTCACATTTTTGAGGTTTAGGATTTTTCTGAGATCCATCACTTAGTGATAGATCATAGATAATTTTATCCCTTGAAAATAATTAGGTTAAATATTTATTATAATTAAATATTGACACTCACTTTGTTAACATTTAAAAATTCATAAAAAAATTCATCTTGCATCCAAAAATTCCAAAAAAAATTAAAGTGCGCTCATTTATCATCTTGGCCAAGTTTCACATTTTTCAGACATCATTTGATCGATATTTACATTTTAGTCCCTAAAATAGGCCAAAATTGCATTTTGCATCTCTAATTGCATAAAAAATACAAAAAAAGACCGCCTCAAAAATCGTGCACGACCTTTGATAGACAAAATTCTAGGTTGTTTCTTTGCCTCCTTGTGTTCGACCTTAAGACTTGCCCAAGTAAAATAAACATAAAACCGCATTGATTAAAATTGACAAAAAATTCGTGTGGTTATTTCTTGATCGATTCCGATTGCCCGCCTATAACAAAACGACATATTTTTAAGCAAAAAATTATCCAATCCATCGCGACACTTTTTAACACGGGCGATTCACGATCCGTCAGATGATGATGAATATTAGATTCATCACTCTAAATCTCATTAATTAAGCTCAAATCCCTCAAAATCTTTGGTATTTCTTCATTTATTCTGCATAATTAGCATTCATGCATGTTTTGATAAGAATTGCATTTTATCACTTATTTTTGCACATAATAAGAAGCCAAAAATCCCATCTAAAATTGACCTGTAAATAGCCTAAATTCCATGATTTTTATTTAACTCATGGTAACTCCGAATGACCCAAATCACCTCTACTGTAGACATATCACTAACAACAATAAATGGAAAATACAAAAAAATCGCTAACCCAAACAAGTGGACCATAAACCCAAACCCTAGTACAAGGATTCCCGGACTAAAACCCTCATACCTTCCCCATCGAGTGTCCGTTTTAATTATACTCATCTTTGGACTAATGTACATTCAGATACCTTCAAAACAAGACTGAGTTCAAGTAAATCGGAGCTCGTATGTCAAAGTTGGGTTTTGGGCCTCTTTTCTACATTTTGTATTTTAGCGGGGTTTGACCTAATATTTTATGTAAATAATTAACCTAATTTATTTTATTTATTTTTCATTTGTCTTCTTTGATGAAAGTTTTATTAGAAAGCGCAAAAATCCAAATCCAAACTGAGCTTGAAATCAAAGAAACAAACTGAGTCCGTGTCTTCACTAACTCTCTGTACAAAATTGGTCTTTTCGTGTTTTATTTTATTTCTTCTTTTTCTTAATTAACAAAAATCCAAAAAAATATATTAATATGTAAATATTTACCTTTGATTTTATCATACTTTTTTCTCGATTTTTATTTGGTTTAAAAATGACAAAAAAAATTATAAAACCCAAAAATCAAGGTATTCTATGTACACAGGATACCCCAAAAATATCACCTTGTTCAAATGATCGATTTGGGTTTTGATGTCTTCATGAAAGTTGTAGATCTCATCGATACGAGCAACTTTCATGAAGAACTTTTTCGATCCGAGGTTGTTTGCTATTTATTTTCTATTTTTCTTTATTAATATTTTCTGATTTTTATGGGGCTGACACATGACAGCTCCTGGAGCCGCCATGCGTTACCCATTTTTGGATTTATTTTTATTCTTTTTTATAAAAACATTAAAATTAAAAGTGACACACATGCGGGTCGCATGCATCTGCCGCACGCGACCAACACGTGCCTCTCCCCCGCCCTTTCTTTTGATGCCACATGTCGCCATCGTGGCCGGACGACCATTGCTCATCATATTCAATCCCCCACTTTCCCAATTTGCGTCGGTCGCCGCCCCCCGCGATTTCGCTACCCGACCGTCTCCAAATCTCGTTGCCTTGCCGCGATTTTCACCTCGCGAGATCTCCTTCTACGATCTCCTCCAATCTCCTCAAATCCCATCAACTCCCAATCAGATCTCCATCCCTCGACCTTCATTCTCCGGCTGAACCCCTAAAGCCCTATAAAAACACCACCACCGCCCCATCCTCACTTCATCCGCCAATTGCACCAAGAGGCTACTTTGCGACGGTAAAAGCACTGCGTCGTCCTCTCCGGCGAGATCTGAGCCGTCGTGGCTCATCGCAGCGCCGCTCCGTGCATATGCTACTTCGCTCGAGCCTTCAAGCCATTGAGCCAATGTCGACCATCGTCTCCGACTTCATTCGCAATGATCTCTTCATCACTGCTACTCCGCCATCGTCAGCAACGTTCATCTTCGATGCCAACACCTCGCTACTGAGCATCTACAGCACGATCATCACCAACGCTGTTATTTCTTTGCTAACCGTAGCGACTCCGGCCCGGCCTTCATCGTCGGCGTCATCATCGACCGTCATCAATGAGGCACCAGCAAGCTTCTCCGAGCATTGAAACTTCACCGAGAACTCTCTTCCACCGGTAGCCTCCAGCCACCGCCCCGACGCCCACCAACCTCGTCCAATCACAACCGTCAGATCAAGAACATTCTTCATTTGGGTTGTTAGAAAAGACCCTATTTCGAGCCATTGGATCATCGGCATCTGGACGATCCTGATTTGCTCCGAGTCTATATCTGAACCTACCTTCCAAGCCAGGAGCCTCGGGCCAAGATCGAAGCACGCTAGCATGCCACATGGACAGTTGGAGCTTGAGCCGCACAGCTTCGGATCTACTCACGCCCCACGTACGTGATCAACGAAAAAATTGCAAAGACCCCCTCGGGATTATCATATTTAAAAAAACGCCTAGAGCCAGAGGTCAAGTGCTATGCACATGACCCTCTGGCCAAATTGTATATTCTCCCCAAAGCTATCGGTAATTGCAAATTAGTCCTTTATGCATTTTGTTTTATTTTTATTATTTAAATATTACAAAATTACCCCTGTATTCCCCCTCAATTTTGGACCTCTCTGTTGCATTATTTTATTATCCAAAAATAGCATTTTATTCTACAATTAATTCTCTACATTATGGCATATGTTTGGTATTTTTGTGATAAGTGATTAATTAGTAATTAATTATTTTGTGGAAAGTTGCATACTTTGCCCATTTTGTGCTCTGATTTTTATAATTGATTAACCGTTGCTCTAAAAATTGCCGAAAAATCACAGATTGTAGAATTAATTATGTTTAACAATGTGCCAAAAAAGAATTGCATTTACATGCATGGTTTGCCTTGTAAAAATCATTTTGTATATTTCAATATTTGATTTTTAATAGGTATTAAATCTCATATTTTCCAGGTTTAGGATTTTTTTGAGGTCATTCACCTAGTGATAGATCTTGAATAATTTTATCCCTTGAAAATAATTAGGTTTAATATTTTTTATAATTAACTATTAAAATTCACTTTGTTTGCATTTAAAAATTCATAAAAAATTCATCTTGCATCCAAAAATTCCAAAAAAGTTACAGTGCATTCATTTCATCGTAATTATCATCGTGGCCAAGTTTCTTTTTTTCGAACAACGTTTGATTGATCTTTATATTTTAATACCTAAAATAGGCAAAAGTTGCATATTGCATCCCTAATTGCATTAAAAAATTACAAAAAAGACCGCATTCCTCGTTGTGCCCCAATTGATCCACCTTTCTACGAGTTAAGGATGATCCCCTCTCCATTCCCAAGTGACAGCTCGAGGTCGAGAGTCAAGTGACGATAATGGTTATTTCTTGACTGATTACGATTGCCCGCCTACAACGATATACATTATTTTAAGCGAATGATAATCAATCCAATCCACATCGTGACATTTTAACACACACAATCTCGGACCTGTCAGATGGCACCGTTGTTGGGGAGGAAAACAACTTAGATTTTGTGTAAAAAAAGTTTTTCTTCGATTTTCTGTATTCGGGTAATATGACCCCCGAATTTTTCACTGTAAATTCCTTTTTTTTCAAGCATTTATTTTATTTTATTTTCAGCATTTATTTTTCTTATTTTATTTTTGATTTATTTTTGAGTCACTCTCTTACATTTTCTTTCTTATTTTTCTTGCGAGGTACCCGGCATACGTGGAACAATTTTTGGAAATCGAAGCATCTTCACCGACTTCTGAAAAGCCACAATTTAATTAAGATTGAGTTGAGTCGTGAGAAAGCGTAAAGTCTAGGATTTTATTTTCTATAATTTTTAATTTATGTAATTAATTACTCATTTATAGCGGTGTCCGTTTGGACTCTCGCATGTAAAAAAAGACCTCAAACTTTTTCTGTGGTGTGTCATGGCCTGTTTCACTCTCCGGTGAGGGTGGGTCCCGAATTGAGTGGCGCTTAGGATAGACCTGCACATACAGCTCGTTAGGCTTTTAAATTTTTGATTGTGCTCATAGGACCTAGGGCCGCACTTCACTTTAATTGAGACGTACATAGATCGTTCAATTTAGTCAAATTCAACTCAATTCTTCCCCGCTAATAGAACTTTCTGCTAGGAGCGGTTTTTCATCGGCTTGCATTCATTTAGAATAATCTTTCAATTATTGTATTGCATCCCACATGAAGATTGCGAGGAATCACTGTAATCTTCTAACTGAGCATACATCATTATTTTCACGTGCATCGGCTTTCCCGAATTTCTCCCTCCTGTTTTGTCACATAATTTTAAAGGAAATTGGGTCTGGACGGTAGATGTGTATTTGTGCTCATTTAATTCTTCAGTGATCACCTAATTAAAATTAGAACTGCTAAATATAGCCAACTTTAAACAACTCATAAAATCAAGAATTTTATGGGAGAGCAACCCGACCTTGGATTCTTTTATTTTTTTTTGAGTGAGCGAGAGACGACACTTAATGCTAGAGATCAAACCTTGATTTTCATATTGACTACTGATTCTATCAAAAACGCTTAGCTACTTCTCAGTGAGGATCTACGGGTAGCCGGTAAATGGTCCGAATTTCCTTAGAAGAGTGAGTGGTTTAAAGGACACTATGTAAGGCTCCATCCTTAAGTAACATGGGTAGCCGTTTTACGATCTAAACTTACACCCATACTAGCTGGAAGTAGGTGCAACTAGTCGTAAGAATTCGGGCCAGTCATTATGAAAATTACTGGCACCTAACAGCTTGCTAAATTCTTTCCAAGATTGATTTATAACCAACTTAAAATTGAAAAGATAATTGCCTAACTCTTAAGGCTTTATTGTGTGGGTTGGTGAACTTGTGGTTTGATTTGTGTTTGATTTGCGTGTATGAACTGATTTCGAAGATCAAAAACTGCACACTTGTGCCATCACTCTCCTTTCTTGATTTGAAACATATCCATTATGTCAACCAATAATCCTCCTTTGAAAATCATGTAACTTTTGTCCAAGAACTCTCCAGATCCATGTCATGAAAATCAATTCATCTCGAACAAACCCAAACTATCATTCATTTCAGCTCTAAAAAATGGCAGAACATTTATCCATGAATCCATCAGAGCTATGCTATAAAAATGAATTCGTATTGGCTAGACCCAAAGTTTCAAAACCTCCTCCAACTACACATCATCCAACTTCCACAAGAGACTCTCAACCACCAATAGATCCAACACTCTCTACAAATCCGATCTACTTCATGAATGACAACCCTTTGTATTCGGATCATACAAACCAACAACCGACTGAGGTCTCCACTTCTTCATATATCAATCTACTCTACTCCGATCATACAATTCATCCTTCATATTCGGCAAATGTCAATCCATCATTCGTGGAAGAATATAACCACACGATTGAATTTAACACTTCTTCACATCTTCTATCTTCCCCGCCCTTGAACACAAATGAACAAGCATCATCTTGGATTGACCATGACAACCTCATCATTAGACATGAAACTTATATAGAGGACTGGAGCGATGACATAGAAACACATAAACCCTGTATGTTGGCTCCACAGTATAACAGTCTGACCTATCATGATCAAAGGAATGAACTCTACTCAGACCAACTCTACATGCTTGGATCACATGGTGTCCATCCTATTGATCAGACTCCTTTCATGGTTTTTGAGGAAAAATTTTCAGAAAATAACGATCATATATTGGATATTTCCAGAAACTCTCCTCCCAGCTCATACATGAAAATGGAAGATGAAACTACTGAATCTCAAAGACAAGGACATAAACCAACTATTCCCATAATTGATCATGAAAAAATTTTGGAGGATGATATTTCGAGAATAAATAAGAGATTTGATTTAATGGAGGATAGATTCCGAAAGTTTGCCGACCGATTAATTTCACTCTCTAAAAGCTTGAATATAAAAATGAATGAGGAAAAGATTGGATCTCATGAGGAAAATTTTGAGGATATTCAGAAACCAAGGGATGATCCTGATAACGACACCTCTACCTATTACTCCCCTAGAAATGACTATGCCTCTAACTCTTATTTAGAATATCAAAGCCCCTGCTCATCTACGGAAAACACCACATCCACACACCACACAGAAAATACCAAAAAATTAAAATATTAAAAAACAACAAAAAATCGAAAATCCAAAAAAATTCATCAAATTTGAAACTGAAGAAAAATTGAAGAATTTGGATCCTACTTTACGGGAAGCATTGGAAAAAAGATTGATTTTTGAACTTCCCTTTACACAGGCCATTGAACATTTCTCTGACCTCAAAGAATTTGTAATGAACAAATTAATGATGAAAAAGTCGGGCAGGATAAGAACAAAGACTGAAAGACATATCTTGTCAATGGCCTACTCCTTGGTGTTGAGGAGAAAGACCAAGAGCCGCATAGTGAAGCGGTTGTCCATATTTGACTGTGGAATCAAAGACAAAATTTTCACCCATGCTCGAATTGATGACGACTCACCAATCAATATCCTCCCAATCTTTTTATTTTATGAGCTCAAACTCGGACCTATCAGAAAGATACGAGAGATCGTTCAATTTGCTGACAGATCGATAAAGCGACCAAGAGGAATCATTTCCGTCGTCATTACATTCCAAGGTGCTCCGCTCAAATTGGACTTCACGATCATTGATATTGAGCATCAAGGAGAATTCACTCAGTCTCCAATTATTCTCGGAAAGCCATTCTTAGCATTGGCTAAGGCAATTATTGAGTGTGAGACTTGGGAAATCAATTTTACAGCATTGGAAACACTTCGATCTCACCCAGTCCTTGAGGAACCACGATTTTCAGAGGCAACCCAAGAAGACCTCGATAACCGTAACCATCAAGCGGTAGAAGAGCCCTACCCCGTTGCTACACCTGAGATAGCGGTTGTTGATGAGACTATTGGTTTAGAGACTCTCCTCCCTGCTCCATTCCCAACTGCTCTCACCATGGAAAATCAAATATATGAATCATATGATCCTGAGACTTATGCATGGTCGCACCCTGGGTCAACCTATTCTTACTACCTTGATCACATCAACTCGACACAGGAATGCTCCAACATCAAATCAATTGAGAACAAACATGCTGAGACTCTCTCCAGTATTTCAATTCCTGCGTATCTCACAATAGAAAAATGTTTCTTATATGATCCTGAGACATATGCATGGTCGCACCCTGGGTCAACCTACTCTGAATACCTTGACCAAATCATCCCAAATCATGAGTGCACCAACATTAAGAAGACTAAGAACAAACATGCAGGGCAAACACAGACCAAGGAGAAGAATTTCAATGGTTATTCATTTGAAGACTCAAGTGGGCCAACAACTTCATGAAACAAAATGACTACTTCATCGAAAAAGAAAGTCACATTTGACCTTCTGGAAGAGGAATCATCTGATGATCCCTCATCATGTCCTGAAAAGGTAATCTACATGAGCGAAGTCTGTTCGGTTGTTCTACAACCATATCATCGCAAGGATCCACACTTCTATTCCCATTGGACGACTCCCGTTACTCATTATTATTCATCCAAAGCTGATGCTCCTGCTCTCATCAAATACACTAGAATTATTTCTTATGAGCTGACTAAGATTGGTGCTTCAGAGTATTCATCCAAGGATGAATCACTTGATCCCAAAAAGGAACGAATTCTGTGAGAACAACTGAAGAAGCAAATAAAAGACAAGAATATCTGGAGTGTGTCCACTTTCAAGTACTATTCCTCTGAGGATAACTCCGATGATGGTTACCTTTCGTCTGACTCATATGCTTCATCTACTATCCATCATGATTTTTCTGAGGATAACACTGATAATAGTTGGGAATCATATGCTTCATCTCCTTCTCATCATTACGATCTCCCACCATAGGCTCACAAGAAGATCGACCGAAAACTGCCTTAATCATCGGCTACCCACCCTCCCTCCCAACCACATCGGTCTCCTTGTACATTTTCTTTCTTTACTTAGGCAAAGGCCTAAGTATAGGGGGGACCGCTGCCATCTGTACATACCATTCTCCCCATATCATGATCATTCCATTTCCACCCTTCTTATGTACTTAGGCTGACCAGAGCCTAAGTATAGGGAGAACCGATGCCCATCTGTATATACTCTCCTCATTGTCATATCCCGATAATCTCATTTGCGCTCTTCTTCTATACTTAGTCTGTTCACAGCCTAAGTATTGGTGGGCGGAAAGATGTATCTTGTTCTTTTTATTTTTTCACTCTCTTACGCTTAGCCCGAGCAATGTCTTCTTTACGCTTCTTGTGTTCTGAGGACACAACACTCGCTAAGTATAGGGGGGTCTGTATATATACTATGTATATATTTTACCCATATCTTGTACTTTCATGTAAGTATATATGTATTTACGGGATGGGTAACTAACTTGAAAAAACAAACAAAAAAACAAACAAAATGAAAAAAAAAGAAAAAGAGTTTTGCTACTAACATTGACAGTGTCCAACCCAATTG
Source organism: Ottelia alismoides (assembly GCA_037367405.1). Classification (NCBI taxonomy): domain Eukaryota; kingdom Viridiplantae; phylum Streptophyta; class Magnoliopsida; order Alismatales; family Hydrocharitaceae; genus Ottelia; species Ottelia alismoides. The sequence continues at coordinate 84,169 of JAZKJV010010377.1, forward strand.
TTTTTGAAAAAATTGGCTTCTTATTCATTTTTGCATAAAAAACTTAAAAAAATCCCTTGCATAAAAAAATAAATAAAATAATAATAACAAAAAAAGAGGAAGTGTCTGCATTTCACACACCTGCACTTCATCCAGCATTACATTCATTTGCACTTGTGAAAAGTTGTTGGGTTCTGAATTGAGTTATGAGTAGAAACCGAGAGTGGTCTGGACTTGACCTTAATCCACCTAATTTTCAGAGGAACTTCACCGAGAAATAGGATTTTATAAACTTCAGGTCTTTGACTTAATTCTTTGAGTTCCACATGACAATGTGCAGCATTTGACTCTTAGTGTCTAACCTGGTTTCTTCATTCTAGGTACGACTCTGGAATAGGGAATTAATCTGTACTCTCGCACTATGCACTTAGCTCAACTCAGATGGGATGTTGGAAGACTGTGTGAGTTTCTTTTCTAGTAGCGTGGAAATCTAAAGACTGGAGTATGGGTTGAAATAAAGCTTCAGAAAAGGGATGGATGGCTGGGCATAATTTTTTCTAAGACCCCAAAACATGTACAAAAACAAAAGGATTCTATATCCGTAGGGGCACAACAAGATCCAAGCAGAATCACCAAAAATCCAAATACAAAGAAGCCACTACCAAATAAATATCTGACCAAAAAGGTGCAAGCTTCAAGAAAACCTGCAGATCTTGATGGAGACTCGGCTACACTGGCCAGCTTCACAAGGAGAGGTGACTACACCGGCCACCCTCCAGTTCTTATCTCCTTTTTCCTAACTTCTCCCCTATTTCGATTGTGAACACAACACGTCAGACCTTAAAAGGAAATACCTGACTCCACGAGGAAAAGTTACTGGAGAGGAGGTTTGCATGGTAGTCCAGCATTTTGGATGGGAAGAGCTAAAATCTTTCACACACATGAGTCGATTGTTCAATGTTTATAGGGAATGCTTTGGGAAGAGGATTGATCTAAGATGACTTCTGAGCCGAAACTGTGACAATGATGTATAGAACTTGAAGGCTGTTGATTTTAAAATTCTAAGTCTCACAGAAGTTTCGCCAAACTAATAATCCAAAGGTCGAGTCTAGTTTCATTTTCACCTTCAGCTCATGGTCTTGGTATGGAACCCAATCTCATTTCACTTCATGGCATTTCTTTTGATGCTCAGGGACGAGCATGGTTTAAGTATAGGGGGATGATGAATCTCATATTCATCACTCTAAATCTCATTAATTAAGCTCAAATCCCTCAAAATCATTGGCATTTCTTCATTTATTCTGCATAATTAGCATTCACGCATGTTTTGATAAGAATTGCATTTTATCACTTATTTTTGCACAAAATAAGAAGCCAAAAATCCTAGCCAAAATTAACCTGTAAATAGCCTAACTTTTCTAATTTTTAACTAATTTAAGCTAACTTCGAATGACCCAAAACTACGTCCACTGTTTACATATCACTAACAAGAATAAATAAAAAATACAAAAAATCACTAACCCAAATAAGTGGACCAAAAACCCGAACCCTAGTTCTAGGATTCCCAGACTAAAACCCTCATATCATCCCCATCCAGTTTCCATTTTAATTGTATTCACTTTTGAACTAATGCACATTCAATTACCTTCAAAACAAGATCAAAGTTAAGTGAATCAGAGCTTATATATGAAAGTTGGGTTTTGGGCATCTTTTCTACATTTTGTATTTTAGCGGTTTTTGACCTAATATTTTATGTACAAATTAACCTATTTTATTTTATTTCTTTTTCATTTATCTTATTTTACGAAAGTTTTATTAAAATACACAAAAATCCAAATCCAAACTGAGTTTGAAATCAATGAAACAAATTGAGTCCGAGTCTTCACTAACTATCAGTACAAAATTGGTCTGTTTCACGTTTTATTTCATTTATTCTTTTTCTTAATTGATATAAATCCAAAAATATAAGATTAATGTCTAAATATTTATCTTTGATTTTATTATATTTTTTCTGGATTTTTATCTGGTTTAAAAATGAGAAAAAAATTATAAAACCCAAAAATCAAGGTATTTCATGTACATGGGATACCCCAAAAATATCACTTTGTGCAAATGATCGATTTTTATTTTGTTGTCTCAATGAAAGTTGTAGATGTCATCGAGACGAGCAACTTTTGTGAAGAAGATTTTTCGATCCGAGGTTGTTTGCTATTTCTTTTCTATTTTTCTTTATATTTATTTTCCGATTTTTGTGGGGCTGACATGTGGCAGCTCCTGGAGCCACCACGTGTCACCCAATTTTGGATTTATTTTTGTTCGTTTTTATAAAAAAAATTAAAATTAAAACTTGCGTACGTGCGGGTCACGTGCATCTGCCGCACGTGACCAGCATGTGCCTCTCCCTCGCCCTTTCTTTTGATGCCACGTGTCGCCATCATGGACATCCCATCTCGGCCGATCGGACGACCACTACTCATCGTCTTCAATCACCTACTTTTCCAATTTGTGCCGGTCGCCGCCCCCCAAGATTTCGTCGCCTGACCGTCTCTAAATCTCGCCACCTCACCGCGATTTTCGCCTCGCGAGATCTCCTTCTACGATCACCTCCAATCTCCTCGAATCCCATCAACTCCCAATCAAATCTCCATTAGACGACCTTCCTTCTCCGGCTAACCCCCCAAAGCCCTATAAAAACGCCACCGCCCCGTCCACACTTCATCCGCCAATTGCACCAAGAGGCTACTTCACGATGGTGACAGCACCGCATCATCCTCTTCGATGAGATCCGAGCCGTCGTGGCTCGTCGCAGCGCGGCTCTGCGCATCTGCTGCTTCGCTCTAGCCTTCAAGACGTTGAGACAACGTCGACCATGATCTCCGACTTCATTCGCAATGATCTCTTCATCACTGCTACTCCACCGTTGCCAATAACGTTCATCTCCGACACCAACACCTCGTTGCTGAGCATCCACCACATGATCATCACCAACGCCGTCGTTTCCTTGCCAACCGCATCGACTCCGGTCTAGCCTTCATCGTCGGCGTCATCATCGACCATCATCAACGAGGCACCAGCAAGCTTCTCTGAGCATTGAAACTTCATCGGCAACTCCCTTCCGCCGATAGCCTCCAGCCACCGCCCCGACGCCCGCCGACCGTGTGTCGGCCAATCACAACCGTCAGATGAAGAACATTCTTCATCTGGGCTGTTAGAAAAGACCCAATTTCGAGCCCTTGGATCATCGACATCTGGACGGTCCTGATTTGCTCTGAGCCAATATCCGAACCAACCTTCTAAGCCAGGAGCCTCGGGCCAAGACCGAAGCACGCCAACACGCCACGTGGACAGTTGGAGCCCGAGCCGCATAGCTTCGGATCTACTTACGCCTCACGCACGTGATCAGCAGAAAAATTGCGAAGACCCCCTAGGGATTATTATAGCACGTGACCCTCTGGACAAATTGCAGATTCTCCCTAAAGCTATCGGTAATTGTAAATTAGTCCTTTCTGCATTTTGTTTTATTTATAATTATTTAAATATTGCAAAAATACCCATGTATTCCCCCTCAGATTTGGACCTCTCTTTGCATTATTTTATTATTCAAAAATAGCATTTTGTTCTACAATTAATTCTCTACATTATGGCATATGTATGACATTTTTGTGATCAATGGCTAATTAGTAATTAATTATTTTGTGGAAAGTTGCGTACTTTGCCTATTTTGTGCTCTGATTTTTATAATTGGTAAACCGTTGCTCTAAAAATTGCCTAAAAATCATGGATTGTAGAATTAATTGTGTTTAACATTGTGCCTAAAAAGAATTGCATTTACATGCATGGTTTGCCTCGTAAAAATCATTTTGCATATTTCAATATTTGATTTTTAATATTATTAAATCTCATATTTTCGAGGTTTAGGATTTTTCTGAGGTCATTCAACTAGTGATAGATCTTGGATAATTTTATCCTTGAAAATAATTAGGTTTGTTATTTATTATAATTAAATACCGAAATTCACTTTGTTTGCATTTAAAAATTCATGAAAAATTCATCTTGCATCCAAAAATTCCAAAAAAATTATAGTGCATTCATTTCAACGTAATTATCATCGTGGCCAAGTTTCATATTTTTCGGACAACGCTTGATTGATCTTTAAATTTTAGTCCCTAAAACATGCCAAAGTTGCATATTGCATCCTTAATTGCATTAAAAAATTACAAAAAAGATTGCATCAAAAACCGCACATGAACTTTTATAGACAAAATTCTAGGTTGTTCCTTTGCCTCCTTTTCTTCGACCTTGGGACTTATCCAAGTAAAATAAACAAAAACACATTGATTAGAATTGAAAAAAAATTGTGTGGTTATTTCTTGACTGATTCCGATTGCCTGCCTACAACGAAACACATTATTTTTAACGCACGATAACACAAGCTATTTAATGAAGGCAATCTACAAACCGTCAAAGAGCACTAGGGCAAATGCTTCTTAGAAGCAAGATGATGCGTACGGATATGCTTGGCTTTGTGGGACTCTTACTACAGAAATAGCCAACTCAGCCGACTGCCAAGGCAATGTGGGACACTTTGGCATCCACCTATGCACAGGAGAAAAATGAGGCCAAGATCCTTCAACTACAGTTTGATATCTACAATACCAAGCAGAATGGCCGCCCCCTGCATGTTTACTACTCTTCGCTGTGTGGCATGCTTGAAAATCTTAATAGCTACTTGCCCATTACGACGTCTATTGAGCAACATAAGATGTATAGGAACTCCACGATGGTTGGAGTTTTTATGGATGGACTTGATACAGAGTATGATGTTGCATGTACTCATCTTCTTACTTGAGCTACCATCCCCACTATAGAGGAGGCTTATAGCCATCTCAGCCAGATCATCATCCCTTCAACAGCCACATCTTCACACTCTTCAACGATGGCTGCTTCTCGTGGTCGAGGTGGGGTGATCCAGTCCAGAGGACGCACACCTCGAGGAAGAGATAGTGGATGCCAACATGGTCCCTGCACCTACTGCCGCAAGCCTGGATATGCAGAGGATTCATGCCCTATCAGAAGCATGGATATCATGTTTCTAGTCGAGAAGCAGAGCAGACTGTGTCTTCAGACTTCAGCTCCCCAGGTCGATCTTCGCGTGGCTGATATTGTCTCTCATATTCGAGAGATCATGACTCATATTGCTGACACTGCCCATACAGATACCGTTGTAGCAGCTAGAACCTCTTCGAGCTCCTCAAGTATCACCTATTCCTTTACTGGTAGTACGAATGTAGACATGACATAGTGGATTATGGATTTTGGTGCTTCTCACCACTTGTGTGGAGACATAATGCAACTGAGGTCCTAAAGGGCTATACCACATGGTAGATGGGTTGTCATTGCTAATGACGACAACTTATCCATTACAGGACAGAGGGAGGTGCATTTTACATCGTCCATGCGCCTGAAGAATGTTATATATGCTCTTTCCTTTCAGATGAATTTACTTTCTGTTAGTCATATCACTAAGGATCTGCATTGTCGTGCCATTTTTGACCCTTCGTCTCTTATGTTTCAGGACATACTAACGGGCAGGTGATTGGGTGTGGCCGTGAGCAGCGGGGACTCTACAGACTGGTCCAACTACATCTTGCTAGTGTTTCTGATATATCTACTGGACGTATCTCTCCTTATCTGTGGCACCTTAGGTTTGGACATCTTCCTCTGCAGAAGCTATTCATGTTCTCCCTCAGATTTCTATGATATCCTCCTTTCAGTGTGAGGCATGTAACTTGGGAAGCATCATCGTTCCTCTTTTTCATCTCGTTAGAGTCGGAGCAGTTCTCAGTTATTTGAGCTTCTTCATTTAAACATTTGAGTTCCTAGTCGTGTTCCCGATCACCTAGGACACGGTTTTTATCTTATAGTTGTCGATGATTTTTCTAGACTTACCTGGGTCTTCTTATTGAAGAATAAGTCTGAGACTGGATCCGTTATCAAGTATTTTATTAATGAAATAATTCTGTTGAAACTTCAAATGTGTACAAATACTTTTCCTAAAGTATTCAAGAGTGGATCTACACACTTCATCTTGAGTTGAGAAATAACAAATCAAAGAAAGATGATAGGTGGTATAAATATGATTTAAATATGGAGAAACTTATTCTAGGCAAGGGGAAAGAAAATCATTCTTACTCTAGAAAAGAGGTAAGCAAGATACAACGGAAGATGAAACTTCTTCAAGCTACTTGGGACTTCTCCAACTCCGAGTCCGAGTCCTTCAATTCTTCGGAAGTAATACTGACAACTCAAGCATCGAAGAAGCTTTGCTCGAACTAATGGCCCCAGAAAACAAAGAGGTAAATTTCGAAGGACCCTCTTTAGAATAATTACAAGATGCACTTTCCACTTTGCATGAACTTGTTGTTAAACTGAAAGAGGAAAACAAGTTGCCAAAACTTATTTCACGCACTACTATATTCAATCATTAAAATGAAGTTAACTTGCTAAAAGAATATATATATATATATATATATATATATATGATATTGCATCTTATATCTTAACAACATGAAAATGAAATGAAAACTCTCTGAGGTAACACATATAAGTTAGAAATAAATGTAACTCAACTAAAAAAACACATAGACCTTAGTAAATGACTTGTCCAAGTTCACTAAGGATATGAAAATTCTATGCAAATGTAGGAGCTAATTACAAAATCAGAACTAAGTTTTGGATAAGATATGAATGAACTGGAGCCCGTAGTTCAAAATTGCTTAAATTAACAAATATGTTAAACCTGCTTAGCATCTTAGAAGTTACTCTAGTCAAGTTAAAGCCAGTAAGGTTATATAACTAAGGAGATATTCAATGAACCATTTTAATTGTTTGAGGATCCAAACACAATGGGTACCAAAGAACTCAATTAACTATTTGGCGAAATTAAAGATCTTATAGGAGATTACATGATCTATTATACCATATTTCACAAGACCTCAACACCAAAAGCAAGTGGGGTCATGAATAATGTATGTTCAAGATACATGACTGGAGTTAAGGACCTATTTCTTAACCTCGAAGCTAAAGTTGATGGGACTGGCACTTTTAACAATAATTACCAAGGTATGATTGTTGGTGAAGGTACGATTGAAGCCCTACAACTTTTATTATTTGTGTTGGCCTTGTTGAAGATTTGAAGCACAAACTGTTGAGTTTTTTTCAAGATCTATGGTAAAGGTTTTAAAGTAGTGTTTTGTAAAAGTGGTTTCAAATTTGTTAAGGAAGACAATCTCTACAATATGGGCGATCTGACTAGCCAGAAATGTCTCTCATTTTCAATCCCAACACTTTTATTATGAGAATGTAAGCTTTCATGCCAGGCCTCTTGTCGAGTCTTGGGTTTGTAAGTCTTTCCGTAACCCATTCATTTTTCTAATAATATAATAGGTCAGTCACCTTAGTGTGTTCTCCCTTTTTTGGATCGAAAAAGTTGTTAAGGTAGACACACTAGATCTTTTGCTTAAGGGAGAATGGTACAAAAGTGTCTACAAAATTAAATTCGATGACAGATCATCGTTAGGATGTCTATTTTGGATCAGAAGAAGAACTGTTACTTTCACATAAAAGACTAGGTCACATACACCTGAAATTAATCCATAGGCTTAATGAACTTGACCTAGTTAAAAAACTATCTAAACTATCCAACAAGAAAGTGGCCATGTGTTTAACATGTTAACTAGGAAAACTCCATAGATGGCCCTTGAAACCTAACAATTCATTAGTTCTGCTAGACCTTTAGAGCTCTTACATCTAGATTTGTTTGAACCCTCAAAATCCAAAAGATTATGTGGTTGTTGCAACTGTTTAATAATAGTGTTGCAACTATTTTTTCATAGTAGATGGCTACTCATATTTTACTTGGATTTTTTTATTTCCTCCAAGAATTTAGCTTTCTTAGAATTCGAGAAGATAGCTAAATAGATTTAGAATGAACAAAGAACCTCTATCACTATGTTAAGAAGTGATCATGGTGGAAAGTTTGGGAATGAAGAGTTTTATAAGTACTGTAATAAGGCTTGGATTAACCATGAATTATTTGCACCCAGAACAATGCCTCAGAATGGCGTAGTTGAGCAGAAGAATGACACTCTTCAAGAATATGTTGTAGCATGCTATACAAATCTGACCTACCTAGATATTTTGCGTTGAAGCTGTAAATACAACCATCTATGTCTTGATCTAACTAGGATTGAAGAAGACACATTTGGAGATTATTACGAAGGTCACCAAGGATTGGCTATTGTTATGTCACTGGAAGTAAATGCTATGCTCTTAACACTAGGAACTATTTTGAGAAGTTTGATTTAAAAAGTAAATAAGGTATGATCCCAATTCTTCATTTAGCAAATCTTATAGACTCTTCGTTAAGAAAACAATGATTATTGTAAAAGAAGTTGACCTTTCTATTGATGGAATCTTAAGTAAGAATCGTCAACTAGAAAAATTAGAAAATGAGGAAGATGTTAAAGTAGATCCTTCTAGCATAGTAGAGAATACTAATTCTCATGATACCCAAATATTTTAGCTTTTTTACAAATCACTTCAAGGAGTTAGTGATTGGGGACATCTCGAAAGGGAATCAAAATAAGATTGCACTTAAATTCCATATCTATTTTATATCCTTACTTGAACCGAAGCTTGTTGACGAGGCTTGCACCACTGACTATTGGTTAATGGTAATGCAATATAAACTTGTTAACTTTGAGATAAACCATGTATTGAAGCTTTTTCTATACCTGAAAATCACATGATTATAAGAACCAAGTGGGCCTTTAAAAATAAATTGGATGAGTCAGGAATAATTTTTAGGAACAACGAAAGAATTGTTGCTCACGAATACACTCAACAAGAATGCATCGATTTCGATTAAACATATGCACCTATCGCTAGGATCGAGTCATTCAAAATGCTGTTAAAATTTGATTCTTTCAAGGGAATAAAGCTTTATCAAATGGATGTCAAAATCGCTTTCTTAAACAACTTCATAAAAGTAGAAGTTTATGTCAAGAAACAACAAGATTCCAAAGACCCTTCAGACTAGAACCTGTCTTTAAGCTCATAAAAACCTTTTTTGGGCTTAAACAAGCTCCTCGAGCATGGTACGGTTGACTTAAAGTAGGAAAAGTAGATTGCACTTTGTTTGTGAAGTTTGTTTTGTCGGATTGACTGATTGTGCAAATTTATGTTGATGACATTGTGCTTGGTTCCACAAATGCAATGCTTTGCAAGGAATACTCTGAAGCTATGAAAGAAAATTTCAAGATGAGCATGATGGGAGAATTAAAATTTTTCTTAGGCTTGCAAGTCAAGCAGACAAAGTTTGGTAGTTTCATCTCACAATAGAAGTACATGAATGGGATCCTAACAAAGTTTGAATTCAACAAGTGATCGAGAAAGTCTACATCGATTGCCTTGGTGACACAAATCAACCTAGATGAGTTAGGGAAGTCCTTTAACTAGAGATCAGATATAAGTATGATCGGATTCCACTCTATTTAACTACAAGCAGACCCAATATATTACTTAGCACTTATTTAGATGCACGTTTTCAGTCAGCACTAAAAGGAATTCACTTCAAATCCGTAAACAAAATATTTCGTTATCTTATTTTTACTAAAGATTTAGGTTTGTTTTATCCTAAGATGCATTGCATAGATTTACTTGCATATAACAATGCAAATTATGCTGGCAACCATACGAATAGAAAGTGTACATGTTGCACCTGCAAATTCATAGAAAATACCTTTATATCTTGGTTTTCTAAAAAGCAAACTTGTGTAGCACTCTCAACTATTGAGGCAGAGTATATACCTGCATCATTAGACTATTCGTAGACATTTTTTTATGAAAAATACTCTCTTAGGTTTTGGTTTGATTTTCGACCAGAATCATATCCTCTATGCTAACACTAGCTTGATAAATCTGAAGAAGAACAATGTTAACCACTATAGGATAAAGCATATTGATGCTTGATATCATTTTCTTCGAGAAAATAATTTGAAATATGAAATCTAATTAGAATATGTACATATAGGCATGCAGCTAGCAGATAGTTTGACTAAATATTTAGTTGCACCCCAGTTTGAAAAGATCAGAAAAAAATTAGGGCTATGCAAATTGAGTGATATTTGTTGAAAGAATTTCTACAAAAAAAGAGACTAAAAAATAACATTGTTGATCGATCACCTGACTAAGTTTGATCGATCACCTCGATCGATTGTAGATGATCGATCATTAGCGTAGTTGATCGATCATCAAAGGATACTAATCAATGATTGTGAAAAAAATGAATTTAATTCATTTTTTGCGAGAAGCTTTATTGGAAATAGAATCTGTCATTTGACAAGTGTCGCTTTTCAAGAACCCAATAGATGTAGGACCTTCATGAATAACCATTCATCTACCTTTCTTCTTCCATTTTGTATTTAAATCCATATCAAAACAAATGTATATACATCTAACTTGTACAAATTAACATTCATTATTGATACGTAATTACTATATAAATACATGTATTTAAATTGAAAATAAATGAATAAAGAAAAGGAAAGAAAAATAAATGAAGTATCAAAGATACTGAATGATCCTAAACCCCGAGATCAATTGAACACTGACTTGGTCGATCGGGAATAAAGTAGGGGAAAATAAGGGTCAAATACAATACATGAAACCCTAATCTTTATTTTTCATAATAGCCATTTTTATGCCAATTTATTCTTGACTTTACACACTCTGAATAATAAAATATTATACAGGAAAATACATAGAAAATTACAAAAATAATAGCACATAAAAATAATATACTATGCAACTAAGACACAAGGATGAAAAGTCATAAATCGAACTTCACAAATCAATATCTTCTCCATATGAATCAAAAGTAACCAAAACTTACCTTAATTTTATTCAAAATTAAATTATATATATTTAACGAAGGTGGCTTCATTAAAAATAGAGTTATAATACAAAAGCTGGCTTTTTGGGGTCCCATTGTACTACGTATCTGTATATTTTATTCATATATAATTTATTATGTACATTTTTACCCTTCTTGGTTTTTCAAATAATTGTATATATTATTTAAAATATATTTAAAATATAAATACATAATAAGACCATTAAAGTTACATTAAAATATACAATACATTAAAATATATAGGTATATTGTACCTATAATGTATATCCATGTATTTATTTATGTAAATAAAAATATAAAATAAAATAAAAATATGTCAATATGTATTTAATTATATCATAAATATACAAAATATGTATATGATAATAGAAATCAAAAATACAAAATTAAAATAAAATATTTAAAACATATGTAAATATACCTAATAACTAAGGTTGTAAAAATAAATAAAAATACCCATAAGATAATTTGTAAAAAAAGAAACATTTTCATGTTTTGAGTTTTAATTAATAAAATCATTTACTAATTATTTTGGAATTAATAAGCCATTTATTCATGTTCTGTCCTCATCTGGCTGATGTGGCCCAATGAGGGCTCTCTAAAAGTTGATCTCTAGTCATCCCGCCCTTCTGACTCTGTCAGAATTCACACCTACCCCTTTTCTCCAATTTCCTACTCTTCCTCTACTCCTCCATTTCCCTCGAGCTCCCCACCATCCTGCAGCTTCCACTACCCTAATCCACGCTAGATCTTTTGCCTTCACCAACACCCACCGATCTACATGCAATCCACCTCCCAAAAGTCTCCGACCTCACAATTATAAAATGAAACTCATCTCCTTAAATCCAATTTTAATCTCTCTTGATCCACCTTTGGCCTATTGAATCGAAATATAGAGTGGTTCCTTGTGATAAGGGGAGATCTTCACTGATTCACAACGAGGAGGAGATTTCGAGGTGATTCAAGCTCGTCGGAGCAAGCTTCAGGTGATCTCTTCTCCCAGCCAACCCAGACAAGTAAACTACCTCTATATTAGTCTATTTAGCTTTGCATTTCGATTCTTAGTGTAGCTGCACCTTTTATTTCTTTTGATTTCAGTCAAAATACACCATAAATAAAATTCACATTATGCCGGAGCTTGGAGCTATGACCTTTGTTCATCATGTTTTATCTACTGTTGCAACTCTCTGGCCACCTCACCAACCACTTTGTCGCTTCTACATCCCCCACACCACTCCAGTCAAACTTGATCTTGCATAGATCAAGGATTAAGGCCTCCATCTTCCGCCTTCCATAAGAGACCTTCATTCCACTTTATCAACCATCAATTCCACCTAATAAACGACCGAGAACCATCATCCTCGACCCCAATCATATTCATGCAGGTAGCTACTCCTTTGAGCCCCATCTGATGGGACTTTGATCCCAGAATAGCACTCCCAGATGCTCCGAGCTTCAAAACCCCCATATCTCCTCCTAGCGAGATGTGGACCTACTGAGTACCTTCAGCAGATGCGGACAGATACTGGCTATGTGTTGAGACATCTATGAGCCTCCCAGGTTGCTAGGAGAAGGAGATTTGAAGGATCAAAGCATCCAAGGTATATGTTTCTTCCACGTTCTTGAAGAAGAGCAGTTACCGTTGGATCATGAGAGGGGATCCAGTTGTGATCTCTATCAAGCCAGACTTTAGATGATCAATGGAACCCATGATCTGTACTGAAGTGAGCATCGCCAAAGGGATATTGAGAAAACAGGGCACTCCATGTGGATAAGTGGATTCACATCCACTGTCGGATCGAACGCCTTTACTAGGTAAATTATTTTGGTACCCTATCTATCTTTTGTTTTTTGTTCTAAGCCCTATAGATATAAATATTAGAGTAATATTTTATGGAAAGTTGCACCCCATACCTTGAGATTTATTGTATTTATGACTAAGTCTGATCATTATCACATCACGTGTCATTCCACGTGAGTCATGGGGAAATTTGTACTTTTTATCCTATATTGTTGGACCTACCCTAAAACCTAGTTTTATTTAATTTTAATTACATCCAGGTGTTCTGTAGTGTATTTTTAATTTTAGAAAAACACTTTGGGCCTATTCTACCAAGTGATTGTTCACTCGGGGGCCCATGCGGTTTTTATGGAGTTTTCTCGCCTTCTACCCTTTTAGTCTCCTGATTTTTCTAATTGTTTTTTATTTCTTACTATTTATGCTTTTCACCTTTTTTCTAGCTTACTTCTTCGCAGATTGAGCCCTTAGACACTCAGGGTTGCTTGCTCGGTATCTAGGTCCAAATTCCTATTTTTATCATGTGCTTGTAATCTTTGATATTTTTGTGCTTAAATCAAATCAACTGGTACTTCACGTTAATAGCAATTCCTACTTAGGACGATTCAAACGATAGCATTGCATATAGATTAGGTTAAATTAATATGCGGATCACTTTGCATGCAGAGTGTTGAGAAAGGTATGCATTTCTGACTTTGCATTCACATTCACCATTTTCTTATGCATCGACTTTTCTGACTTCTTCCCATGTTTTCTTGAACCTAAAACAATTGAGGATCAGAAAATTCATTGGGCATTTGTTTGAATTTTACTCAAAATAAGTGATTACTAAAAAAAATTAAAATGTGATCGTTAAGAAACATTAAACTAATTAAAATTGATTAACTAGACTTCATTGGATTGGGTTCATAAATCCCACATTACTTTCAGGTATATTCCAGACAGAATGAGGCACAATCCTAGGAAATAGAGCCAAAATCCCTGCTTGGATACTGCCTTGTTGATTGACTGGATTCACGTATTAATATGTGGGCGAGTAAGGTTGAATATGCTTTATATTATTAGTCTGAAGTACTAAGCATAAGGGAACTATGACAACGAGTCCTTGTCTCATCGTACCACAATCGAATGCCCCACAAGGGGGGAGTATTGGTTTTGCCTATTGGCTTCCTCCTCTATTCTTTAGCTAAGTAGTGGATCAAGACTCGATAACAAGGATTCGTAAAAAAGTACATGCTGCATGTTACAAATGAAGTGGAAAGTACTTGACACTTGTCTGCTAGTACTCACTCTCCCATAGGGTTAGTAGATAAGGACTTGTTACAAGATTTCCTGAATAATAAACAATAAAAACTATCAAGATAACAACCGAACTTTAACAGCTTCACGAGTTGTGTTGGCGAACACACCCTTGTTTTGAAGTTTGCTTGATTAGTTTTGATAAGGTCACGATCAAAAACATTGTGCACTTGCACCCTTTTCTCGACGACTTCTTCTATCCCGCTCACTTTTGAGCCTTTACCTCTATCTTCTCTTCTCTCCTTCTTTATTCTTGTATTCTACTTTGATCATCATCATACTTCTTCTTGTTCTCTAAGATGTCAAATTCATGATGGCTTAGTTTGGATCTTGCAAACACACACATCGATTCGCCGATGTTGACATCTCCAATAATTTGTGGTGATTCTAAAGAGACCGGTTTGGATCTTGCAAACCACTCTCAAGACTCCCTGTCTCAAATGAATCAGGATGACCAGATCACCAAGAAGCAGGAGTTATTGGTAAGTACCATCAATTCTTGTCAGTATGCGAGCCCATCATCCAAGACACCCGTTGAGCAGAAGGAGCTACCACTGCAACAGTTACAACAATCGAGTTTAGAGTAGCCTCAACAGGTCTAGCAAGTGTACCACATGCAAACACCCAAGCAACCACTGCAGCAACCGCATGCACAGATGGTTTTCTACCATCCTGAGCCCCAATCATCTTAGGTTGATCCATTTTCCCACCTCTTCTATATATTCAGGAGGTAAATGATGTGTGGAATAATGAACAATAACTAACTCATACTAGCGGAAATCATCAGGTTCAATCCTCTGCCATTTAGTCATATAACCAACCACATGGTGGGAGGAGTTTCCAGCAGAACCAACCTCAGAATCAGCCTCCACAACAAGATCACACATGGAGGTAGAATTGCCAACAACGAGATTATTGCCAACAACAATACCATCAGTAGCAGTTGGCTGCTAATTATCAGAATCTATATCTCCCTCCTCCTTATTACCAACAATATCCTCCTCATTCTTACTCTCAGGGTTATCAACAATTGCCTCTACATACCTATCAGTCTAAGAGGTCACATCAAGCCAATCCATCTAAGGCAACACCAATAATTCCAACATTTGATTGACTGACCCAATTGGTAATTTCTTAGCTGAGATGATCCCGAAGCTAGATGACTTGACTGTTGTGATAAAAATCATCCCATCCCAAGTAAGCTAATCTGAACAACTTCCACTACAAGGAGCAGGGAGCTTGTGATGTCTCACCTGAGTCAGGTACAATTGATCTCTTTTTATCTAACTCTATAACTCTCAAGAGAGGTAGGGCTCTACAACTGACTTCCACAACAAAAGGGAAGAATAAAGCTTCAAAGGGCGAGTCATAAATTGGAGCCGCATCAAGTACTGAGGAGCAAAATTGTGGAGCAACACCATACCCAAAAATACAGAAAAATGAAGAAAATTGAAAATCAGATATGAGAAATAACAACCAAGCTGAGCATATGCAACCAAGGAGTCACCAACACAAGCAATGAATCCCATGCGAGGCGACGAAGCCGAATTTCCTGCTTCCAGGTTCCCTTCTATTTTGAATGACGGTATCCCTTCTAGTCATCCAAATGTACAAGCTGATTAGGGGTAAATAAGAACAAAGCATTTGATCCAGTAAATATTATATTTCTGATGCCATGAACAATGCAAAAAAATAGAAAATTGAAAACTACGTTGTCTGATCTTGGCATTGTGGAAATATTGCAAAATATTATGCTTGAAATACCTTTGCTAAAATCCATGGAGTACATACCTAATGTGAAGAAAGGATTAAAGGAGGCCTATACAACAAAGCGTCAATGATGAATATGTGATTCATCACTCTAAAAGTTGAAAATAGAGCTTTGTTCTCAAGTAATTAGATGTATTTCATCATTTAGTTTGCATTATTATCATTCATGAACATAGAATTAATATTCGTATTTTAGCATGCATAATTGCATAAATAAGAGGCCTTGAATCTTTTGTAAAATATCACATGTATATCACCCTATTTTCCTTTATTTTTCACTAATTTAGAAAAAATAAAATCAACTCTATAGTGTATATGTTACAAACATTAATAAAAGAAAAGTACAAAAAATACCAAAACTACTAACTTGTAAAGTTGCCTAATAAAATCCAAACCGTAGTTCGAGATAAAAAGTTTTAAAACGTGAATATATATCTCGTACAGTCAATTATGGATCCCTACTAACTTTTGAATTAATTTACATTCAAATTTCTACAAAACAAGACCAAATTCAAAGCAATCGGAGTTGATATGTGAAACTTGGGTTTTAGAGCCTCAATGTATATTGTATATATTACCTAGTTTAACCTTTTTTTATGTATAAAAATAAATCTTTTTTATTTATTTCTTTTTCATTCATCTCTTTATTATTGTTTTAATAAAATTTCTAAAAATCTTAATAAAATATGAAGCAAAGTCAAAGAAAATAATTCAACCTAGTCTATATATATAGTATATACATATATCCCCTTTATTTTATTTCTTTATTTTCTTAATTATTAAAAATTCAAAAAAATAGATTAAGGTCTAAATATTTATTTTATAATTTTACCTGATTTTATTTTGATTTTTATCTTATTTAAAAATGACAAAAAATGGCAAAATACAAAAATTCAATATTATATATATAAAGTACAACAAAAAATACTTTATGTAGAGATGATTTCTTTTGGTTTTAAGTCCTTCATGAAAGTTGTAAAATAGAAACTTTCATGTTGATTACCCTTTTATTTGACTTTTTTATATTTCTTTTTTATTTTTCTTGTAATTTAATTTTCAAATTTTCTGAGAGTGACACGTGGTAGCTCTTGGAGTGGCTGCGTATGACCCTCATTTTGTTTTCTTTTAATTTTATTTTAACTATTATTTTAATAATAATAATTTTATTTTTTATGTTTTTATTATTTTATTATAGTTATTATTTTATTATTTTTTATTTCATTTTTTTAGTTTAGTTTTTTATTCTTTATTTCCTCCACCACACATGGCACCCTTCTCCCTCACCTCTCTCTCGCACTATCCATACCCAGCCTCCTGTAAAAGTGCTACAAACTGTCGCCCCGCATCTTGTGTTGGCACTGGACCCGTGGCACCTCCTCATGCATCCTCCAGCCACCAGCTCCGCTTTTTGTGGTGGTGACCCATTCTAGCAACCATTCACTTTAATTGAAAAATAAATTATTTTAGGGGTCTTTTTTAATAATCCGAAGTGTCCGACTACTATAACCCTTCGATAAAATTAATTAGGGTCTCTCAGGTTCATCAGATGGCATTGTTGCTAGGGAGGCACGACCTAGGTTGATTTTTATAAAATTTGGACATTAGATTTTTCCATCCATCGGGTAGTCTAAACCCTGACCATTTTATTGTAATTATTACTCTATTTATTTTCATGCATTTTTATTATGTTCTTTCTATTCTATTCTATTTTATTTTGTGTATCTCTTTGTCCACCATCTTGTTTTTGTGCAAGGGACTTGACGCGATGGAACGACTGCTTAGGTGGACGAGCAACACATGTGCATTGAAAGCTGGCTTCTCTGGGAAATAAGTTGACTAAACTAAACACGTAAAAATTAAGATCGAGTTGAGTCATGAGAGAGTGTATAGTCTGCAGGGTTTTATTTCTACGTTTATTTAATTTTGGTAATTAGTTTGTAATAATTTAGGTAATTTCACATTTCTAGTCAATTCCATTTGGGATCTCGCATGTGTAACTGGACATTGGACATTTTATTTTGTGGTGTGTCAAGACCTATTTCACTCTCTAGTGAGGGTGGGGCTCAAATTGAGTGGCTCGTAGGTTAGACCTACACTCGTGGCCCTTAGAGCTTTTTATATGTCAAATATCATTTGCCTGTGCTCATTTAATTTAGGACCACATACTTTCACTTAATAATACACACCTTAGATCATTATACTCATTCAAACTGAATTCTTAATCTTACCGACTAATAGAAGTTCCTTCTAGGTGCGGTTTTATCATTTACAATGCATATTAGCATAGAAATTTCAATTTTTGTATTGCATTCCACATGTAGAGCGTGAGGATCACTGTAAGTCTTCTGAAATGGGCATGCATCATCGAATTTATTATTTTCATCGGCTTTTCTCGACTCCCTTCCCCTTGGTTTTACAACTTATGATAAAAGGAAATAGGGATTGATCGATAGGCATGTCATATGTGGTGGATTTAATTCAGTTTAGTCGAACTTATAATCTATAATGCTAATACAATTTTGACCAAAAATTGAACTACAACTGAAATTGTATTCAGGAGAGCACCCTGATAACCGAGATCTCTCGAGGGGTCGCACGATCTCACAAGGTGAGACCGCAGTCGATGCATTGACCGCTCAAGAAACCCAAGTCAATCAACAATTAACCCACAATATAAATCAAGCAATTAATGGCAAATGGAGTTAAAATTTATTATACTCTACAACACAAAATGTATAGCATGTAAGTTTGTAGAGGTTGAACCACAGATAACAAACTTGGTAGCCTATGATTATGGCTAATCAAAGTGTATTATGCACATGTTGGTCTTTATTATATTTTTTATGTGGGTTTTTATTACTACAAATGAATTAATAGTACTCATATAGGTATATTTAAGAATAAAAATAAAATATATTAGAGTAATACATATATATATATACACACATGGGTAAAATAAATGCATATAAGGTATTCACATATATGCATAGTTTTTTTTATTTTTTTCTTTTTTATAAAATTTATATAACTATAATACCTTTTTATATATTTTCAGATTTTAAAATATTTTATTTTTTATTTATATAACAAAGGAATATATAAGGCTCTATACACAATAAAGGACAATATAGATATAAATACTGAAAACAATTAAAAAATTCAGAAATACAATGTTTTTAGGTTTTATATATTTTTCTAATATTTTTGTGATTTTTCTGGAATTTTTTTGCAAATTTTTTCATATTTTTAAAATAAAAAATATCCCAAATCAGGGAATAAATAAATAGACAGATTTGAATTGAAGATAAAAAATATCAAGCTAAGTTCAAAATTCTTCAAATCAAATTTAATAGATAGATAATAATATAAAGAAAATTCAGAAGCAAAAATAAATGTTTTTCCATTTTTTGTGGTTTTTATTATTTTTGTCAGATTTTGGAGTTTTTTAAATTTTATGATTTTTCTTTTTGTAGGTTTAGGGATTTTTTATCTTAGTTATAAAAAATAATAATAAGCAACATGTATTTTTTTGGGGAATTTTTCAAAACATTTTTCAAATTTTTAGTATTTTTAAGGTAAATAGGGACAAAAATGTGCTCATTAGATTTTTTAGTAAATGATTAAATTGTCTAAAAGTGAAAATAAAAATGTTGCATGACATGCCAGCAAGCATCTAACCCTATTTTTGTACAATTTTTGTAGCACGATTGCTATATTTAATAAATAGAAGGAATGCACAAAAATACTTGTACTAATGAGGACGTATTTGCATTTAAAATTAAACTCAAGGGTTCATCTACAAACGTGACAAATATATACAACTAATATTCGATTTATTGGACTAAACATCAGTACAAAAATCACTAGAGATATACATGAAATTTTCCCAGCTCACGTGGGAGAGCTTAGCTGGAATGGACCCATTTGCAATTTACAATAAGTTCAGGGGTCAGTAATTTCCACATTTATTTAAACTATACATTTTATTACAGTATTAAAAAATATAGAAATTATAGGGGAAGATATGCAATTTACCCCCAAAGGTGTTCCACTGTACGACTGAGATCTACCACTCATCCATGTGTCAGCTCCTACGCAATCGATGACGTTTCAGTCGTGGATGCTCGAGATTAGATCTCAAGATGGGATCGAGCAGCTGGGGCTTGCAAGATCTAATGACATGCGAAGAATCTGGGGCTCCTCCCCAGATCGGACGGTAGTTGGGCTCACGAAGAACAAGGAAGAAGAAGGCCTCTCTTTATCTTCGATCCGTGATTCCTCCTCCATCTGACAGTCTTTGGCGATGGTTCTTCGCTCTACATGACCGGGGAGGACTTCCGCAACGACTGGTACTCACAAATGGTCCTGACCCAGTGTCGTGGTCCTGGAGCTTGGATGACGTTGGAGAACCTGGGGATCCTCGTCTAGGTGTGATTGTGCCCTAGGAGGGTCCTTTGGCCTTGGCACCTGCACGAAGAGATTCAAGGGCTCGAGGCAAGTCGCCTCGACCTATTTTGAAGCTAAATGCATGGGAAATGTATGGAATGAAAGGGGCTCCGACATACGGTGGTGGAGGGGCCCCGATTCGCAGAACCACGAAGGTTCTTGTTGATCAAATGGGTCTGGGAAATAGAGCAGGAATTGGGGAAGGTATGGAGATAGTTGGCAAGATCGGAGATAGTTGGGAGATACAATGGAAGACAACCAGAGCTCTAGAGCTACGGGGAGCTATTTGACCTATGTTATGTTAAATCATGAACTATAAAGAAAAATTAAATGCGGAGAATGAAAGACGAAGAATAAATCTTCCGAGGAAGCATAAAAGCATAGCTCTTATACCTGTTGGTGGGTAGGGAGCAGGAAAGGCCAGAGCACCACCATTGATCGTCGCATCTTCCTTGCTTCGCCTTCTCCAAGCACGTGGAATATCTCAGCTGTCACATGGACTTCGATACTCACGCAAGAACATAGAACGAAGCTCGAAGGGGGATCGAGAGGAGAAGGAGAAGATGAGGTTCTTATTTATACACAAGGTGGCTGGCACTTACTGATCAAGGATATGTGGTCCAATCGAGGAGATTTGATTAGATCTTTGGCTAGGGCGTGAATTAAGGATGTTTAATCTCCATGAATCGTGCATTACACCTAGCCAGAGCATCATGAATGCTAGCGGTAAAAGAGGCAAAATCCAGGGGTCTGTCATTCTATCGACTCAAGGAAGAGAGAGGGGGTTGTTGACCAAGGTCAACGGTTCCAAACTTCTGATTGGTCCACCTCAGACACTACATAACAAAAGGCTGCATTTATTAGAAAATAGTTAATTAAAAATAGTAAATTATTTTATTAATTTTTGTGCATAAAATAGAAAATGTTTATTATTTTATGTAGTAGTTTAATATGATATTTTTTTGTTCTATTTATTGCAAATTAAATTTTAAGGGTACATTTATAGGTATATTCATCTATGTTTTGGGTCTTTTATTTTGTTTTTTTGGTTTTATTATTTTATATATTTATAACGTATTTTTATGTACCCAAATATATTTTTATTGTGTTTTTCTGATCTATTATGTACATTTGAAAAAATTAAGGTGTATATTATATAGGTATAAGCATAGGTATTTCATCTATTTATTTATACAGGTTATTTTATTTTTTATGCATTCTTTATGGTTTTATACTATTATAAATATGTACAGATATTATAAATAATATTTACAAAATTCTAAAAATATGAAAGTATAAATAATAAAGAACAAATAAAATGAATATTTTATATAGGTTAACTATACAATAAGGGTCCAAAACTTAACTTTTACACTTTAACTCCAAAAAAATATGAAACCACCTTCATTAAATAGCTTGTAAAATGTTATATAAAATTAAAGGTGATTTTGATACATTTTGAGTTTTTATTTAGGAGATATAGGTCTGGGAAGTCTGGGTTTTAGCTTTTCATTTTCAGTATAAAATGTACACTATATATTATTTTTGTGTAAACTCAATTTTGTATTTTACTATATATTATTACTTACAACTTCCATGAAAAAAGTTTATTGATTTGAGGCAAAAAGAATGGAAAATAAAATGGGTCCCAAAATGGACTTATTAATGAATTAAAGAATAATAATTTATTGGATTTATTGGCCCTTATCTCCCCCTACTTTATTCCTTATCAACCCAGTCATCAAGATATCTAGGTCGGGGTTTAGGGTCACACAATACCTTTGGAATTTCATTCTTTTTCTTTTATTTCCTCTATTCTATAATTTTGACATTAAAAATAGTACTCTATATACAATAAATGGACTAAATAATGAATGTTAATCTGTACAAAATAATGTTATTTACATGCATTAGCTAGGGTTTTTAAGGCCAAAATGATAGAGTAAAGATGATGAAATGGAGATTCATAACCCTTGATATTTGACTTTGCTAGTCCCTAGTAAACATTTATGTAATAAATGCAGAAAATGAAAAATAAAGAAAAGAAAATGAAATAGCTTGGAATAATCGTCAACTATTAAACTGTTCCTATTAAAGTCAAAGTTTGGAGCTTAGAGAAGTCCTTTCGATTAATGGTGTGTTCGGAACCATATTGAAGTCGGGAAGTGTGACATAACAACCCTCAGATTCAATACTCCTATCATCCACCCCAATTCACAGCCAGGTCAGAACCATCATCTCAATCGCATACTCTTGATACCTAGAATTGATAGAACCATGTGTGTGAATTTATTCAGCTCTTCCCAGACAAAACCATTGAACCATCAAGGCATCTGCTCTTCTGGAAACTCATCCTCGTGTAGACAGATATTCCATTCTAAGGTCAGGTGCTTCTGATCTTTACAACCGAATGGGGGAGAGAAGTTAGAAGAATGGGAAGAGAAGTAGGAATGGACCAGTGTAGTCTTCATTCCATTGTGAAGTCGGTCAGTGTAACCGATTCTTCACTAAGAAGCAAGCTTTTTCTAAAGCTCCAATTTTTGTGGAATTTTCAATATAGGCTTCTTTGGATATTTTCTTTGACTTTGTACAACTTCTACGTCTTGTTTGTGCCCTGGTGGATATAGCATCTTTTGTTCCACCTACTGTTTCGGGGTATTAGAAAAGTTGTGCCGGTAGACCATTCCTCATCCGAAGCAATATTTCAATCTATCTCAAGTCTTTAGATATCATTGTTACCAAAAGAAGCGGGTTAGAGTACTGGTGTAGGCAATCTCCAAGAATGGTTCTTCAGCCACCCTTGACGATGTGGCCTTGCATCGTCCTGACTTAGACTCCAAGATTTTTCAACAGTCCATCTAGGTTGAGCTAAGTGTTAGGTGTGAGATTTCCAGTCAAGTCACTGTCTCAAGAGTCGTACGGATGATATGAAGGGTTCTATTTATGCACATTGAATTGACTCATGAACATAGTCTTATGGAACCTAAAGAAAAAGTCAAGGTGACCTGAAACATCTCCACTTCCAGCCCTCAATAGGTTCCTCTTAAATTAGGTGTACTAAGGTCTATTCCCAGCTCTAATATCTGAACTTTATTTCGACTTGTTCAATTGCCTATATTATTCCGAAAAATGTGAATGCTATGTACAATGTAAGAAAAATATTTTTGTGATGCCATTTTTTAATTTTGAAAATTATATGGATTTTCAAAAAAGTTTTGCAAATTTTTATGCAACTTTGAAGAAGATTTCGCAAATATTTTTGGAATTTTGGGATTTTGCAAATTTTTAGGGCTTTTCCAAAACACAAAGAATTTCGGCCCAAAAAAGAAGTATGTACAGATATTTACACGGCCGTGCCTCTTTTTATTTACAAGAATTGAGGTTGTAAGATTTACAGATTGAATGTTAGTTATTTTTGTATGTATGTATGTACAATTTGTAAAGAATTTATTTGAATGATGTATATATATATCCCTCAAACTTATTTGAAAATGGTTTTACAAACACTTTTGAATACTGTAGTCCAAAATAATTTTTACAAACATTTACAAGCATTTGAAAACCATTTTCAAAGATTTTTCGATAGGTATATATAGTTTTTTCAAACATTTTTGCAACCATTTTCCAAACCATTTGCAAATAGGTTTTCCAAAACATTTTATTTCACACAAAGAAAGGAAGTTTAAAAAAAACAATTTTACAAAGGTTGAAAACATTTTACAAACTATTCTTCAAAGAGTTTTCAAAATATTTTTCAAATAGATTTTCAAATTGTTTTCCAAACATTTTGTAAAACATTTTTACCAGATTTATTAATAAGTATATACAAAATGAATTTGGGGGATGATTATACATCTCTTTATTAGTTGATTTAATGAAGTATTTTAGCCATATTATTCAAAAATACGAAAGTACGAGTTATGGTTAAAGTATATACATTGTATATATGACCCCTCTATACTCAGCTTGAGCTATGTCCTCATAGATCGAAGAGAGAAGAAAAGACATAACTCGTACTAAGCATAAAAGAGTTTATACTACAACAACTAAAGAATAATGAAGTAAATAATGAGAAGTTGATCATACCCCCTTACTTAGGATCAAATAATCCTAAATAAAGTAGATTGTATCTACATGTAGGGAGGGTCCAGGGTGGGAATGAACAACTCACGGTTCGCCTTGTCTCCCCTTATACTTAGGGTAAGATATCCCTAAGTATAGACAAGAATATTAACAAGAGAGGAGATAGGTGGTGAGACAAAGAATGAACAATTACATCACTCATACCCCCTATACGTAGGATGAAGCTTATCCTAAGCATAGAATTCCTGAATGAGGAAAACAAAGTAGAAGATAGAAAATACAACAGAAAATAAGAAAATAAGAAAACTTAAAGGAAGAATTTTTGAGTGACATTATCTGAGTCTTTTGATGTTGGTAGGGTTGTGGATGCTTCTTCCTTGCATATCACTTGGAATAAGTTAACAACGACCAAGAAAGTTTCAAGCTCAAGGTAAGGCTTCAATAACTGACCGTTGATGACAAATAGTTGTGCGTCATGTGACAAATCTCATATTGCAATGATTCCGTTGTCACACACTTCTCGTACTCTGATTGCCCTGTCCATTTACTCAAATTTTCCTGAGAGTATCTTCAACTTTGCGTCAAATAGCCACACTTTCTGTCAAATCTCAAAGGTCCTTCGTCTAATGTGTCGGTCATGCCAGTATTTAACCTTCTCCTTGTACATCAATGTGTTATCATAAGCATAGTCTCGGAATTCCAAGAGCCTATTCATATCCTCTTTTCTTTTCTAACCACCTTTTTGTGAGTTCAAGTTGCAGATATTAACCACCCACAATGATTTATGAATTAACTCCATGGGCAGATGGCATGGTTTTCCATATACAAGATGATATGGCGACATGTCCAAGAGAGAGTTGTAAGCGGTTTTGAATGCCCAAAGGATGGAGTCCAAGAGTTGGGACCGGTTCTTTATGTCCGGCTTCACAAGATTTTGCAGAATCGTCTTGATTTCTCCGTTTGATAGTTCAACCATGCCATTGGTTTGGGGATGATAAGGAGATGCGCCTCGGTTCTCGATGTCATACTCCTTCAATAATTTCTTGACCTCTCTATTAATGAAGTGGCTACCACTGTCTGATATTAGTACATTCGGAATCCCGAACCGCAATATGATGTTCTCTCTCAGAAACCGACAAACTGTGCGGTTGTCTGTGGCTCGGGTGGGGATAGCTTCAGCACAAAAGCTCACATAATCAATGGCAAGAAGGATGTTCTTGTATCGCTAACTATAAGGAAAGGGCCCCATGAAGTCGATGCCCCTAGGATCAAATACATCTGCAATCTGAATGAACTTCAAGGGCATGGAATCTTTATGTATGAGGGCACCTTCCGATCACTGATAGTCAGTGCAGTGCTTCACAAATGCTATAGCATCCTTAAATAGTATAGGCCACCAGAGGCCACACTGTAGTACTTTTGTTGTCGTTCTATCTCCAGAGGGGTGTCCACCAGATTCGAGAGAGTGACAATGCTCAAGGACACTATGATGCTCCTCCTGAGGAATACACCGTTGCCAAATGTAATCTACTCCTTCCCTGAATAAAAGTGGGTATTCCCATTGGTAAAAATGGAAGGTGGACAGTAACTTGTCCTTCTTGATTTTCATCCAATCTTGTGGGACTACACCTGAAACGAGGTAGTTTACATCGGCATACCAGTTGAGAGAATCCACAACCATGATCAGTTTGTCATGAAATGTGTCTGTGATGGGTGCATCACCCACTGTGGGGGCTCTTGCTGCTCAATTCTGGAGAGGTGATCTGCTACCACATTTTGAACTTCAGGTTGTCTTTGATCTCCAAATCAAATTCCTAGAGAAGAAGGATCCATCTGATCAGTTTAGGCTTGGCATCCTTCTTCTATTGTAAGTATCGGATAGCGGAGTGGTCAGTGTAGACGATGACTTTAGATCCAAGAAAATAGGATATGATCTTCTCAAGGGTGAAAACCACTACCAGCACTTCTTTCTCTGTGATTTCGTAATTTCTTTGGGCTTCATCCATTGCTTTGCCGGTGTAGTGGATGGCATAGGGTGCCTTGTCAATCCTTTGTCCTAGAATAGCCCCAACTACAAAATCCGCTGCATCTGTCATGATCTCAAAAGGGAGAACCCAATCTGGCAGCTGTAGCACTTGATCTTGAGTGATTAGCACCTTCAACTGATTAAATGAAAGGAGAACCTATTGATCAATATTAAACTCGATCTCCTTACACAACAATTCTTTAAGAGGTCAGGCAATGTGGTTGAATTCTCGAATGAATCTTCTATGGAAACCCACATGCCCCAGGAATGACCTCAAATTTTGGACAGATTGAGGTGGCTCTAGATTGGCAGTTACATTCATCTTTGTCGGGTCGACTTCCATGCCATGTTTGGAAACGACGTGACACAACACAACCCCTTCTATGACCATGAAGTGGCTCTTTTCCCAAGATAGCACAAGATTGACTTCACGGCATTTCTGAAGTACTCTGTCTAAGTGCTCAAGATAGTAATCATAAGTGTCACCATAAACGGAGAAGTCATCCATGAACACCTCGAGAAAATTGCCAACCATCTCGGTGAAAACTGCAAGCATGCATCTCTGGAATTCGCAGGTGCGTTGCATAGTCCAAAAGGCTCTTGAAATCATAGGTGCCGAACGGGCTAGTAAAGGTAGTCTTATCTTGATCTTTTGGAGTGATTGCCACCTGGTTGTACCCGAAGTACTCATCCAGAAAGTAGAAAAACTCCTTGTTGGCTAGTCTTTCCAACACTTGGTCAATGAACGACAAGGGAAAGTGGTCCTTCTTGGTTGTTGCATTAAGGCAATGATAGTCAACACATAAATTCCAGGATGTCAGTACCTGAGAAGAAATCTCCTCTCCTCTATCATTTGTAACCATGGTGAGCCTGGATTTCTTCGGAACTTCATGTAGAGGGATCACCCATTTCGAATCAAAGATAGGATAAATGAAGCCTGCGTTGCACCATTTTGTGATTTCCTTCATAACAACATCCTGCAAATTTAGATTTACTTTCTTTGAAACTCTCGTGATGTTTTGGTATCTTCTTCCATATAGATATGGTGTGAGCATAGAGCAGGATTTCTCACGGTGATATGAGACGTGCCAACCAACTGCCTTGCAGTTTTTCTCTAGAATCTCGAGAAGTCGAGATTCTTGATCTGGGGTCAGCCTACTGTTGATGATGATGGGATACATGTTCTCTACACATGCAAGGAAAGCATACTTGAGGCCTGTCAAAAGTAAATTTAGTTCTGGTTCTGATCTAGCCTGCTTCTTGGTCACTTCAGAAACCGTGCTGGTAGGTGGATGATCTGCCATAATTTTAGAGGTAGTGCTGCTAACCTTAATGGCTTGTCATTCAGTTGACAATGTACCGAATAGATCTGTAATGAATTCATCATGTTCGGACTGGTGTGACTCATCTGAATCAAAGATATGCATCAACAAATTAGATTCTATCTCCCAAGTGACATCGAAGCTTGTCTCGACTGTGCTTTCCTAGTCCTCCTCAAGAGAGAGGATTTCCAAGGTCCATGTGTCATTCAAAGAGAGGTTTGTATCTATGATTTCTGCAATAAAGTCACAGTATTCTCCAGGTGGTGTTGCATGACTTTCATTAGATACGACTTTTGGTTCGCTGGCCATGTCTATGGTAACTCTGTGATTGCTCGAGCTGAAAGTGATCTTCCCAGAACCATATTCAACCACAACCTCTGTGGTTCGTAAGAATGGTCGTCCAAGGATTATTGGGGTCTGAAGTAATGGTGTAGGAGAGTCCATATCAAGAACTACAAAATCGACCGGAAATTGCATGTCGTGCACTTTAACGACGTCTTCCAACAGACCTCAGGGTCGCTTGATGGATCGATCAACGAACTGAAGTATCATGTATGTCTACTTTATTAGACCCGTCCCAAATTCATACAATAATGATGAGGGCAAGAGGTTGATGGAAGAACCGTTGTCAAGAAGGGATTTCTTTAAGACTTGGTCGAAAATCTCGCATCTGATCAAAGGTTCTCCTTTGTCTTGCTTCTTCTACGGGAGATTGCTGATGGCTGCAACTGGGATCATGGTGAGGACATGCCTCTCAACTTGCTGGCGTGTGTATTTTCCGTTCAGCTGATGCTTGTTTGTACATTCTTCCTTCAAGTCCTTCTTCATAGTGGGCATGTATTCCATGGCTTTCATCAATGGTATCTCAACATTTAAATTGCTAAGAATATCCACAAAGATTGGATTAGACAATTCACTTTTTCTTTTTGCATTTTTTTGGATTTTTCTATGGCATCAGAAAAAAGAATATTTATAGAGCTGAAATAAAAAGCAGTGTTCTTATTTATAATAAAATTCTTTTCTACAATATTCTATACATCTGGATCACAAAAAAGTGTACATGCTGGAGATGAAGTTGCTGCTGGTGGACAAGCAAAAAGCATGGTCTCCGCCTTGTCAGCTGGCGCTAGATTGGTGACTGATGCTGGCTCCTCCATGGCTAGCATGGCTTCACTTTGACAACGATCATCTTTTTGGTCTTTTTACGTTTTCTTATTTTTTGTTCTTTTTGTTGATGGTGAGAGTGGTGGATGATGATGGAATGACCATCTAACTCGGGTTAAGTTGATCAATTAATGTGTCGTTGTCACCCAACTCATATGAGTCTGAAATTGAGAAGCTTATTTAACCACTAAAGAAATCGAACAAATCACACAAGTGGTATATCTATTATTAATCTGGTATACTGACCAGGGTCAAACACAAGGAGCACTGTGATAAACTAGGTAGGTGACTCAAGGAATCGAAGGATTTTTATTCTCTTTTTAGTGGTTTCTAATTTTGCAAATTTTTAATTTTTAAAATATGGAAAATGAAACAAAGGAGAAAAGTCAAATACACACCTCTTTTTATATTTTTCAAATAGGCTAAAAATACATAGAAAATTCAAGTAAAAATATTTTTGTGTTTTATAGGTTTTATACTGTTCTTGTAATTTTTGGAGAATTTTTGGATGTTTTTAGAATTTTCTAAAAATAAAAAACTAGAAAACAGGCAAACAATGCACAATCAGTAGTATTTGTCAATTTAAAAGTAAAAGAAAGGATCGAAACTCCTAGAGACAAATTTATTTAAAACTAGAAGAAAATATCTATAAATAAGAACATAGTGTTGTCACTTTGTTGTGCTATGTGATAAGAAACTTCCTTTAAAAATTAAAGTAAGTTTTACAAAACAGCCGTGATACCTGCTATGCTCTATGGATCTGAATGTTGGTCGGTGCACTAGAGACATGTGCAGAGAATAGCTGTAGCATAAATGAAAATTCTAAGGTGGAAGTGTGGGCACACACGTAAAGAACAGATTCAGAATGAGGCAATCAGAAAGAAAGTAGGTGTAGCTCCCATCGAGGATAAGATCTGAGAAAACTGCTTAAGATTGTTTGATCATTTGTAAAGAAGATCAGCCAACGCACTGGTTAGGAGATGCGAGTGTTGGGATATTTAGCCGGCTAAGAGAGGGTGAGGATGACCTAAGAAGTGTTGGAAAGAGACTATTAGGGATCTTAGTTTTTTGGATATAAGCCCAAGATTGACCCAAGAAAGATCTGAATGGAGACAAAGAATCCATGTCGCCGATCGTACTTAAGGGTGGGAAAAGGCTTTGTTATTGTTGTTATAAGAATTGAAATCACAATTTTTGGATTTTTTCTACAATTTATATGATTTTTATATGTTTTTTAATGTTTGCAAAATTTTAGGTTTTACAAATTATTTTCAAGAAAAATTTATATAGTAGCTAATATAAGTGAAAATATACCTACAGTAAATTTTTTGAAAATTTTAAAGTTTATCTAATTTTATGATTTTTCTACTCTAAACAAGACACTTTTTAGATGTTTTTAAATTTTTACTAATAGAAATGAAAGAAAATTGGCCGAGTGAAATTATCATACAAACAACATGCCAGTAGGAGCTACAAGGAATTTTTGTAGAATTGTTATGGTCAATTTATTGTTTATTGCATTAAATGAAAGAACAAGAAATTAAATTAATGAACAAAGGATCTATCTACAAATATTTCAATTCTTAGGGCCAATTAATAATACGTAATAGAAGTGTGGTGGCCCTAGTGCAATTAACCGAAAAAGCTCATGCGACATATGTGATTCAACATTCTCAAGGGCATAAGTGCAAATACTAAAAACATTCTCTATTTTATTAACCAAATAAAGCTCAAGGCACAAATAACAAATATCCCACAAAAGCACATGTAGACACATGTGAGTTCAAGTAAACTGGGCTAGAGTACAAATAATAAAAAGTTGAGGTCTAAAATGCAATTATTTTTAACTAATTATTAAATTTATTAGAAATGGAGATAACATAAAAGGCTAGGGGTAATAAGGATGTATACACTTGGGGATACGTGGGAGGCGTAGGGCGACTCTTTGATGTACAATCCTGATGCGCCTCTGAGAAAGATCAAACGATGGTGTATGGTGCAGATGACCGTTAGTGGCAGATCTAACGGCTCAGATGGTAGGTGAGCGTGCGTGTCAGATCTGCCATGGAATCAAATCTAAAGTCGCAGAAAAGGACTTGGATGGCAATCTAGATCGATTCTGGATGAAGGGGTCTTGATCGGACGACAAGCAATGATGTTGGAAGAACGGGAAGAATGTGAGGCTGGGTGAGCTTCGATCTTGAATATTGGGCGGTCCACTGCTTTGATCAACTCGTCGAAAGGTCCATCACTACGCTGGAGATGGTCTGCATCGAAGGAAGTGATTCGATGGGGTGGCGAATGGCTAGATGTGTGAGATGGAGCTTCACCACCTGGAGGTGCTCCGCTGCTCAACTGGGCGACATCAGTGTTCCATTCGTGCATCTGAACCTGCAAGGAGATCCTATGGTCGAGGAGGAAGCCTCGGTAGGGGTTATTGGGAGCTAAAAAAGGAAGAAGCGAAGGGGCGATGGTATTCGACATTCATCATGCATGGAGGAGGAACGTCTAGGCCTAATCTTGCTTTAACAAGCGAGATTATGGGTGATCGAGGTATGCTGGAAGATGAATGGTGATGTGGAGATCAGATCGGTGGAGGGAAGCGTGAAGGTGGAGCTCCAGACACGATGGTCGGAGCCAAGAGAGTGAGCGAGGATGATGATGACTAAATCGAATAAGAATGCGAAATGGAAAATAAAGGACGATACCTGAGGGTACTGGAGTTGTCAGTGAAGAAAGGCAGAGAGGGAGACGGGGTCTTGGCTTCAATTCTGTTGTGGAAGGCCGAAGAGGCTTTTCACAGCGGAGCTCCGGCCATGAAGTGAGCTTCGACCTACGAAGCACCAATCCAACACCAAAATGGTCCACCTGATTCATGTCACTATCTTGGAGATGAAGGTGGAGGGAAATGGCTGCGAGGAACGAGCTGCTGAGTGACGAAGGTAGAAGACAATATTTATATGCATTGTAGAGGTTACAGAAAAATCAGAAGAACGTGCGAAACCCTAGGAAGATTCGATGCTACCTAGGGATCTACGAGTATCACAGATCCTAGGTGAAGAATCAAGCACGTGAACCAAGGGCAGAAGTGGTCGGAGTCGGTCAGGAAAAAGTTGAGAAATCGGCTCCGATGAAGGGAAGTCGGGTTGGACCTGACTGGACGAAGGGTTGACATGGGTCAACAAACTCGAGATGACCAATCGGAATCCAGAGATTTATAAAATAAATAAAAAATAACAAATGATTTGAAAATAAAAAATGAATAAAATAAAAATTATTTGTTACTTTTCAAACAAGTTTTCTATGATTTTTATTTTTTAATAATACATATATACACTATCCACATTATAAGGTATTTTGTATAGGTATAATATACATATATGTCATACATGTATTTTTATTTAATTATTTACACTTATTTTATTTATTTACAATGATTTAAGGAATACAAAAGCATTTTTATTTGATTTTTACAAATTAATTGCAAGTGTTAAATAAATAGGCATTATGTACATGTTTGACACTTTGTACAATGAAAAGATGATTTTATTTTAATTTAATTTGTGTTTTATGAATTTTATTTCAATTTTATATAATTATTAGAAATACGTACATGTGTTAAAAAATAAAATATGTACAAATTATTTACAAGGGAAATATATATATATATATATATATATATATATATATAAGTACATGTGTTTGCATTTGTACACAAACTTATTTTGCAATTATTTTCATTTACTAATTTTATTAACAAAATTGAGTTATTTTGAGATCATTTTATTTAGAATTAAAATAGGTGATATATATATGAAGAATAGTGATGAATATGTACAAGATAAGGACCCTATCTCTCCCTACTTTATTCCTTGTCAATCAGACCAATATTTGGCCTTCTCTCGGGGTTGGGGTCAGTCTACATTTATTGCATAAATACATCCATTTTCTTCCTTTTCTTTTCTTCTTTATTCTTTTATTTTGGTGAATAAGAATGTTAATTATACAATATTAACAAATGAATGCACAATGCTAATTTATTGTATTTGATACATATTTACAGATATTTTGCATAGGGAATTTGGCTAATAGAAAGGAATAAAGGATGTGAATCATTAATTCATCATTCCCCTGTACTTCACCTTTTATATTCCCCTACCAAACATTTATTTGAAAAATTAGTGAAAAAGAAATAAAGAAAAGAAAAAGCAAAGAATTTAGAACAATATTAATTATTAAACTTATCTTCATAAATTGGAGTATAGAGCTCGGTCAGACCTTTGGATTATTAGTTTGGCAGAACCTTTCTGGGAAATGGACTTAAAACCTAACATACTCTAAGTTCCATAAGACTCCTATTCATGTCGCCTCAATAGTCAGGTCAGAACAGGTCTACATACGCAAAATCTTATGACTGTGAATCTTTACTTGTACTGTGTAAGTGTATATAGCTTCCCACCTCAGAAGTGACAAAGAAATAGCCTCCCTCAATAAGGTAACTCTAGGCCCCCAGTCTAGCAACTCTCTCTCGAGGAGCGGGGTATTCCCTTCTAAGTTCAAGTGTAACCTGTTCAAGAAGAGGGGAAAGAAGAGAATGGATCATGGCCAGTGTAGCCATGTATCCCTTGGAGCTTGACAAGTGTAGCCAAGTCTCCAGATACAATCTTCCCTGAGATGAGACAATGTATCACATAAGCTTTGCTCATTCAACTATATACGCATCGGCAAGCATTTTATTTTCAATCAGGCATGTCCCCTTTTTTGGAGTTTTTGCATTTTTTATGACATATATACAACATATCTATAATGTGGAGCATGTACATAAGGAGTTTTTCTTCTTGAGCCAATAGACTATCGCTCTTTTGAAGTATTATTGCAACCTACAACATCCTGTCAGACTTCAATGCCACTAGACCAGGTTGAGATCCACTCCCCTACCTAGAGGAAGATGGATGCTCCTACTAGTTGTTACTCACCCATGTGCTACCCCAAGCCAAAGGATTTTGCCCCCTCACCAACTACTCCATGGAGAGCTACGTGTAGAGTGCTTGTCCAAGTCAAAACCACTGTCCAGAAGAATCATGCCTGTGGTTTTAAGTGTTCTACTTAGACAAAGCAAGATGGCATGTGAACATAGTCTTGAGGACTCAAAGAATTAAGTTGCTATGATCTGAAAAGTCCCAACTCCATTTCCTATAAGGTTCCTCAGAAATTACGTGGATTAAGGTCTTAACCAAGCTCCATTCTTTAATTTTATTCCAAACTAGCTTAAATGTCAATACTATCTAGAAAAATGCACATGCAAGGAATATTTAGGAAACATTTGAAAAGAAAAGAAAAGGCACAAATCTTTTTGAAACGTTTTTCAAAGATTTTTTGCAATTTTTTTATCGTTTTTATCTTTTTCAATTTTTATGGTATTTTTAATAAGAAATATTTTATTTACAAATTTTTAAAAGAATATGTACATAGCTACAAGGGTTTTATTTGCACGTTTCATATACAATTTTTACAAGTGGATTTTATCTACAAGAATTTTATAAAAGGATTTTGTACAAGAGTTTATATACAATGTTTACAATAAAGTATAGGTTTTGTTTACAAAGAAATTACAACCCTTATATACACTACTTGTATACCCAGAATTTATTACCCATGTGACAAAATATTTACAAAAAAAATTATAAACCATTTTACGAAATGTTTCAAAATGTTTTCAAAACTAGTTTTATACCATATACATAATTTTGATACACAAAATAATTTATAAACATGTAACAAACAAAGCATTTTTAAAAACAACTTACAAAAAAATGTACAAAAAAATATTTTACAAAGGCTTTTAAAAATAATTTTACAATACAAAAAATTTACACACATTTTTTCGAACATTTATCGAAAATATTTTTATATAATTTTATAAATAATAACCATGTTATTAACCTCAAAGTACGAGTTATTGCTAAAGTATATATACAATATATACGACACCCCCTATACTTAGCTCGAACGATGTCCTCAGAGTGGTCAGAGAGCGACAACAGAAGACATAACTCACGCTAAGTATAGAGAAGTGAAAAGAATCATATACTACAATGACTCAAAGAATGATGGAATTGAATAGAAGTCAGTGATCCCTCCTATACTTAGGATCAAATAATCCTAAGTATAGAAGTCTGTTTAAAAGGGGAAAATCGAGGAAGAGAATGTACATGAAATCAATGACTCAACCTGCCCCCCTATACTGAGGGTAAAAGATCCCTAAGTACAGAATAGAATATCAATAGTTCAGGGATATTTGAGTGAGCAATCAAAGAAAGGAAAATAGATATTACCTCCCATATAATTAGGGTCAGATGTCCCAGAATATAGGAAGCAAAACAGAGGTAATAGGGTGAACATATATATGAACAACACAAGTTCAACACCCCCCTATACTTAGGATAAAGTGCATCCTAAGTATAACAAAAATCATATGATGAGGCATGGGGTGTTAAACAAAATGAATGAATGATATAGATAACATGGATATACAGAAATGCGGAAAGAAGTGTAACTTAACTCAGGTATGAGATGCATAAGATGAGAGTCAAAGAACACATCTCATGCAAAATGGATAGGGGCAACATCAACGGTCAGTGGACCATGATCAAGAAAGGGCTTCAGGCGATGACCATTGACTCGAAAGGTGGACTCAAAAGACAACTCTGATATATAAATTCTATCATTGTCATGCACCTTTCTGACCAAGTAAGGACCTTTTCATTTGCTATGTAATTTCCCTGGAAATAATCTCAGTCTAGCATCAAATAGCCATACTTTCTGATCGGGTTCAAACTGCTTATGGCTGATAAGAGAATCATCCATATCTTCACTTTATCCTTATATTGTAGGCAACTTGAAAAGGTTGTATCTCTCAACTCCTCCAGGGCTGCCAACTCTGCTCTTCTCTGATCTCCTACACTCTTAGGATCCAATAATATTTTAGTGACTGTCCATAGTGATTTGTGCTTAATCTCAACAGGTAAGTGGCATGTCTTGCCATAAACGAGTCGAAATGGAAATGTACCCAAAGGTGCTTGAAGGATGTCCTATAGATGCATAAGACTGAGTCCAAAAGCTATGACCAATCCTTTCGATCTGGGCAGACATCCTTCTGTAATATCATCTTGATCTCCCAGTTCAAAATCTCAGCAAGACCATTCGTCTATGGATGATATGGAGTGGCAACTCTATGGTCTATTCTAAACTCGTTAGCAAGGTCCCTTACCTTATCGTTGATAAAATGAGTCCCCCCGTCAGAAGTCAAAACTCTAGGAACCCCGAACCGCGATATGATATTTTCCTCAAGTATCTGCAAACGGTCCTCACATCAGCTGTTGGTGCAGGGATGACCTCAACCCAGTGACTCACATAATCTACAACAAACAAAATGTACTCGAATCCCTGACCTTTAGGGAATGGACCCATAAAATTGATGCCCCATGCTTCAAAAACCTCACATAAGTGAATAGGATGCATTGTCATCATGTCTCTATGACCACAACTACCCATCCTCTGATAGTCAGTACACCGCTTCATGTCTTCATCTGAATCTTTGAAGAGTGTTAGCCATCAAAGACCGGATTGGAGAACCTTTTGTGTTGTCCATCTCCCAGAGTGATGTCCTCTTGTATTAAGCTTGCTGCAATAGGTGAGGACGCTATGGTGCCCCTTGTGAGAATACGCTGATGCCAAACACTATCCCCCTTCGTGGTAAAGGGTGGGATCCTCCCAATGGCACGACTTGGCCTTCGCAAGAGAAGTCTTAAGTCACTTCTTGGTCGAACCTTGTGGAACTTTCTCAGCAACAAGATAGTTCACATTGTCAGCATACCATGGGAGAGAGGTGATAGCAAGAATTGCCTCATCTAGAAATATCTCAGTGATAGGTGTGGTAGTCTCAGAATCCTCAAGATGCTCTAATCAGGAGAGATGATCTGCCACCACATTCTTGACTCCAGGTCTATCCTCAATCTCAATATAAAACTCCTGAAGTAGAAGGATCCATCTAGTCAAGCGAGCCTTGGCATCCTTTTTTGCCATGGAGTATCGGTTGGTGGTGTGATATGTATAAATAGTCACTCTAGATCCGAGAATATAAGATCGAAACTTATCCAAAGCAAAGACTACGGCTAGCATCTCCTTCTCTATAATAGTATAATTCCACTGTGCGGCATTCAAAGTACGGCTAGAGTAGTGTATGGAAAATGACAATCCATCCATCCTCTATCCTAGCACAACCATTATGGCAAAATCAGAAGCATTTGTCATGATCTCGAACGGGAGAGACCAATTGGGTGGCTGAAGGACAGGAGCTTGCACAACTAAATCCTTGAGAGTATAAAACGACAAAAGACACTTATCATCTACAATGAACTCGTTGTCTTTCGTAAGAAGATCACTAAGCAGTCGGGCAATACTACTGAAGTCCTAAATGAATCGTCGGTAGAAACCGACATGCCCAAAAAAAGACCGCAACTACTTCAAATTGGACAACGGGTTGAGTTTTCTGATGATATCCGCCTTGGCTGGATCGACCTCCATGCCCCAGTTGGAGATGATATGACTAAGGACCATCCCTTGAGTCATCATAAAATGACTATTCTCCCAAGATAGAACAAGGTTGACCTTGATGCATCTCTAAAGCACTCGGTCTAGGCAAGAAGACAAGCATCAAACTCATCACCGTAGACTGAAAAATCATCCATGAAGACCTCTAAATAGTCATCCACCATGTCTGAAAAGATTGAAAGCATATAACTTTGGAATGTAGTCAGGGCATTACATAATCCAAAGGGCATCCGTTTAAAAGAATACGTTCCAAACATACAGGTGAATGTCATCTTATCCCGGTCATCGGACGCAATGACCACTTTATTATACTCCGAGTACCCATCAAGGAAACAATAATGACTCTTCCCATCTAATATCTCAATAATCTGATCAATGAATGGTAGCATGAAGTGATCCTTCTTGGTCGCCTGGTTCAATCGTCTGTAGTCTACACAGACCCTCCAAAAAGTGGATACACGGGTACAATCTCCTCTCCTGACTCACTCACAACTGTAGTGATACCCATCTTCTTGTGTACCACAAGTAATGGACTAACCCACTTGGAGTTGGAGATGGAGTAGATAAAATTAGCGCTCCACCACTTGGATATTTCCTTCATGACCACATCTCGAAGATTCAGGTTCATCCAACGCTGAAACTTATGCGAAGGCTTAGCATCATCCTCGAGATAGATGTGGTGGGAGAGCAGGGTCATACTTATCCTCTGGAGATCTACTACAGACCAACGATTAACTTACGGTTCCTCTCAAGAATCTCCATCAAACAAGATTCTTGGTCATCAGTTAAATCCGCTGAGATAATGACTGGAAACATCTCTGGCTCGCCTGCAAGGAATATGTACTTCTTTTTGTGCGATAAGTCTTCAATTCTGAGTCATGGGAGGTGGAAAATTTGGCCTCTAAAAAGTCTGAGTGAAGACTACAAGATCCGAATGGGAGAACTCTCGTTTCTCAACTGAACTCGATGAAGATGACCCTACTAGTGTCTCTATCAAACTACACTTGCTTTATTTCCGTCCTAGCTGTTGGCTCTATAGATATAGAACACGACAAACACTCATCAAAATCTCGCCAATCAAAATTTGTTTATGGGTCCGAGGAATCTGAATCAGAATGGAAAGCAACAAAATCTACTTTTCTAATCAGATCATAATCATCAACCTCTAAAGTATCATGTGCCACAAGTGTGATCTCCGAGCTCTCATCAATTAAGCATCTGTAAATCTGCTGAGTCTAAATATGTGACAAGAGCTCGTGAGATCGGATGTGCCCAAACTGCCTCATTGTCTGTAATCACAAAATCACACTCATGGTGGATGTTTGGCTATGTATCTCTCGTCTACTCTGATCCTTGCTCTGAGCTAGCTAAATCTCTGGCTCTCATCTCCTCAATCGTCTTTATTTGTATGCCCTCACCCCTGGCATGAAAGTATACCTTATCGCTATCATGATACGACACGGCCTTTGCTATCGCCAAGAAAGGTCAGCCTAATATGATGGAAGTATCGATCACGCATTAAGGGATCTCCATGTCCAACACAATGAAGTCCAAAAGGAATTTGAAGCCCTGAATGATGATGACAACGTCCTTTAGTAACCCCTTCGGTCTTTTGACAGATCTGTCTGCAAACTGAAGTACCATCCTGCTCTGTCGAAGAGGGCCAAACTCGAAGAGGTCAAGTAAGATTGCTGGAAGAAGGTTAATCAGAAATCCACTGTCTAATATAGTATGATCTAACCATTGCTCGTAAATGTGGCATCTAACATATGGAGCCCCTGCATCTGGTCTCTTAGCTAACAATCGATTCTAGATGGCGAAGCATGTGGCACGAGTGAGCACATGGATCTCTGCACTATGGTAGCACCTCTTCTTCCTATGGAGTGCATTCTTCTCGCTAAGGTTCTTCTGGAAGAGGGGGATGGGCCCTAACGCCTCCTGAAGAGTCAGCTGCATATGAAATCTGTCTATCATCTGCTCGTTGAACTCTAGCTGTTGTCTCTTTTTAGGGTTTTCTGTTTTCTAACCCTTTTCTAAGCAGAGTGCTTGAGGAAAGGGAATAGATGGACCCTCCTCAGAAACTAGAGGGTCAGGAGTAGGAGAAGGTCTCTGAGCATGCAAATGGCTGGAATCCATATACTCATCATTAATCACAACAAGTGGACGAGGAGAAGATAAAAAACCTTTCCTTTATTCATATTTTTGTTTTTCAAAATTTTTCTATTTTTTGTATTTTTCAATGAAATTCATCCTTAGGTACAAGAGTAGTAGTCAAAGAAGCTGGAGGATCTGTATATAGACTCTCGGTGGCATCAGCAACACCAACAACATCAGAAGTAGCAGCATTAATACCGCGCTCTGACCCGTCATACGGAATACTGGTGGCATTAGCACCACCATCTACAACATCTGAAGAAGGGATGGCATCATCACCATCGACTGGATCATCCTCAAAATGGGTGGCATCAACACCACCCTCTCGCTTATCTAGCGCAATTGAGTCTGCAACTAGATGTTACCTAGATGAGTCATCACCGATTGGCATCCTAACACTCCTAAGTATCACAAAATCAACATCAAATAAATAATGCATGTCATCAAGAACCTCAGTAGGAGTGATGGACTCTATAGACCGTACCTTCTCAGACTTTCTCTTCAGATTATTCAGGTTGGGCTCTATAAAATAAGCATATGGGCGAGATCCTCTAAAGTTGGGTTCTCATACGAGGGTGCATGAGAATTATATGAGTTTCCTCTCTAGAAATGCTGAGGCTGTCCATGCTACTACTACTGGAAAGAGTGAGGGGGAGGCAGGTGAAACTGAGAATGAGGTTGTTGCTGCTTCCACTGTTGACCCTGACACTGGGGTCGAGGAACGATATGCTGGGAGTACTGGGGCTGCTGCTACTGGGTACCCTGCCTTGACTGTGTCAGAGGCTTCTGATGGGATTGAGCACCTCCAGTGGACCATCTGGAACCCGGGTGATCATGACAGATGCCGGGTTACGGCTAGTACCAGCCATACCAAATCCTGTTGACTTCCATCAATGACTCCGACTGTTCGTGCACTAGTGGGGGAAGGGACGCTAATGGCTGATCACTTTGATAGACCACCATCTGAATGTCTGGTGCAGGTGGTGGTGGCAACGTTTACTGGAGGGTTGATTGAATCTGCTCCGCCTAAATATGGTGAACCTATATATATGAGGCGGACGACTGTAACGATCAGCTCCCCTGACCATCATGTGACCTAGACTGTGGCATAGAAGTTGTCTGTGCCTCTTGGAGACACATGATCTGTGTCTTGAGGTCACTCAATGTATGGGCCAACTCATCAATCATGTTGAGCTTGTCTAGGCCATGGCATGTCTTCTTCTCGATGATTTCCATACGATCCAACTTCTGGATAATGATGCCCATGTCCATCACTGATGACTCTGCTAATGTTGCAGTTGTAGAAGATGAAGACGGACCTTCCTCAATGTGTAAATCTCTGTGGTGAGACAATGCCTACTAAGGAGGCTTCCCATGAGTGTAGATACGGGCATGGGTCATCATAGTGTAATTTTCAGCCATCTCCTCATAGATGGCCCATACCTGGTCCTCGTCCTTGGAAAAATAGGACCCTCCACAAGAGGCATTGACTAGCCCCTGCAGCTCAGGTGTCAGCCCACAAAAGAAACTCTGTACGGCTTGCTAATATCATGACGTGGACACATATCGATGAGCTCTCTAAACCGATCTCAAGCCTCATGGAACTGTTCATTCGAGATCATGGTGAGTGATGAATCCATGATTCATCATCTCAATCTACTGATCTTAAAAAAATCCTTGAGTAAAATCTCTAACAAATGTTCATAAAATCAATAATTAACAAAATGACTCTTGTAAATAAAATATACTAATTATTGTATACAGATTGTACAGAATAAATTAAAAATAAAAAATCCACAAAATAAATGAGTTTTTCACCTGTAAATAGCCCAAAACTTCATGTATTTTAATAATTTCATTTTATAATCTTTTTAGATAATTGTTTCTCTGACTTGTTCATAAAAATGTATATAAAAATACAAAAATACAAAATAAATTCCACCTCAAATAAATACTCCTAGATCCCAAAGAGAAAAAGCTGTAAAGTCCAACTTCCCAGCCAAATTCCCGCTCCGTATGAACTCCAAATTGGCCAAACTCACTTTAAAGTTCAAGTTAGAAAATTATCTATCCAATGGAATTGGTTTCACTAAAATCGGAGCTCGTTTTTAAAATATGACTTTTGGGACCTAGGTGTACATTGTATACAATGTAAAAATTCATTCTTTCTACTTTTTTATTTAATTTTTTAATTACTAAAAAAATCTAAAAAACTCATTTTTGTGTTGTATTTTATTTCTAGTATTTTATTGTATTTTTCTGTTGTAAATATCTCTTACTAAAAATACAAAAAAAATAAAAATTAGAAAAGTAAAAAAAACATGTACATATGGTCTCCACTCTTTTTCTTCTCTTTATTTTATTTTATTTTAGTAGACTACTTTATTTTACTATTTATTAATTATTTAATTTACATTATCTACAATAACCACCCATTCAACTCCATTATTCCACCATTTTTCTAACTTCTAATTCAACTCCACCATTTTATTAACCTCCCCTCCACCACTTTCATAACTTCTCATTTTTTTCTTTATATACATCCCATTCTCCTTATTTTTGTTTTTGATCCATCTTTATGTGAGTACATCCTAGTTCCCAGAGTTGAATCGGTGACAGCGATGCAACACAGTCAAGCGATGACATACCTCTCTCCGGTGAGATCCGTTGGCTTCTTGGCCAACATCGCATCCGCATCCACGCGCTGCTCGAGCTCATCGCCCGCTGGTGATTCGAGCGAAGACCGTGCTTCTCG
This sequence comes from Ottelia alismoides, assembly GCA_037367405.1. Lineage (NCBI taxonomy): Eukaryota > Viridiplantae > Streptophyta > Magnoliopsida > Alismatales > Hydrocharitaceae > Ottelia > Ottelia alismoides. The sequence goes on from JAZKJV010010377.1 coordinate 126,553, forward strand.
TGAGCACATTATAGGCAACCGCTTCCACCGTAGGTATTTTTTTCCTCTCATTTTGTCATCATTATTATTTTTGTATTTTTCTTATCACATAACATCACCACCCACACACCTTCACTTGTTTATTTTTGTTAGCACATCACCATCATGACACCATCATTCTCCTCTTTTATTTACTCCATGTTAAAGAAAACTAAAAAAATAGAAAAATTAAAATAAAAAAGACCACTGCGACGACAAGCACCCACCGCCGCTGCCCCCCACAACCGTCTCCACCGCCTGCAACCCACCTATGGCCACCCTCAGCAGGCCCCTCCTCCAGCTCCAACCATCGCGCCAGCCCAGCCAGGAACCGTCGCTGCTTCGCATTCCTCCCCCTGGCCGCCCCAGCCGCGGCACTCCACCTCCAAGCCACGTTGCCCAGGCGCATCCCCTTGACCCCCGTAGCCCGCATCTTGCGCCACCTCCACTACGAAGGCCAGCCACTCTCCTCCCCTCGGCCCCTCCACACCCATCTGCGGTGGCCGCAACAGCAGGACCCACCGTATGCCGTCGACCAGCTGCACGCGACCGCTACTCCGTGCCTCCTCGCACGACGGTCCGCGGTCCTCCATCGCCATTGTGCACAGTCGTGCGTCACCCACCCCTGCCAAAGCGTCGTCGCTACCCCCCAAGCCGACCATCCCAGCGGTCCCTTCCATCGAGCCCACTGGAGAAGAAGTTACTCTTTCCATTTTTTAAATTTTTATGCAAATTGCATCTCTTTCCCGTGTTTCTGTAATTATAAAGTAGTCCTTGTTCAAAGTTTGTTTATACGTGTTTGCTTTCTGATTTTGCACGGATACCCCTTGTGTTAGCTAGTAAATTTAGACATCAATTTCGCATCAGTTTATTCAATGAAAAATAGCATGATGTTGAGCAACTAATTGTCTACCATTTTCATATTTATTTGGATTTTTGTGATCATTGGGTTATTTAACATTATTTAAGTGAAATATTGTGTATTTTAACCAATCTGAGATCTTAAAATCATATCTAAATCATGGTTACTCTAAAAATTCCAAAAAAATTAGAAATGATCATGTGAATTGTGCTTTATATCGTATCTAAATTTCATTTAAATTGGAGTTGTTCTATCCTTACATAAATTATAGAGTGATTTTTATAAATGATTGTTAATTAAATCCACATATATCTTTTTTGCGATATTTCAACTCTCCTATATTGCTCATATAAATACCTTTTTGAGATAATTCCCATTCTTGTTAATTCCTTAATATGGGTTTAATAGAAATTAATTACTGCAGTCACTCTATGTCCATAAAAAAATCCATAAAAAAATCATTCTTTGTCAGAAAATATCAAAAAATTTATTATAGCATCCTTGCATCATGTTTTATTTCCAGTAAAGTTTTCATCATTTTTGCATTCTATTTGTATATAAATTACGAAAAAACCATTAAAAAGTTTGCATTTTTCATTGTTGCATTTTAATTCATAAAATTCCAAAAAAATGTCTTGCATTCATCACTGGATTAGGCTACAAGGAAAAAATATTTTGGCTAAATTTAACTGATTTCCTATTAAAATTAATTTAGCTAATTTGTATCTTTTCTATTAACTTAATTCACATGCATTGTGCATTCGCATTGTTTTGCATAAAAATACAAAAAATCCGTTTTTTAAAAACCTAAACCTAAGTTTTCTGAATTAATCCGAAGCTGTTCCTTTGCCTCCCTGTGTTCGACCCCAGACTTGACCAGGATATAAATTAAAGCCTAGTCCTCTTCACGGAGATCTTCAATTTGGTTCTGAACGATTCTCTAAGTACCCATATTACAATGAGTATAGAAACCACGTGCTTAACGTGTCGATCGGTGAGATTGTTGATCATGGCTCACACTGCATTCATTCGACCTAGTGGATAGTATTTGTTAAGGTACTCGGTCCTCAACTGCTCCCAGGTGGTGACAAACCTCCCTAAGTGCTTCAACCAGTAGACTGCTCTATCAACAAAGGAAAATGAGAAGGATATCAACTTGATCGTGTCCACATCCACAAATCTGTCGTGGACTGTGATGCAAATCATCTCAAACTCTGGGAGATGTAGATGGGGTTCCTCGATGGCATGCCCATGGAACTTGGGCAACAACTGAATTGTATGGGGCTGTAGCTTAAAATATCCAAGGATGGTTGGCAGCTAAATCCACATGTGAGTGAGAGTTGCACCAGTGTTGTGCAATGCTCTCAAGGTGCGCAAGGGTCTCTATGTATCAAGGGCCTCCTCCTGGCATCTATCATCCACTCGGTCCTCATGTCTAGGAATCTCTCTACCATCGGGTCTGTCATTTCTTGCATCTGCCTGCCCAACTCGCATCTGAGTCAACTCCTGCCTCACCTCTGTCATGAGTTACCCCTGGTCCCGGATCTGTTGCTGCATCACCTCTAGGGATTCCATGAGGGTGTTGTTGATCGTCGCCTGATCAAAGACATCTTAGATATATGGATGCTCATCATCTCTCTGCTCTTGGATCATCTCTTCATACTTTGAAAATGAAAAAAGGGGAACCTCAAATGTAACCAAGTCTACAAATATTTGCTCTGACTACTCTAGATATGTACCTTAGGTCATGGGTGGGGAAGGTCAAAGAAAATGGAGGTGGAATACTTGGACTTCAACAGCAGGCTTTATCTCTCAACAACCTCCCTACATGTGTGGTGAAGCGGTGCCACAAGAGGTAACCTAAGAGACCGCATGCCCATCATCATGATGTGGGGATTTATGAAGACTAGATCTTGATTGAAAACAATGATGAGAAATCAAACCCCCAATTCACCAACTCAAAACGATGATGACCGTGAAAGCTCAGTCGTTAATCTTGTCTGTTTTAGAGTTTGATGATAATGCAATCTAAGAAAAGAGTTAGCGAGTTTTAAGGTACCCGTATTTCCCCAAAGACTGTCTCAAATTCTTACAACTAGTTGTACCTACTTTCAGCCAGTATAGGTGTAAGTACGGACCGTTAACCGGCTACCCATTACTTAAGGACGGAGCCTTACGTAGTGTTCTTTAAACCACCTAGACTTCTAAGGAAACACAGACTATTTACCATCTACTCGTATTCATTCACTGAGAAGTAGCTAATCATTTTTATAGATCAGAATTCTAAATGAGAATCCAAGCGTGACTCTATCCTAGTGTTCGTCTCTCTCTCACTCTACAAGTAAATTCAAACAATGAGGGGGTTACTCTCCCAAAACAATGAATGTGAACTTTTTGTTGGTTTTAGGGTCGACTTTGTTTAATAGTCTCGATTTTATTGAGTTATCACTTTTTTTTCCATTTTTCAATAAAGACACGTCAAACAAATTTTCCGATTAGCTTTTATACCTAAAACCAATAAAACAGGGGAGGAAGACAGAAAAGCTGATGTGCGATGAAATCAATGATGCACACACATCATAGAAGGTGTACATTGCTCCAACAGTCTACATGCAATATGATCTACGCATGAATTTAAAGATAGAAAATAATTTACCTATATGATGCATGAAGAAATCACCCTACAATAATTTCTATTACGACGAGACGAGTTGTTAACTATCTAGAAGTGATACCAAGGTCCGATCTTTGATGCTACTCGGTGCCACCACAACAGGTCCTGCAAGCACTGTATGTGACCTCTCTCGGCGCGCGGTCTCAAATCCAAATAATTAACAATTTATTTATTTGACTAAGTCTAATCGATTCTATAGGAACAAATATCCTTTAGGTGTTTGGACCTAATCGCTACCTAGCTCAACAAAAAACCAACCAAAGTTTTGGGCTAACACACAAAAAACAAAATAAAACAAAGTCGATGAAAAATCACGAAGAAAATCTGGTGAGGTCCCCTGAGTTTACCGTCACTCGATGAAATAGACCCCGAGTAAAAGTGCCAAACATCTCTAAGAGTTATTACAAGTTCAAATGAAATAACATGCGAAAAATAAAATCTATTCTAAGGTAGTCTCCTGCTCCTCCTAAGTTGCTCTCTCCTACTGATCGGTATAGCATGTCTAGCCTCCGCCTCGCTCGGGTGCGTTGGCTCTCCTAAGATTGCCTCCATCGCTCTGCGGGCCCTCGCAACAAAGAGAAACAAGAGAATATGTTAATATAAATCTTATTAAAACTATAAACAAAATAATAAAGAGGACAAGAAAGAAAGAAAGAAAATAAGAAAACAAGATATAGACAAAAATCCTATCTACCCAGTTGTGGTTCCCGATTATGGCACCTTTCTAGTGGAGCAATCGGAAAACTTGGTAAGTTGATTAATTAATGTGTCGTTGTCACCAAAAAAATTGAGTTGAAAATAGAGAAGTTTATTTAACCACAAAAGAAAACGAACAAATCACACAAGTGGTATATCTACTTTTATTAACCTAGTATAGCGACCATGGTCGAATACAAGGAGCACTATGATAAACTAGGTAGGTGACTCAAGGAATCGAAGACTTTTTATTCTCTTTTTAGTGGTTTTTAATTTAGCAAATTGTTAATTTTGACAGTAAGGACAATAAAGACATAGGAGAAAATGCAAACACACACCTCCTTTGTATTTTTCAAATAGGCTAAGAATACATAGAAAATGTAAATAAAAATATTTTTGTGTTTTATACTATTTTTGAATTTTTGGAGAATTTTTGGATGTTTTTGGAATTTTCTAAAAATCAAAAACTAGGAAAGCATGCAAACAGTGCACATTCAATAGTGTTTGTCAATTTAAAAGTACAAGACAGGTCAAAACTTCTAGACACCAATTTTATTTAAAACTAGAAGAAGATATCTATAAACAGGAACATAAATCACAATTTTTGGATTTTTCTACAATTTCATATGATTTTTAATGTTTTGTAGATTTTTTAATTTTTACAAATTATTTTCAGGCAAATTTATACAGTAGCTAATATAGGAAAAAAATTACCTACATTATTTTTTTGGAATTTTTAAAGTGTTTTTCGAATTTTATGAATTTTTTACTCTAAACAAGACACTTTTTAGGATTTTTTGAATTTTTAATAGGGTTTTTATCAGTTGTGCCCCTCTGAGATATTGCAATTTCAATTATGCCCCTCCCTTTTTTGAAATATCAGTTATGCCCTTACCTTCTTCCAAAATTCACAGTTTTGCCCTTCTGTTAAGGTAAAGTAGGGGCATAACTGATATTACGAAAGGGCAGAATTGTGAATTTTTCAAGAAGGTAGGGGCACAATTGATATTTCAAAAATGGTAGGGGCATAACTGAAATTGCAGTATCTCAGAGGGGCACAACTGATAAAGCCCCTTTTTAATAATAGCAAATGAAAGAAAATGGGCAAACTGAAATTATCACACAAACAACATTCTAGTAGGAGCTACAAGGAAATTTTGTAGAATTTTTAGGGCCAATTTACTATTTTTTACAATAAAAAAAGAGAAAGAAATTAAAATAGTAAATAAAGGACCTATCTGCAAATATTTCAAGTCCTAGGGCCAATTAATAACAAGTAATAGAAGTGCGGGGGCTCTAGTGTAATAACCTAGAAAGCTTGTGCAACACATGTGATTCGACATTCTCAAAGTCATAAGTGCTAAAACTAAAAACATTCTTTATTTCATTAACCAAATAAAGTTCAGGGCACAATTTGCAAATATCCCAGAAAAGCATGTGTGGACACATGTGAGTTCAGCTCAACTGGACTAAAGTACAAATAATAAAAAGTCAAGGTCCTGAATGCAAATGTTTTTAACTAAGGAAATATACCCCAGGGGATACGTGGTAGGCCTAGGGCAGCTCTCTGATGTATGGTCCTGATGCGCCTCTGAGAAAGATCCAACGGTACAGAACATGGCGCAGGTGTACAGTACAGAAGACTGTTAATAGCAGATCTGACGATTCAGATGGCAGGTAAGCGAGCGTGTCAGATCTACTACAAAATTAGATCTGACTTTGTAGAAAATGGAATGGATGGATGGTCCAAATCGATTCTGGCAGAGTAGGTCTCGATTGGACGACAGGCAGTGATGCTCGAAGAATCGAAAGAATGTGAGGCTAGTTGAGCTTCAATCTCGAATATTGGATGATCCACTGCTTTGATCGACTCGTCGAAAGGTCCAGCGCCATGGTAGAGATGATCCGCATCGAAAGAGGTGCTCTAATGGGGTAGCGAATGGCTGGATGTGCGAGATGGAGCTCCATCACCTGGAGGTGGTCTGTTGCTCAGCTGGGAGACGATCAATGTTCCATTCGTGCACCTGAACCTGCAGGGAGATCCTATGTTCGATGAGGAAGCCTCAGTATGGGTTATTGGGAGATGAAAAAGGAAGAAGCAATGGGGCGATGGTATTCAATGTCCGACACGCACGGAGGAGGGACGTCTGAGCCTAATCTTGCTCTAATGAGTGAGATTATGGGTGATCGAGGTATGCTGGAAGATGAGCATAGATGTGGGGATGGGATCGATGCGGGGAAGCATGAAGGTGGAGCTCCAGACACGATGGTCGGAGGCAAGAGAGTGAGTGGGGGTGATGATGACTAAATCGAATAAGAAATGTGAAATGGAAAAGAAAGGACGATACCTGAGGGTACTGGGGTATTCTGTGAAGAAAGGCAGAGAGGGAGACGGGGTCTTGGCCTCAATTCTATTGTGGAAGGCATAAGAGGCTTCTCGCGGCGAAGCTCCGGCCACGAAGTGAGCTTCGCCCTATGAAGCACCAATCCAAGCACCAAAATGGTCTACCCGAGTCCTATCACTACCATGTAGATGAAGGTGGAGGGAAATGGCTACGAGGAATAAGTTGTTGAGTGACAAAGGCTGAAGAGAATATTTATAGGCATCCTAGGGTTTCTAGAAAGATTGGAAGAATGTGCGAAACCCTAGGAAGATCTTGTGCTACCTAGGAATCTGCGAGGACTAAGAATCCTAGGTGAAGAATCGGGTGCACGAATCCAGGGAAGAAGCGGTCGGAGTTGGGTAGGAAAAGGGCAAGAAATCAACTACGGTGAAGGGAAGTCAGGTCAGACCCGACTGGAGGAAGGGTTGACCCGGGTCAATAGACCCAGGTTGACCAATCAGAATTCAGAGATTTATAAAATAAATTAAAAAAATAAATGATTTTAAAATTAGAAATGAATAAAATAAAATTTGTTTATTATTTTTCAAACTATTTTATGTGATTTTTAATTTTTTAATAATACATAAATACAATATATACAGTATAAGGTATTATGTATATGTATAATATACCTATCTATTATAAATGTATTTTTTATGTTTTTTCTTTTTACATAAATACATTATTTTATATTTATATAATTTACAAAATGATTTAAGGAATATAAAAGCATTTTTATTTGATTTTTACAAATTAATTGCAATTGTTAAATAAATAGGTATTATGTACATGTTTGGCACTTTCTACAATGAAAAGATGATTCAATTTAATTTATATTTTATGAATTTTATTTCAATTTAACATAATTATCTGTAATATAAACAAGTGTTAAAAATATAAAAGATGTTCAAATTATTTACAAGGGAAATAAATAAATAAATAAAGTATAGGTGTTGTGCATTTGTACACTTTCTTATTTTGCAATTATTTTTATTTACAATTTTATTTATTAATTTTATTAGGAAAATTGAATTATTTCCAGATTATTTTATTCAGAAGTAAAATAGGTGATATATATACATACAGGAAGAATAATGACTAATATGTACAAGATAAGGACCCTATCTCTTGCTACTTTATTCCTTGTTGATCAGGCCAATATTTTGCCTTCTCTTGGGGTTCGGGTCGGTATGCATTTATTGCATAAATATATTCTCATTTTGTTCTTTTTATTTTCTTCTTTTATTTTGGTCAACAAGAATGTTAATTACACAATATTAACAAATGTATGCACAATGCTAATTTATTGTATTTGATACATATTTATAGATATTTTGCATAGGGAATTTGGCTAAAATAAAAGAATAAAGGATGTGAACCTCGGATTCATCAGATGAGAACTGGCATGGCTCCTCCTCCTTCTTCTTCCTTCCCGAACCTGTAGCTGGCGCGGCTGATGTAGAAGATGACAATTCACCTATCAAAGCCTTATTCTTTCCTTTGATTGCAGCAGATGGAGGCAAAGTCCTACCACTCCTAAGAGTGACAACATTATATTAAGCAATATTACAATTATCCGACTCTACGGACATAGACAGGACATCGCATTTTACCTACTCTTTCCTTTTGAAATTATTGGAATTTGCTTCGACCTAGGCTAGGATAGGAGTTTTTGTGGCCATCAAGTCATCTAGCTTCTTAGTCATCTCTGCTAGACCCTTCACGAGTTTGGCTAAGCAATTCAGTTTGGTATTTATTGGAACGGCCTCAAACGTTTTAGCGTACAAACCACACTATGGCTGATGGTTGGGAGGTTGAGGCTGGGGCTGTTGATGTTGCTGTGGAGGGGGAGGAAGCTGATACTATTGATATGAAGGAGGGGGTACTGCTATTGTACAACTAAATACTAATGGTACGAGTGTGGATGATGGTACTGCGGCTGCGGGTACTATTGAGACTATCTCCATTTGCCTTGGTACTACGAAGATGGGTGATGCTGGTACTGAGGCTGAGGCTAAAAGGACATAGTAAAATGTCCTCCCTAAGGTTGGTGGTAAAGCCAGTTGGTCGGTGGCTGGCCCTGGTGTTGTCCTATAGGACGAGTCAGCTGTGCATCGTTACTCCATACACCATTGACTTCTTGGATCAGTGGTGGTGGTGGAAATGCCGGATCAAAAGATGAGAGGTAGTCTGGCCAGTAGACCACCATCTGTTGCTACGGTAGGGTCTGCTCGGGTGCCTTCACGTAGTACACGTCCAGGATAGCTAGCTGTTGCGGACTCGGCTAAGGCCGCTGTGGCAGTGAGGGCTCACCCTTCTTCATAGTAGGAGTCTCTGATGCTAGGGTCACTGACTAACATGAACTGATGGTACTCAGCCGCCGCTCCAACTGCTTGGTGATTTGGTCCAGCTTGTCCAAATGTTACGTCCTTTGTTCGATCACAGCGAGGTTCACAAGATCTTGTGACCGCTTCTCGATGATATCAATCTTTAAGAGATGGCCCTCAATGATGAAGAGATTGGAGCTCTCATCTCTATCTTCCTCTTAAGGCGTTGCCATGTGAACTAACTTTCGGAGGACTTGAGGTTATCTCTGATAAGCTTGTGATGAAGATAGGGCATCCTTTCCCTCATCCATTTCTTCAAAAATCTTCCATACCACATCTTCATCCTTGTTAAAGTGGGATCCTCTGCATGCAACATCCACTAGGCGTTGGCTCTCTACATTTAGTCCCCAAAAAGTGCTCTACTAGTTTGGTCCTCGGTATATCATGGTGGGGACATTTCTCTTGCAGGTTGTAAATCGCTCCCAGGCTTCATGGATAGACTCGTGGGTGTCCTGGAAGAAGTTGCTGATCCAGGCTCACTTCTGGTTGAGTCAACCGAGAGGGTAGAACTTGTGAAGGAACACATATTTAAGTTCCTCCCATGCCATCACGACCTTTCTCAAATGATTGACCCATGAAGGGGAAAACAGTCATCTTCTCTACACCCAATGGGATGTTTGGATAGTGGGTAGTCCTGCAGATGCGAGGGAACTGCTGCTGGTGAATGTACGACTCCTCATTGGTGTTTCTGTGAAATGATGGAAGGAGTACATGGAATTGGGGCTTGAGGTTGGCATGAACCGGAGGGATGCAGATCCACTCAGTCTTCTGGCTATCTCCAGGATTATATGTCTCCTTTAGTGTAGGTTTTGGGTTCCCATTCCCAATTTCCTCATTTGAATCCTCACGGGGTATTTCTCCACCTCCTCCTCCTACGGGTTTGTTCCTCATGTCTTCAGCATGTCTTGGAATGCAATATATGCAAGTGCCTTCTCAGTCAGTTATTAATGTATGGCTTGGATGGAAGCCAACAATTGAGCATTCACCTGATTCTGACTGCGCATCTGCCCCTACTCTAGTTGGGGTGGCTGTTGACCCTTGCCTTTTTCTTGGGGAGCCATCTCTCGGTCTGAGTCTGAGGAAATAAGTCCTGAATTGGGATCTAGGATGGACTTCTATATGAAATATGAGAGAATTCCAGTCAAACCATTTGTAATTCAATCCTAGATGGCTGTGAATGGAGCAAAATATGTAGACTGAAATCAACCTCCATTCATAATGGGTGGAATGGGGACAAGAGTGGTCTCGGTTTATTGGGTGATAAAGGAATATGGAAAGAAGATGAGGAGTCTGGAGATCGGTTCGCAAGATATAAATTGAGTTCTCGAGAATCACCTCGAATTATTGACGATGCCGAGTCCATGGAATCAATGTAGGTGCCAGCGGAGTCCTGACTAAACCATCTATGGATCAACATTGTAAAGCAAAAGAAGATTGATGTAGGAAGAAGGATATAATGATCAACAAAGAATAAAAAGGAGTGTAAAATGATAGAAAGGCTCGAAACGAACAGTTAGTCAAAAGAGAGAACACATAGACAAAATTTGTGCAATTGCAAGTGACATGATCTTTAAATCATAATCTAGATCCATACAAACACAATACAAAATTTGGTTCACCATCTCTACAGTTGTGAAGGCGTAAGGGATCGTCTATTTATTATCTTTTCATTTTTAGAGTTGTCATTTCATGCATATCTTATAACAAGGCATTAGCACAATAACCTTATAGGAGCAAGAGTACTGCTGGAAAAGTATCTCGTACTTGTCCTCCTCCTTTTGTAGTCTGCACTTTTTGAGTTCCTTGTAACCCTTCGTAGATCCCTACTCAGCCAAATAAATAGAGGGAGGAAGTCGATAGGCGAAACCACTACTTTGGACCTTGCTCTCAATGGAATCACCTGTAGGCATGCAAGGACCTACTAGGACGCAAACAGATGAGAAAAATAAACTCATGAGGGTGTGTCCTAATCTTAGTACTTCTGACCAAGTCGATGTAAAGGAAAGAACACCATCGATGACATGGCCCTACTCGATCATGTTTGATGGAAGTGCCAATACTTTGGAAATCTAGGCAATACACAAGGCGGTTACAAACTGGATTTTTAGCTCTAATCCTTAGCGGGTCATGCCTCGCTCATCGGAGGGGTTTTAGTCCCCTCCTAAGGTACCTGGAAATAATGAGGGGTTCATGAACCCAATGCAATGAAGTCCATTGTCGATTTTATCTAAGATCAAAGTTTATTTAGCAGTCCCTTTGTTTTATTTTTTTTGGGTTTTCACTTTTTTGCGGTATTTTGCATACAGTCATCTAACAATTTTGTAGATTTCTATTTAAGTCCTAGGTTCTCAAAATCAGAGGGAGATAGCGGAAAAAAACCATGCAAGTTGATTCGATGATGGAATCTCACCATTTAATCTAATGATGCATGTAGAGTTAAAGGAATTACAGTGCTTCCCAGCTCTCTCCATTGGTATGCAAAATAGAATTTTTAAACCTATCTACAAGGAGGTGTGCATTCAAAAAAATCACCCTAAATAGTAGTTGCTATTAGACGTGAAGAATCATTTGTTAATTATTCAAAAAAGAGAAAAAAATCTGATCTTTGATGCCACTCGATGTCTGCCACAACGGTTCCTGCAAGCGTTGTATGTGACCTCTCTCGGCACGCGGTCTCAAGTCAAAACAACCAACATTTATTTAATTGACTAGATCCAAATGTAATAGACTATTGATGAATCCATGATTCAGTAACTTTTCTGTCGCATTTTGTCTTAAAATCCTTAACAAATACCTGTAAATATACATTAATTCCCATCTTTTATAAAAACATCATTCATGAATAAATATTCACTTTTAAGCAACAAAATCATGTAAATAAATAAAGAACAAAGAAAGAAAATAAGGCAGATTGGAAATATGTATATATTTACAATATGACTTATAAATATAAATATAACTGCAAGGTATATTTATAACCTATCCTCCGAGACCAAGTCAGCATGGATTGGTCGTCAAACCAATAAGTAGGGGGAGATAAGGAAAGGAAACTATAAAAATAAATTAAGACACACTTCATGTACTTCTCATTATTTTTCAAATAAATACAAAACTTCAATGATTTTTAGTTAATTCATATGTACATATTTTTCACCAAACTCTTTTCCTAATTATGTCTAAAAATGTATATAAAAATATAAAAATAAGTTAAAAATATTACCCTGTATATATGCCAAGATATCCAGCTTTTAAATTATCAAAATCTCAACTTCCGAACATCATAACTTCTTCATACGAACTCCAATTTCACTCTACTCACCTTTAAAGTTTATAAAATAATATTCTCTAATTAATAGATGTGGTTTCATTGAATTCGGAGTCCGTTTGCAAAAAGTTGATTTTGGGACCAAATGACAATAGGGTTTCTGGGCTATTTATTTTATGTAGAACACATTATTTATAATTTTATTAATTTTATAATTTCTAATTATTTTCATGATCTTGGAATTTAACCCTTATTTATTGCAGAATTTTTGGAGCTTATTTATTATTTTTGTAAAATCCAAAACTCTAAATTTTAGATGAAAATGAACTGGATAACTTATACCTATATTTATTAATATATGTAAACTAATTTTTTAAAATCCAAAAAATTCACACAACCCTTATTTATTATTCTAATAATTAAAAAATACAAAATTAATATTTAGTTATTTATTTATTAAATTAAAAATCCAAAACCTATTTATCTATACATATTTATTAATATAATATTTATACTTCGAATAATATATATGATTTATAAAAATTAAATTTTCTATAATGTAGATAATTTAATTATTTACGTTTCTTGTTTGTATATCTGTTTAAAATAAAGCTATTTACTATTTATTATATAATTTATAAGTTAATTCGCACATCTGGCCTACCAGGTGCTGACACGTGTCAACACTTGGTGCTTCTTCTCCAAGAAGCCGATGCTGGAGTCTGTTCTGACCAGATCTCTTCAACCAAATACCCCACGCACCTTATAACTTCTACAAGCGGTCTAATCCCTTGGATCTCATCTCCTAACAACCTAGATACTCGGCCACCATTAGATCTAGCATGAAGCTCAAGAAATCTCCCTATATATCCCCCAAAGTTGGCGGTTTTCGACCAACTCTCTCATAACCACCTACAGCTCAGGCATCGAGTGACCGACCCCTCTCTTCCTCGCCTCGCTCCGCTCGTCCAGGAGGTGACAGCTCCGATCGAAGGTGCCCGCGTGGAAGAAGGAACATCGGGGAGGAGTTCCAAGGCGTTCGCTACACCTTGCATCGCCGCCTTGCGCGCGTTCCACTCCGGTAAAGATCGGCCGTCGAAGCATCTTTCCAGAGGTAATACACCTCTACTTCCCCATATCTACTCCTCCATCTTCATCGAATTTCTTCTCGATCTCCGTGCCACGATTAGCGTGGTTGATCACGTAATTAGTTACCCTAATCATCTAGCTTAAACGCTCATTCAAAATCACATCCAAATCGTTTCATAACTCAATCCAAATTGCGTCTTATTTCTCGAGTATTTCTCATGCATATTTCATATATTCTAGAAGCATATTTTGATCTTGTAAAAATTATAACCATTTGGCCGATTTCTCGCAAATCGAGCACACACATGTATTCTTTGCAAGGATCCTCTTGAATCCGGAACAAATTCACAGCATCTGGAGCTCTGATCATCACGAAAATCACCACTTAAAGAAGGTGTAACAACCTGGAAGTCAGGTCCAGAACAAACAGACCACCACTTTCATCATGCTTTCACCGCCACTCTCAGTCGACGTCCACCGCGGGCGAGCTTGAGGGTTAGAGGAGCTAACCCTCTGGCCCCGCTAGAGGCCCTAGTTCGTTGCCAAACACCGACGAGAAATCGTAGAAGGAGCATCCATCGCCACCTGAGTCAACCGTTCAAGAACTACTTGAAGAACAACCAGAGCACAGGCTTGCGACACGTGGTTGCAGTAGACACTCCAGATTCACTCATCACATCTAATCGTGTCAGTTCAATCCGAACTGGTAGAAGAATTGCTGACCAAATCTTGAATTCTTCCAGATATGCAGCGCGCTCCGGAGCTTTCCAGAAATTACATTTAGGTCCCCGCGGGGGGACCTAAATGTAAACTTTCATATTTTTGTTACAGATTAGTCCCTGCCAGAGGACCAAACTGCAGAACTTTTATATCTTTTCTTGCATTTATACCCCTGGTCTGTAGGGGAGTTTTGGACGTAATTTTGACACTATTTTCCGTATATTTTTTTAGGGTAGTTACGCAACTACCCCAGCAAGGTTTTCAGTAATTTTTGTGTATTTTCGACGTGTTTTCATCGTATTTTTATTTGTTATATGTTGACTCTATTTTGATTTGATTTTTTATGTTGTTCGATCCCGTTGCTCGTCCGCTTTACTTACTATATAATATCATCTATATTTAACCTATACTTCACCTATTATATCGTAGGGTAAACTGTTTGAAAAACATCACTTTGAAAAATAAATAAAAATTGGAAAAACATAAAATCAAATAAAAATTTGAAATAAAAATTCCATAAAAAATATCGTGTTTCCTCGATCGCTTTAAGAAGAGATAAAATAATCACAAAAATATATTTTCACATAAAAAATCAAAAGTACCCTACTCTGCCTCCTTGTGTTCGACCCGGGCACACTTACCTTGTAAAATAAATAGAGTAAGGTTTTTCTTAAAACCGATCTTTGTTTGATCGAGTAAGATCTCTTTGCGGTTTTCTACACCGACAACACTTTCATCTAAAACCGCAATTGAATTTTAGCCGCATCAAAATGGCACCGTTGTCGGGGAGGCGTTAGTGTATTTTGATTTTTTTACATATTTTGTGATCTTATTTTTTCTCTTCTTATTATTTTTCGTAGCTTTTACTCAGTTTTTCTTATGGCTTTTTCTCGAGTCTTTTATCGATCGTTTTCTTTAGCCGCTAATCAATTGTTGCAGGGCCTGGAGGATTAGCCGGTTTCTTAGGAAGCTGAGTCAGTTGAAAAAGCAGAGGCTGATTCCTTCTCTACAAGTTGGCTGCATAGGACAATATTGATTAGTGTAATGCTGTAAAAGAGAGAGAAAGAGAGAAAGTTGTATTGAACTATAGTAGAAGGGGTCCACTAAGGACATCCCGAATTGTACCCCCCCCCCATTTTTGGGGTGTGATTCGCCGAATACCGTGTATTCGAGGGATCAGGGCACCCTCCTGGTTTTCTCGCATCGATGGTTTTTCCGCGGCTTTTTCGATAGATGCTTGCGTAGGAGTTTTCTTTTATCTGATTGTGCCTACGTAGTTAGTCTTAGGACTCGCAACCTAGGTGCATGATTTTAGGATTTTTATAAAAGAAAAATAAAAAATCGGTAGACGTTTGTTTGAAAAAACTCAAAAAATATAAAACCCCAAAATAAAACCGGGACTGCTAACGTATCTAACCTAAAAAATGTAAAGGTTGTTCTGATTTGGGAGAGTAATCCCCGTACATTTTCTCAGAGTGCGCGAGTGAGAGACGACCCATAAGGTAGAGCCAAAAACTCGTATTTCTTGCGAAATACTACTTAGTCTATGCACCTAATCCCTGTTCCTTAGTGGGTAGGCTCGGATAGCTGGAAAACCGGTCCGGGTTTACTTAGCAGAGTGGGTTCCGTCCTCAAGTAACACGGGGTAGCCGAAAACGGTCCGTACTTAAATCCCATACTGGCTGAGTGCAAGTGATTTTCTTTAAAGACTCGGGCCAGTGTTTCGGGGAAAAATATCGGGCACCTATCAGCTCGCTGTTGAACACAGATGATCGAAGGTCGTACGGTTTCACAAGGCGAAACCGCAGTCGATGCGGTGACCGCTCGAAAATCCCTATTCAAACAACAATTAACCCACGACAAATATATCAAGCAATGAAAGTAAATGTGCGAAGTTAAAATTTATTATAACTCTACAACAAGATGTGTATAGTGCAAGTATGTGTAGAGGTCGAACACAGGGAGCAGAAAGGCTAGATCGAGGCAAAATTGCTCAAAAGTGTGAATGTGACTGTTTGTCTACAAGAAGGCTATGTTTTTGTGGGTTTTTGATTTTATATATTTTTTATTTAATTTTTAATTTTATAATTTTATATTTTGATTTTTATTTTACTGATTTTTATTTTTCTTTTTTTATATTTTATATTTTTTATTTTCTTTTTCAATATTGGAAAATAAAGACAATGTAATAAAATGGAGAAAGAGATATTTATAAAAATAGATAAAAATGTTCAAAAAAAGAAAATAAAATCTTTTTGGTCTTTTTATACTTTTTTACTATTTTTGTGATTTTTGGGTGATTTTTCGAATGTTTTTAGTATTTTTAAATAGCAAAATAAAGAAAAAAGTGAATAAAATGCAAGTCTGAAACTAAAATGGAGAAATAAAAGAGAAAACAGTAGCAAAAATTCTCCAAATTAATTTTCAATGAAAGATAATGAAACAAGGAAAATTTAGACACCAAGATTATATTTTTAGGGTTTTTGTAGAATTTTTAATATTTTTATAAATGTTTTTGAAGTTTTGCAATTTTTAGGAGTTTGGTTTTGTAATTTTTAATGATTTTTGGTCTGAAATTAAAACACACTAAAAGGAACAAAATATATTTTTTTGGGATTTTTCTGGAGTGTTTTTGTATTTTTATGGATTTTATAATCTAGACAGTGCACAAAATGGACGTTTTTGATTTTTAATAAATAGGAAAATGCAATAAAAAATGCAATGCAAAAATATAGCGTGAATCTACAATGTTCCAGGAGCTTAAAATGATTTTTGTGGGATTTTTGGGATTTTATAAATGCATGAAAATTAATAGAGACAACATCAAGCAAATACATCCTGGCAGGGGCATTAACGTAAATATCAGAAAGTTATAGGGCCCCTATGCAATTTGCGCACAAAATATATAATGCAATAAACACTTTTATGGACCAAAAATGAATTCCAATACCCGCAAGGGTCTGCGTGCAAAAACACCAAGGCCCACGCGACCTGGCGAGGACCCTTATGTAAATAGGGAAAGCTGGGGGTCTGAGCGCAATAATTACAAAATATAACAAGCGGCCAAGGAAAGTTTCAGTACTTAGTAAAATATTACAAAAATCGGCGGGAAGATTATGCAAAATACACGCTCCAGTGGCGCATCCAACGGCAGATGGGAGTTGCATATGCCACGTGTCGCCACGAAATGCGCCGATGCCCCTTGGGTTAATACGGCCAGGATTAGAATCCTGACGGAGGATCTAACGGCCTGGGGGAGGCGAGATCGGACGGTGGCTGTACGCCACCAAGAACGTTGCTGAATCGAACGGCGTGAAGGTGCAGAGGAAGAACGACCCGCGAACTCGGCCGAGCCGAGTTTCAGATGCTCCTCCGGCGCCCCTCCGACGACCTCCTTCGTCTCCAATAAGTACGCTGAGCACCTGGAAGCTTCCTCGATTGAATGGTGGCCCCAAAATGGCGGCAAGGGGCGCTGAGGACCACCACGGCGTGATTGGACAGGGGGGCTGCTCCCAGGAGCTTCGTCGTGCGTCAAAAATGACCCCAGGTGGGGGTCCTTCGCTCCTGGAACCTGCAGATAAACGTCAAGGCAGCAGTGGATGGTTCCAGGAGCAACAAATAAAAATGGGCGGCAGTTGTAGGGGG
Organism: Ottelia alismoides; assembly: GCA_037367405.1. NCBI lineage: Eukaryota > Viridiplantae > Streptophyta > Magnoliopsida > Alismatales > Hydrocharitaceae > Ottelia > Ottelia alismoides. The sequence continues at coordinate 144,293 of JAZKJV010010377.1, forward strand.
TGAGGACGATGGCTCGCCGGCGTAAACTCCGGCGATGGGTTAATGACGAAATCGAAGCGTGATAACCGCAGATAATAAGAACACAATAAACGTGCAAACTACAGCATGAAAAAGGCAAAGAAAACAAAATAAAAACCGCCTCGATTGGTTAGAACACCAAGAGGAGGAAGACCTCACGGCCGTCGGCCGGAGATGGGTTGGAGAGCCGCCTCGGCCGCCTAACCTCCTCCCTCACGAGCTGGAGGACCTCCTGTCACGAGGTCCAGTCCTGAGCTCGCCAGAAGAAGAGGAAAAAAGGGTCAAGAAGGGTTCAAAATGGAACTGGAGGTTTGGGGTCGGTTTTGAAAGAAGGCACAGGAGCGAACTTTGAGGGCCGATCACGGGCGGATGAAGAAGATCTGGGTGGATCTATTAGGTCGGCGAGCTAGGTGGTTGTACAGGGTACAACTTTCATGAAGGAAGCGGCTGCCCTCGAGCAACGCATCAACGACGAAAAAATCGAGAAGAGAGGGGCGCAGCGGCTTCTGACAAGGCGCAGGGCTAGGACTAGGGAGTTGACCAGCTGGTCAACATCCCAGTCCACCTGGTTGGTCCACGTGGACCAACCCAGGAAAAAGCCCCCAAAAAATGTTTTATAAATTCGATTTAAAATAATAAATGAATTATTTAGATTTAGGTTATTTAATAAAAAATATTTATTATTTTACAAATTACTTTATTGTGATTTTTATTTATTTTTATGAAGTATATTTTTACCAGTTACCTTTATACCCCTATATAGGTATGTTATCTATATACTGTATTTCCTTATTTTTATTTTGTGTATTTTAATTTTATTATTTTTGTTTCTTATTTTATAAAATTATAAAATACTTTTATACACCTAATTATATTTTTATTTTATTTTTTTGATTTATTTTGTATATTAAATAAAATAGAAGTGTATTTTATGCAGGTATGTCTATAGAACTATTACCTATGTATTCTATATACAAGTATTTTTATTTTGTATTTTCTTTGAATTTTTATTCTAATTTTAGTACACATATTTATTATAAGTAATATTTACAAGATTATAAAAATACAAAACTACAAAAATAATGAATAAAGAATAAATTGAATATTTTAATCTGTACAATGTACAAAAGGGGCCCAAAACTCAACTTTCAAACCGTAGCTCTGCCAAACGCGAAACCACCGCCATTAAATAGCTTATTTTCTTCTATATACAATTAAAGTGAGTATGCTGCATTCGGATTTTTCATTTATGAGATACGGGTCTGGGAAGTTGGCATTCTGGAATTTTATTCAGACCATAACTTTTTATCTGTACATTATTTTTCAGTGAAATCAATTTTGTATTTTTCTTTATTTAATTATCTACAACTTTCATGACAAAGTTTCTTTATTTGATGTATAAAAAGTGGAACCAAAAATAGGTCCCAAAATGAATAAAGAATGAATAGAAAATATAGGTCTTTTATCTGTATTTTGGCCCTTATCTCCCACTACTTTATTCCTTGCCGACCTATTCATCAAGATGCCTAGGTCTCGGGGTTTTGGGTCATAAAATATTTACAATATTTTATTCTTTTTCTTTTCTTTTCTTTATTCTATAATTTTGGCATTAAAAACCGTATTTTATACAGTATTTACACACCTATGCATGAATGCTAAAATGCATGAATTAATGTTATTTACACGCATTTACTAGGGTTTTTAAGGCCAAAATGATAGAATAAAGATGATGAAACGTAGATTCATCATCCCCCTATACTTGCCTTTGCTAGTCCCTAGCAAACACTTAGGCAATAAGTGCAGAAAAAGAAAAATAAAGAAAAGAAAAAGAAGAAAGATGGACTAAATTTAATTATCAAACTTGTCTTCACAAAATCAAAGTTTGGAGCTTAAGTCGGACCTTCGAAATTTTAGTGCGGGCGGAACCTTATTGAGAACCAAATTTAAAATCCAACAGTCCCTGAGAATCCCAAAACTCTGTTCAAGTCTCATCAATAGCCACGTCAGAAATACTTCAACTCATACGCAAACTCTTACGACTATGAATCTGACTCGTACAGTGTAAGTGATGGTGGCTCTCCCCAACTAGAATGACAAAGAGACTGACTTCTCCAGTACGACAACCCAATGATTCCCCAATCCAATAACTCCATCCTCGAGGAGCGGGGTATTCCCTTCTAAGTTCAAGTGGCAACCAGCTCAAGAGAAGGGGGTGAAGAGAAGAATGGACGGTAGCCAGTGTAGCTACCTATCCTAGGATGCAAGACTAGTGTAGTCAAGTCATCCAGCTGCAGGCTCACATGATATGACTTTGATGCTCAAGCTTGCTTATTGACTTTGTACATACATGCAGGCTTTTTATTTTTGTACATGCCTGAACTTTTTTTTTTGAAATACTATTCATAACATCATTTACATAAGGAGTTTTTCCTCTTGAGCCAGTAGACTATCCCTCTTTTGAAGCTTTATTGCAACCCACAACCTCGTGTCTTTAGACTTCCTAATCACTGGACGGGTTGGGGTGCACTTCCCTCCCTAGAGGAGGACAAATGTTTCCACTTGTGTGCGTCTCATACCGGCAAATCCAATCCCCTCACCACTCCAACTGAGTTGAGCCATGTGAAAGGTGCAAGTGTCCAAGTTAGGTCATTATCAACAAGAGTCGTGCGTGTGCTCCGAAATATTCTACTTAGGCAGTCAAGAATCCATTGAACCAAGTCCCGTGATCCTCAAAGAATTAAGTCAACTAGACCTGAAGTACCTCAAACCCAGTTCCTATAAGGTTCCTGTTGTTAGGTAGATTTTAAGGTCCAATCAAGCTCCAATCTCCGGATTTTACTTAGACTTGTTCAACTATCAAACTCAATCCAAAAAATGCCCATGCCATGCAATGCAATGCAGAAAATATTTTTGTGATGCAATTTTCAAAGATTTTGAACTTTTTATGGATTTTTGAAAACATGATCATGATGCATATGCAGATGCATTTTTTTGTATTTTTCAAAAAGGTTTTTCAAATGTTTTTGGATTTTAATTTTGCAAATGTTTTTGGGATTTTTGAAAACAAAAGGTTTTTGGCTTAAAACAAGGTGAAAACTATGTACACGGGAGTGCTTCTTACATATACAAGAAGTGGGTTTTAAGAATTTACAAGGGTAAGTGGTCGGTTTTATACATATATATAGGTAGTGGATTTTGTGTGTGATGTACGTATTCCTCAAACTTAATTGACACAAGCTTTTCACACAATTTTTGAAAACTATAGTCCAAAATAATTTTTACAAGCATTTTTGCAAACATGTACACACATTTGAAAATCATTTTGCAAAGGTTTTTCAAACAATATATATAGGTTTTTGAAAACATTTTTGCAACCATTTTTCAAACCATTTGCAAATCATTTTTCAAACATTTTATTTCACACAAAGAAAATAAATTTTACAAACCACACATTTTTACACAGGTTGAAAATATGTAACAAAATATTTTCAAAATAGTTTTCAATAGATGTTCACAAAGATTTTCAAACTATTTTTCAAACATTTTGCAAAAAACATTTTCACATGATTTATTAATCAGTAAATACAAAAAGAATTTGAGGAATAATCACATCTTTTTATTAAGATTTTTAGAGAATTTTTAAAGATTTTTTAGCCACAATTATTAAGAAAATACGAAAGTACGAGTTATGGCTAAAGTATATACGTAGTATATACGACCCCCCTATACTTAGCTTGAGCTATGTCCTCATAGATCGGAGAGAAACGAGAAGACATAACTCGTACTGAGTATAGGAAAATCTAAAGAATAAAGGAATACAGAGATGAATGAATGAGAAGTTGACCATCCCCCCTATACTTAGGATGAAATAATCCTAAGTATAGCAGATTGTACACAAAGCAGGGAGGGTCAAGGGTGGGAATGAACAGATCGTACTCAGACTGTCTCCCCCTATACTTAGGGTAAGATATCCCTAAGTATAGACGAGAAGAGGAGACAATGGAGAGGATGAAAGAATAGAACAACTCGGGGTGCACATCCCCCTATACTTAGGACAAAGTACGTCCTAAGTATAGAAGTCTGACAAAAAGGGGCGGCACCTTTTCGGTAGATAGAGAAGATAGAAGAGGAAAAGAAGAAAAGAAGAAAAGAAGAAAAAGAGACGAAGATAGAAGAAGAGATTGTGAGGATGCACGCATTGCTCCCCCTATACTTAGGGTGAAAGAAGCCCTAAGTATAGGCAACGACAGGAGTGATGACACGGAACGATGAAAGAACACTCGGCTCGTCCACCCCCCTATACTTAGGACAAAGTACGTCCTAAGCTAGGCAAACACGAGAATGGTTGGACGAGCAATACGGGAGAAGGATGAAAATAAACATAAGAGGATATACAACAGAGGCGGGTGTACACATGATCAAGAAGGTTGAAAGCGGACCTTCTTGCGGGACCGCTGAGGAATAGATCTGGTGTGATGCAGGTCGACATCGGGGTCCACAGTGGACGGGAACCGATCAGGGTCGACAGAGTGTAAGTCCTCAGTGGCCCTAGGGTGTGGAGGCACAGACGGATCAGTGAAAGAAGTGCGGCTAGGTCCGACCTTGGAAGTCTCACTAGTGTCAAAGTGAAATGGGACGGACTCATCATCATCGGAAGTAGTGTACTCGGAGTCGTCCAGCGAGGTGTCGTCCAGGTCAAAATCGAAAGGCACGAACTCATCGGTGGAAGTAGTCGAACTCTGTACGTCCTCTATAAACTCAACTGGATCATCTTTTTCATCAAAAGGTCCGAAAAACTGAAGAAAAGCAACTAAATCAAATTCGGCCTTAGTCTCATCAGTATCTACATGGACAGGAGCGGACTCATCAGTGGAAGTAGTCAGAGCATGTCCGTCCTGTATAGTCTCTAAATCTACCCTCCGCTCAATGGTATCGATCGTGTAAATCCCACGGATGTCATCAACACATCGCCAATCACAGGAAGCAGCAACACCAAGGTCTATGCTTCCCGAGCTTTCCTCCTTGGAGAGGAATTCTCGGGTCTCATCATCGGTCATGAAAAAGGTCTCTCTGATATCCTCATATAGATATAGTCCTCGGGGTCAGCCAAGATAGGTGAAGTCATATCAGGTGCAGGTCTCTGGTCGGCAGTAGGTGCGGTGATCAACGCTTCGCTCTCATCAGCAGGACGGAAGCGAATCTCTCCTGATCTGTAATCAATAACGACCCTCGCAGAGGCGAGGAATGGTCGTCCCAGGATGATTGGAGAGTGCTCCCCTGTGGAGGTCTCCATGGGCAATACGACAAAATCAACGGTGTAGCTCGTGCCCTGAATCGAGATGATGGCATTTTCAAGGATACCCTTCGGCCTATTGATAGATCCATCAGCAAACTGTACGATCATCCTGGTTTTCTTGAGAGGCCCTAAGTGAAGAGACTGTACCAGCGAGAAGGGTAGTATGCTAATCGAAGCACCGCCGTCTAGGAGAGTGTGATCACATGTGAAGTCAGAGATTGTGTAGCTAATGACATGTGTGGCAGTGTTCTTCATCCGAGGAATGGGACGGTGTGTGATGGCGTGGGCAGTGGCCATGGTCAAGATATGACGCTCAGATCTGCTCCTCCGCTTTCTCTTCTTGGGAAGAGGAGCAGATAAATCGGTCATGGCCTGCTGAAGTGGGGCACGGATGATCTCATGAATGGTGGCCACCACTTCGGGTTCAGTCAACATTTTTTTGAATTTTTGGACCTCCTCCATACAAGGGAGGAAGTCGGACTCATCATCTACACGAGGCATGCCAAGAGCAGTCTGTACAGCGGCATCCTCGGGGTCAAAGGTGGGACAAGGTGTGAGAGGCTATGTGGTCAAAGGATCTGGCAAGTGGGCACTCACCTCGCAGTCCGACTCAATCATGTGTCTCCCGAAATCTTTTTGTGTTTTTAAATTTTTCTCATTTTTTTGTATTTTGGGCGATTGCAAGCTCTCATGGAAATCCTCGAGTGAACCATATCATCAAATGGTGGAATATCATGATCGCTCTCATCTGTACTAGTGAGGGTGTCAATCCTCTGTCTCATATGATCCATCATCTAGGTTAAGTGCTCAAGGGTGGACTCCATGAAAGGTGACTCCAACAGCTCAGTCTCGGGTGGATGTGAAGGTAGATGAGGATAATATACAGGTGGAGGTGGAGGTGGGTGTGGGTAGAAATCCGAGTCCTGATACTGTGGCTGAGGCGGATATGTACAAAAATCAGGAGCAAAGTCCTCCTGGAAAAAATGAGGTGGACCGGCTGGAGTGAAGGAGGGATCCGCAAAATCCGGACAAAATACGCTCCAGTCATTCATCTCGAAAAAACAGAAAATGATCGGGAGAGCATGATGGTCAAGTCAAGAGAAGTGAGAAAAAAGGCGCAAGTGCGCAGAAGCGATCTAGGACACACACAAAACAATCACAAACAAAAATAAAAATAAATCAAATCCTCAATTCACCTACTCAACTCGGTAGAGACCGCAAAGAGCGGTCTGTTTATCTTGTCTGTTTTAGAGTTAGGTGAGAAGTCCAAAATTTCACAAACACTTAGGAGGCTGAGAATGGGATTTAGGCACTAATCCTTAGCGTGTGCGTGAGCAATGTAAAACGAAGACAATGAGGGGATTACTCGCACCAAGAGAATGACTTTCTTTTTGATCGGTTTTAGGGTCAAGTAATGTTAGCAGTCCCAATTTTATTGATTATCACTTTTTTTTTGGATTTTAAAATAAGAAATGCACGAGCCTATCGGGGAATCGATTCCTTTAAGCACCTAAGTTTTCAAAATCAGAGGTAGAGTCAGAAAAGCAATGCAAGCGGCAAAACGATGATGTATGCTAAAGAGAAATGCTCACCTTGCCTCCAGCACTCTACATGCAAAGATGCTCAGCAGAATTGAAACCTATCTATATGCAAATGCAAGCTGATGAAATCGCCCTAAGTTCAGAAATTGCTATTAGCGGGAAGAACCACAAGTTGACCAACAATCCTCAACCCTAGAGTCCGGTCTAGGCTCACCCCTCCTCTGCTCAACACACTTGAGTTTAGGAGAAAGCGCTTTGCGGGGAGAGCTCGCAGCGCGACGGATTGAAGGTGATGATCAACTGTTTAAAATTTGACTAAGTCCAAACGAGACTATAGGTGCATGCAAGGTGTTAGGTGTTTGGCCTTAATCTAACGCAAGCAATCCTAAAACTAGGGGCTCAATCACACGAAATAAAGAAAATCGAAAATCGGAAAACAAAGTAAAAAAAATGCGATGAAAAGCCGACAAAACCGCGGTGAGCCCCCAAGTGAACAATCACTTGGAAATTAGGCTCGAATGTCCAAGTGTCCGAGGGTACCTATATTATTACAAATAAAGGTCGCTCTCTCACTTAAACTACAAAATAAATACAGGAAATAAATTCTACAACTAAAGGTGGAGCTCGGTCTTCAAAAATCTCTCCTTGTCTCCTCGGTGCTAAGCTGGCAGAAGCCGGCTTCACGTGGGTGCGTAGGCGCCTAGGGTGGAGCGCCTCCCTCGATCCGCGGTACCTCGCACAAAGTCAAACAAGAGGGTGGTCAGACAATTCAGATGATATATCAAAATAAAAGAGCAAAAATAAGCAAAAATAAAAACCGCAAAATAGACAATCAATCACAGTCACAAAGCAAGACCCGAACTAAGCGTTGTTGCTCCCCGGCAATGGCGCCATTTGTTGAACACAGATGATCGAAGGTCGTACGGTTTCACAAGGCGAAACCGCAGTCGATGCGGTGACCGCTCGAAAATCCCTATTCAAACAACAATTAACCCACGACAAATATATCAAGCAATGAAAGTAAATGTGCGGAGTTAAAATTTATTATAACTCTACAACAAGATGTGTATAGTGCAAGTATGTGTAGAGGTCGAACACAGGGAGAAGAAAGGCTAGATCGGGGCAAAATTGCTCAAAAGTGTGAATGTGATTGTTTGTCTACAAGAAGGCTATGTTTTTGTGGGTTTTTGATTTTATATATTTTTTATTTAATTTTTAATTTTATAATTTTGTATTTTGATTTTTAATTTACTGATTTTTATTTTTATTTTTTTTATATTTTATATTTTTTTATTTTCTTTTTCAATATTGGAAAATAAAGACAATGTAATAAAATGGAGAAAGAGATATTTATAAAAATAGATAAAAATGTTCAAAAATAAGCAAATAAAGTCTTTTTGGTCTTTTTTTACTTTTTTACTATTTTTGTGATTTTTGGGTAATTTTTAGAATGTTTTTGGTATTTTTAAATAGAAAAATAAAGAAAACAGTGAATAAAATGCAAGTCTGAAACTAAAATGGAGAAATAAAAGAGAAAACAGTAGTAAAAATTCTCCAAATTAATTTTCAATGAAAGATAATGAAACAAGGAAAACTTAGACACCAACATTATATTTTTAGGGTTTTTGTAGAATTTTTAATATTTTTCTAAATGTTTTTGAAGTTTTGCAATTTTTAGGAGTTTGGTTTTGTAATTTTTAATGATTTTTGGTCTGAAATTAAAACACACTGAAAGGAACAAAATATATTTTTTTGGATTTTTCTGGAGTGTTTTTGTATTTTTTATGGATTTTATAAGCTAGACAGTGCACAAAATGGATGTTTTTGATTTTTAATAAATAGGAAAATGCAATAAAAATGCAATGCAAAAATATAGCGTGAATCTACAATGTTCCAGGAGCTTAAAAAGATTTTTGTGGTATTTTTAGGATTTTATAAATGCATGAAATTAATAGAGACAACATCAAGCAAATAGATCCTGGCAGGGGCATTAACGTAAATATCAGAAAGTTATAGGGCCCCTATGCAATTTGCGCACAAAATATATAATGCAATAAACACTTTTATGGACCAAAAATGAATTCCAATACCCGCAAGGATCTGCGTGCAAAAACACCAAGGCCCACGTGAGGCTCACGCGACCTGGCGAGGATCCTTATGTAAATAGGGGAAAGCTGGGGGTCTGAGCGCAATAATTACAAAATATAACAAGCGGCCAAGGAAAGTTTCAGTACTTAATAAAATATTACAAAAATCGGCGGGAAGAATATGCAAAATACCCGCTCCAGTGGCGCATCCAACGGCAGATGGGAGTTGCTTATGCCACGTGTCGCCACGAAACGCGTCGATACCCCTTGGGTTAATACGGCCAGGATTAGATCCTGACAGAGGATCCGACGACCTGGGGGAGGCGAGATCGGACGGTGGCTGTACGCCACCAAGAACGCTGCTGAATCGAACGACGTGAAGGTGCGGAGGAAGAACGACCCACGAACTCGGCCGAGCTGAGTTTCAGATGCTCCTCCGACGCCCCTCCGACGACCTCCTTCGTCTCCAATAAGTACGCCGAGCACCTGGAAGCTTCCTCGATTGAATGGTGGCCCCAAACTGGCGGCAAGGGGTGCTGAGGACCACCACGGCGTGATCGGACAGGGGGCTGCTCCCAGGAGCTTCATCGTGCGTCAAAAATGACCCCAGGTGGGGGTCCTTCGCTCCTGGAACCTGCAGATAAACGTCAAGGCAGCAGTGGAAGGTTCTAGGAGCAACAAAGAAAAATGGGCGGCGGTTGTAGGGGGTGAGGACGATGGCTCGCCGGCGTAAACTCCGGCGATGGGTTAATGACGAAATCGAAGCGTGATAACCGCAGATAATAAGAACACAATAAACGTGCAAACTACAGCATGAAAAAGGCAAAGAAAACAAAATAAAAACCGCCTCGATTGGTTAGAACACCAAGAGGAGGAAGACCTCATGGCCGTCGGCCGGAGATGGGTTGGAGCGCCGCCTCGGCCGCCTAACCTCCTCCCTCACGAGCTGGAGGACATCCTGTCACGAGGTCCAGTCCTGAGATCGCCAGAAGAAGAGGAAAAAAGGGTCAAGAAGGGTTCAAAATGGAAATGGAGGTTTGGGGTCGGTTTTGAAAGAAGGCACAGGAGCGAACTTCGAGGGCCGATCACGGGCGGATGAAGAAGATCTGGGTGGATCTATTAGGTCGGCGAGCTAGGTGGTTGTACAGGGTACAACTTTCATGAAGGAAGCGGCTGCCCTCGAGCAACGCATCAACGACGAAAAAATAGAGAAGAGAGGGGCGCAACGGCTTCGGACAAGGCGCAGGGCTAGGACTAGGAGTTGACCAGCTAGTCAACATCCCAGTCCACCTGGTTGGTCCACGTGGACCAACCAGGAAAAAGCCCCCAAAAAATGTTTTATAAATTCGATTTAAAATAATAAATGAATTATTTAGATTTAGGTTATTTAATAAAAAATATTTATTATTTTATAATTAATTTATTGTGATTTTTATTTTTTTTTATGAAGTATATTTTTACCAGTTACCCTTATACCCCTATATATGTATATTATCTATATACTGTATTTCTTTATTTTTATTTTGTGTATTTTAATTTTATTATTTTTGTTTCTTATTTTATAAAATTATAAAATACTTTTATACACCTAATTATATTTTTATTTTATTTTTTTGATTTATTTTGTATATTAAATAAAATAGAAGTGTATTTTATGCAGGTATGTTTATAGAACTATTACCTATGTATTCTATATACAAGTATTTTTATTTTGTTTTTCTTTGCATTTTTATTCCAATTTTAATACACATATTTATTATAAGTAATATTTACAAGATTATAAAAATACAAAACTACAAAAATAATGAATAAAGAATAAATTGAATATTTTAGTCTGTACAATGTACAATAGGGGCCCAAAACTCAACTTTCAAACCGTAGCTCCGCCAAATGCGAAACCACCGCCATTAAATAGCTTATTTTATTCTATATACAATTAAAGTGAGTATGCTGCATTTGGAGTTTTCATTTATGAGATACGGGTCTGGGAAGTTGGCATTCTGGAATTTTATTCAGACCATAACTTTTTATCTGTACATTATTTTTCAGTGAAAATGAATAAAGAATGAATAGAAAATATAGGTCTTTTATCTGTATTTTGGCCCTTATCTCCCCCTACTTTATTCCTTGTCGACCTATTCATCAAGATGCCTAGGTCTCGGGGTTTCGGGTCATAAAATATTTACAATATTTTATTATTTTTCTTTTCTTTTCTTTATTCTATAATTTTGGCATTAAAAACCGTATTTTATACAGTATTTACACACCTATGCATGAATGCTAAAATGCATGAATTAATGTTATTTACACGCATTTACTAGGGTTTTTAAGGCCAAAATGATAGAATAAAGATGATGAAACGTATATTCATCACTCGCATCAGCTCACGTTAATCAATTATACTTGTTTGCTAATTGCAACCCTAAAACCGACAAGATAAAAGACCGAACCCTTACGGTCTCCATCGGGTTGTGTTGGTGAAAATGGGGTTTGCTTTGTGTTTGCTTGCAGGGCGTGAGTTACTGTGGCTTTATGCATTTTCCCTCTCTCTTGAATCACAAATCGTGCTCTCCCGATCATTCTCTTGATATCGAAGATGACGTCTCGACGGCTTTTCTTCTCAGACTCCATGAGCTTTTGCCCATCCACCATCATTCGTACATCTTCACAAGCTCGGGATGACCCTCTTCCCAAGTTGGTCCCATCTGATCTCGAAGAGAGTCAGACCCAGACTTCCTCACCTCCTGGCCAGACTATTGAGATAGACCCTTGTCTCAATACATCATCGAGATCTCCAGCCGAGTTTTCGCTGAGTTCTTACGAGAGCTTTTCTTTCCAGACGATTTAAAGCAGATGGCTCGTGGCAAAGGACCAGCAGCAGACGAGAGGCCACCAGCTGAGGAACATCATGAAGGAAGACCTGACTCAACAGATATTATGACAGGGATTCTCTCCAACAGATGAATATTCAGATTCGAGAACAATTCAGAACTCATAACGAGTTGCAGGCTGAGATAGCCACGCTGCGAATAGGGGTCGGGAACCAATTACCGCTTGCTGTGGTTCCCGCTACTTTACGGGAAGAGTATGACCCAGGAGCGAGAACACTCCATCATTGGATTCGGCTACCGCTGAATCAAGGGTCATACGAATTAAGGCCGTCCTTCATCTCACTACTTCCCAAGTTTTACGGGAATGCTACAGAGGAGCCGTTTATCTTTTTGCAGCAGTTCGAGATGATCTGTGGTACGACTAGCTATCTAGGAGTTACGCAGGAGGCTGTCCGCCTCAAAGCCTTTCCCTTCGCCTTAGCCGATAAGGTGCTTTATTGGCTGAGTAATCTGGGAAGGGAAATTTCTATATGGGACAATCTGAAGTCCACATTCCTGCGTAAGTATTTTCCTCTGGGGAGGACTAACATGATGAAAAGTCAGATCTCCAATTTCACGCAGCTTCCGCATGAGTCTTTCTATGAGGCATGGTATAGATTCGAAGATCTTACGGAGAGATGCCCACATCATGAGATACCGATGGAGGTGCTAGTACATAATTAGTTTGGAGGACTCCAGCCGGACATCGAGGGGATAGTGAGTGCCGCATGTGGTAGCATCTATTTAAACAAGGATGCCGAGTCAGTCTGGGCCATCTTCGAAGGGATGGCTGAGAACTCGAGAGTCGTCGACTCTACTCGGGCATTTCAAAAAGCCCCTCAGCTACCACATCACCGAGAGCATCATAAGGTGGCTAACATTTCAGAATCTGAATCCAACACCAATATGGGTTTTATTAGTGAGAAGTTAACGTTGGTGGATGTGATTCAGAAACAAGTTCAGGACTTACAACCGCTGCGAGAGTTGGAGAAACTCTCATCTCTACCTTAGCAGCTGAGTGATCTTTCGAAGAAGGTTTCTGAGCTTCAACTTCAGTACTAGCAGAGCCAATCTTCTTCGACTGTACAACCTACACGGAGGATCTTACCCGCTCCACCCACCCATCAGATTCATTACGTATAGAGCAAGCTAGAGACTCCGCAGATTGATTGGCTTGAGGAACAGTCTCATGCCAATCCCGGCCAGATCACTAGTGCTGCAGATATGGAAGTTGAGCTGCAAGCCACTCTCGAGATTAACGGGATTTGGTATACTTCGATTCAGCAACCGAGTATACCCCATCATCATCAGCAGCCGTACAATCAACCGCAGCATGGACGTCCACATTTCCAGCACCAGCAGAACTTCACGCAATAGTAGTCTCACCAGAATGTTTATCAAAGACCACAATCATACCAGTATCCTGCTCACCATTCACAGACATATCCTTATCAGTAGCCGCAACAATCTTCCTCCACACCGCAGAGATTCTCCTATCCTTGCACCTCTCAGCAATACATGCCAAGGCAAGAGAGAGGAGCAAGCCAGGGCCACCACACCGAATCTGAAATGAACTCACAGGCCCAGGCACTAAATCAAATCATGGATATGCTGAGTACGCTCCAGATTGCGCAAAATACAGAGATGGAGCAAGTTAATCGTCGTCTGGACGAGTTAACTGCACCGAAGACAACTCTTCCAGCTCAGCCTCAGATGAACCCGAACAACAAGAGGAGGCATCCAGATCAGGTAGACAACACTACAGGTACGATCTCATTTCCTGAATTTTTATCTAACTTCATTCGTTTCAGGAGCGGTAGATCACCACGAGCACCTGTTGGAGTAGAGGAGAGGGCACTTGATGAGGAGCAAGAGCAAATCCATTAACAGCCAAATTCTGATGCTGAGGAGGAGAACCATCATATTGATGAGGACTATCAAAGAGAAGGGAGCGATGCGGATATAGTTGACATGGACACATGCGATTCAGGCGATGACATCACGCCAGACCATGCAGATACTCTCGACAAAAATATGTCTTCCCCTGTTTTAGAGAGTTTCGTACATAATTATGAAACTCTCGATGTACATGCTGATTCTGATATCAATAAAAAGTCAGATTTTCTCATTCCTGACATTGTTCCTTTTCCCGATGCTCTGTTTGGAAAAGGAAAGAAAAATAACAAAAAGAATGTTGGGACTCCAGAGATAGAAAGGTTGCTAAAAGATCGCATCTTTTTGAAGATCCCACTTCATGATGCCATAGATCATTTTCCTACACTTAGGAATCAATTGAAAAACCGATGCATCACACGTAGGAAAAAGAGATCCCGTACAGAGAAACATGTTTTGACTAAGGCTATATCTTGTGCTATTCAGAATAAGTTACTGAAGAAGAAGAAAGACTCGGGAGCACATTACGTCAGATGCGAAATCGCAAATGCCGAATTCGATCGCACTCTCTTAGATAACGGTTCTTGGATCAATCTGATACCATCTTCCTTACTCGACAAGATTGAGTTAGGTACTCTTTACAAATCCTACACGATCCTTCAGTTTGCTGATAGATCCGTAAAGAGACCTAGGGGAATATTAAGGAACGTTATCGTAACCATGCAGGGTCTGCAATTCCCAGTGGACATTACGGTCCTGGACATGGATTGCCCTACACAGTTACACCTTACCCCAATCATTCTTGGGAGGCCTTTCATAGAGACCACAAAGGCTCTCTTCGACTATGATACAGGGATGGTATCTTTTCGCGCCGAGGGCGAGAAGGTACATATAGAGATGGCGAAAGATTCCAACACATCTAGTGATGCATCTTCTGATCTCTTGAGTTCTTTAGCCACATACAATTACATGGATGACGTCCGTCTTGACGACCTCGAAAGATATCAAGTAGAGACCCAAGAGTGCTTAATAGAGGACGGGTCCGAGACTACAGTTGGCGATTCTTCAGAAGGTACTTTATATTTTAGTCTGGATGATGAGAAGCAAAGGGATCATACATCTGAGGAGTTTATTTCAGATCTTTCAGATTCGGAGACTTTACACAATTCCTCCACTTCAGATGATCTAGAGATTGGATTTCATTTAGCTAAGTTGTTTTCCTCTGATTAGTCTGAGGATGAGCATAGTAGCGAGTTGGATGATGTATTGAACATCTTCTGTAGTCCAACTCTAGAGCACATTGAGATGGTGGATAACCAAATCGCAGACAAATCCACAACCGATACAGATCCCAATACACATATGGATGAGGTTTCTGCAGAGCCAGAATATACCTTACCAGAACTAAAGACATTGCCACCAAATATGAAGTATGCCTTCCTTGCGGGTCCACATCGACAGTTTCCGGTCATTATCAGTTCATCTTTGACCGACGAACAAGAATCTCGTTTGATGGAGGTTCTAGAAAGAAACCACAAGGCTATTGGGTGGACTATATCTGATCTTCGTGGGATTAATCCTGCTTTGTGTTCTCATCATATATATCTCGATCATGACAGCAAACCCTCTGGAGAGTTTCAGCGTAGGCGAGGAAGAGATTACAAAATGGTGTGACGCATGGTTCATTTATCCCATCTCCAACTCTAAATGGGTTAGCCCATTACATGTTGTCCCGAAGAAGTCGGGAATTCAAATGGTTAAGAATGAGAGTGGAGAGGAGATTCCAAAGAGAGTAACCACATCGTGGCGGGTGTGCGTTGATTACAGAAAATTGAACGCTGCGACGAAGAAAGACCACTTCCCTTTGCCTTTTATAGACCAGGTCATAGAACGGTTGGCAGGGAAGGAGTACTTATGTTTCCTTGACGGTTACTCCGGATACAACCAGGTAACAATTGCTCCTGAAGAAGAGGAGAAAACCACCTTCACATGTTCGTTCGGCACGTATGCCTTTATACGGATGCCCTTTGGATTGTGCAACGCTCCTGCAACTTTCCAGAGGTGTATGATTGCTTTTTTTGCGGACATGGTCGGTGATTTTCTAGAGGTTTTTATGGATGATTTTTCGGTCTATGGTGAGCCCTTTGACGATTGTTTAGCGCACCTAGATCAGGTTCTTCGGAAATGTTGTGAGGTAGATCTCGTCCTGTCCTTGGAAAAGGGTCATTTTATGGTTACACACGGGATCGTGTTGGGGCACGTCATCTCCCAGCGAGGCATGGAGGTTGACCCTGCATAGGTGGATGTCATCAAGCGCCTCGAACCACCATCCAACATCAAGCAATTACGGTCATTTCTCGGGCATGTCAGCTTTTACCGACGGTTTATCCGAGACTTCTCCAAGATCGCCCGACCGTTAACTGAATTATTAGGCAAAGACATCAAGTTCTTGCTAGATGATAAATGTCTTAATGCCTTCCTCATACTAAAAGAAAAGATTATCAGTGCTCATGTCCTACAACCGCCTGATTGGTCTCTACCCTTCGAGATCATGACGGATGCTTCAGACTTTGCGATCGGGGCTGTATCAGGACAGAGGAGGAATGGACTTCCTGTTGCCATCCACTATGCCAGCAAAACCTTATATGATGCTCAGCGTAATCACACAGTGACAGAAAAGGGAGGTTGGCAGTGGTATTCGCTTTAGATAAATTCCGATCTTATCTTCTTGGCTCTAAAATCACAATCTACACAGATCATTCAGCTATCCGGTTTCTGATGGAAAAGAAGGATGCTAAGGCATGCCTTCTTAGATGGATTCTATTACTTCAGGAATTTGATTTGGACATTAGAGACAAACCTGGGATAAAGAATGCGGTAGCTAGTCACCTCTCCCGATTATAGACAGAACATCCTTCAGATGAGTACACGCCAAAGATTGCAGAGAGATTTCCTGATGAGAGCATCTTTGCAGTTACCGAACTTCCATGGTATGCAGATATAGTTAATTTTCTGGTTACATGGAAAAGTCCTCAGGGTTGGCCAAAGAATCGAGTTGATAAATTAGTTTCTGAGGCACGATACTACCACTGGGAGGATCCGATTCTTTTTCATGAAGGACCGGATTGTGTTTACGACATTGTATTCCTCAGGAGGAATATAATAGTGTCCTCACTTTGTGCCATTCTTTAGAGGCTGGGGGACATCACTCAGGGAAGAGGACAACGTAAAATATACTTTAGAGCGGATTATGAGAGATGCTTGTACATTCGTAAAGAGTTGCCCGAATTGTCAGAGAGCATTAAGGTCAGTCAGTGCTAGAGATGCAATGCCGATGCGACCCGTCATTATTTGCGAGATCTTTGACGCATGAGGCATAGATTTCATGGGACCGTTCCCTTTGAGCAGCGGCTTTGAGTACATTCTTCTCGCTATAGATTATGTTAGTAGATGGGCGGAGGCTATACCCGTACGAACCGCAGACAGTAAGATAGTTTGCAAGTTCCTAAGGGAACACATTATTTTGTGGTTCGGGATCCCACGCATTCTTATTTCAGATGGGGGTATCCATTTCATTAATAAGGAGGTCAAAAAGCTAGTGAAGCAATACCGCATTAATCATAAAGTAGCTTCTCCTTACCACCCATAGACGAACTGCATGGCTGAAGTTTCAAATAGGGAGGTGAAATCAATTCTCTAAAAACTAGTACGACCGGATAAGAAGAACTGGTCACAGCTTCTAGATCAGGTTCTTTGGGCATATCGTACTCCATATAGAACTCCCTTAGGTACTTCACCATTCAGATTGGTTTATGAAAACCATGCCATTTGCCCGTAGAGATAATGCACAAATATGATTGGGCTATTCAAGAAATTTTACTGGATACACAGAAAGCACGAGCCAAGAGAAAGATAGATCTAAATGAGCTAGTAGAGATTCGAAATCAAGCATATGAGAACACTCTTATTTATAAGGATAAAGTGAAGAAATGGCATGACAGACATATTCAGTACACGAGCTTTGTCCCTGGGCAGAAAGTCTGGATGTTCAATGCAAGGTTGAGAATTTTTCCTGGCAAATTTAAAAGCAAGTGAGAAGGACCTTATATAGTCAGAACGGTGCATGACAATGGAAGTATATCAATCTCAGATGTGTCACCTAGTGCAGAACCGTTCGTGGTTAACGGGCAGATGCTGAAGCACTTCGTCGAGATTACTGATCATCTGGACCGTATTGAAGTGATCTATTTTGTACAACATTCATGATCATTCTTCCACTTCATCTCATCCTGTACAAATGCTTTTGAGCCATTCGATTTCTGGAGATCCACAACACTTGTATATTCTTCGTAGACCACAATCGTCCCCATTTTTGCTCGTCTTCTATGCTTAGGATACCATATCATAAGTATAGGGGGGACCTATTATTTGTTGATAGACGTTTTATATTTTATTCTGATTCTTTTGTATATCATTTCTTTTTCACAAATCACTGGTCTCCGATTTTTGGCTACACTCTTTTCTATACTTAGGATGCCTTATCCTTAAAATAAAGGGGACCGAGTGATTTCGATGATTTCGTTTTCTTTATTTCTTTTGTTCCTTCGTTGTATATTCTTTTTTCTCAATCACCTCGTTTTTTCTCTTCCGTTATACTTACGATGACTTGATCGTAAGTATGGGGGGGTTGACTGACTTGTACTCTCTATTCTTTTTCACCCACTTTTACTTAGCTCCGGTTATGTCCTCCTTTTTCTCTTTTGACGCTATGAGGACATAGCACAAACTAAGAATAGGGCGGTGCGTATATATTGTATATATACTTTTGTCCATAACTCGTACTTTTATGTATTTTCTATATCTATAAAATCCATAAAAAGTGGGTAAGGGTTAATTTAAAATCCATGTATATATTTATTTATTACTTATAAAATCCTTGTAAATAAGTAAAATATGTCTAAAAACTTGTATTTAAAATCTGTAATTAAAATATGTACTTAAAATATGTACTTAAAATTTGTATAATACGTATTTAAAATCCTATTTATTAAAACATGTGTAAAAATCATTTAATCCTTGTAAAATCCTTTGTAGATAAACTCTGTAAAATACATTAGATACAACAACAACAACAAAGCCTTTTCCCACAATTAAGTAGGGTCGTCTACATGGATTCTTCACCTCCATTCAGATTTATCTTGGGTCAATATCGGATTTATATCAAAAAAACTAAGATCCCTTCGTATAGTATCTTTCCAACTCTTCTTGGGCCGTCCTCGCCCTCTCTTAGCCGGCTCAACATCCAAACACTCGCATCTCCTAACCGGTGCATCAGTTGACCTTCTTTGCAAATGACCAAACCATCTTAAGCGGTTTTCTCGCATCTTATCCTCGATCGGAGCTACACCAACTTTCTTTCTGATTGCATCATTCCGAATCCGATCTTTACGTGTATGTCCACACATCCATCTTAGCATTTTCATTTCTGCTACAGCCATTCTCTGCACATGTCTATGGTTCACAGGCCAACATTCGAAACCATAAAGCATAGCAGGTCTCACGGCTGCTTTGTAAAACTTTCCTTTAATTTTTAAAGGAATTTTCTTATCACAGAGAATAGCGGAGGCTCCTCTCCACTTTAGCCAGCCTGCATTTATTCTATTAGTAACATCTCCATCAATTTCCCCATCATGTTGCAAAATAGATCCCAGATATCTAAAAGAATCTCTCTTCTGAATGTTATCGTCACCAATCTTCACCTCGATTCCATCACCATTGCTTCCATCAAAGGTGCATTCCATATATTCCGTCTTAGCCCTACTTATACGAAAACCTTTAGTCTCCAATGCATGTCTCCAAACCTCAAGCTTCTCATTTACTCCATCTCTAGTCTCGTCAATCAACACAATATCATCAGCAAATAACATACACCAAGGTAACTCATCCTGAATGTGACTTGTCAACTCGTCCATAATCAAAGTAAAAAGAAATGGACTCAAAGCTGAACCTTGATGTAAACCAATGTTGATATCAAAATAGTCAGTCTTCCCCGTCGGGGTCCTTACACAAGATAAAGCCCTATCATACATATCCTTTATGAGATTAATGTATAGGACATGTACTTGTCTCTTCTCCAAAACTCTCCACAGTATCTCTCGTGGGACGGAATCATAAGCCTTCTCCAAATCAATAAAGATCATATGGAGATTCTTCCTTTTAGCTCTATAAATCTCCATTGTTCTCATCAGCAAATGGATGGCTTCAATAGTTGAGCGATCTGGCATGAATCCGAATTGGTTTTCTTTTACTTGGGAAACTTGCCTCAACCTTCTTTCGATCACACGTTCCCAAATTTTCATAGTGTGACTCATCAGCTTGATACCTCTATAATTTGAACAATTTTGAATGTCTCCTTTGTTCTTATAAAGAGGCACCACGATACTCCTCCTCCAATCTTCAGGCATTTTCTTGCTTCGCCAAATAACATTGAATAGATTCGTAAGCCAAGTCAAACCACGCTCACCTAAGACTTTCCATACTTCTACAGGGATGTCATCCGGTCCAACACCTTTCCCATGTCTCATAATTTTCAAAGCCTCCTCTACTTCTTTTCTTTGTATTCGTCTATAGCATGCACGATTCAAGTAAGTTTCACTACTAGCTAGATCACCCAAAGTGATCTCTTTATTTCCTTCTCCAATGAAAAGTTTATGGAAGTACTGCTCCCATCTAGTCTCTATATCCTTCTGAGTAATAAGCACGTGACCTTCCTCGTCCTTAATGCATCTCACTTGAGAAAGGTCTTTGGTCTTTCTTTCTCTTGCTTTGGCCATCCTGAATATGTCCTTCTGACCCTCCTTAGAGTTTTGATTTTTATACAAAACTTCATAAGCTTTTGACTTAGCTTCGCTTACAGCCTTCTTTGCTTCCTTCTTCGCTATTTTATAGTCTGTGACAGTTTCCTCTGTTCTATCCTTAGACATAGCTTTAAAGCAAGCTCTTTTAATTTTTAGTTTCTCTTGCACCCCTTCACTCCACCACCAAGCCTCCTTTTGACCCGGAGCTCCTCCTTTTGACTCTCCTAGCATCTCTTTGGCTACGTTTCGGATACAAGATGCTATTGCTTCCCACATCTCGTTTGCACTACCGCTACAATCCCAAGATAAGTCTTCTAAAACCTTCTCCTTGTAGCTTGATTGCTTCAGCGGAAGATTCCACCACCTAGTTCTAGTGATCTTAGGAACCTTCCATTTCTTTACCAGCCCTTTTATTTGTAAATCCAAGACTAACAAGCGATGTTGGGTTGTCAAACTCTCTCCAGGGATTACTTTGCAATCTTTGCAACACAACCGATCCCTTCTCCTCAACGCAAAGATATCTATCTGTGTTCTAGTTGAGCCACTCTTATAAGTAATTAAATGCTCCTCCCTCTTCTTGAAAAGAGTGTTTGCTATGAAAAGATCATAAGCAGTTACAAAATCCAGAATGACTTTTCCCTCTTCGTTTCTATCCCCAAAACCATGTCCTCCATGCACACTTGCATACCCTGAAACATCTTTTCCCACATGTCCATTAAGATCTCCACCTATGCAAACCATCTCTCTTTGTGGGATTCCTTGTAAAATCTTATCCAGATCCTCTCAAAAAGCTTGTTTAGTCCTTTCATCTAAACCAATTTGCGGTGCATAAACTGAGATGATGTTCAGAATTTCTTCTTCAAGCACCAACTTTAGCAAAATAATCCGATCCCCAAATCGTTGCACCTCAACAACACAATCCTTCAAATCTTTATGAACAATCACTCCAACAACGTTTCTGCCCTTATCTTTACCAGAATACCAAAGTTTAAAGCCTGTCTTCTCGATCTCCCTTGCTTTCTCTCCAATCCATTTAGTCTCTTGAAGACATAATATATGAATCTTTCTTCTTTCCATTGTATCCACTATCTCCATCAATTTTCTAGTTAAAGTACCGATATTTCAACTACCAATCCGTAACTTCCTTTACAATCTCTTTTGCACTAACTTCTTTACTCGCATGCGCCCATTATGCGAGAACCCTTGCAAATTTTGGACTGCATCCGGGCGGTGATGCAGCGGAACTAGTTTATTTACCTGCGTTCCTCATGCGAGAACCCTTGCAAATTTTGAACTACATCCATGCTGCGATGTAGCGGCCCTTGCCAATTTTTCATTGCATTCGGGTGATGCAACGCGTCGCAAGTAGGGAACGCCCCAACGAAATCTGTATGTTTGCTTAAATCCATGTTTAAAAGATCCGAACGGTTTCGAGATAAATTCATAAATAGTGTTCTTAGAAGAACTTTAAGAACACTATTTACAAATTTATCTCTCTTGCGCTGGCTGTCGGCTACCTAACGCGCAACCCTCCTCATTTACCCAGGCTTGGGACTGGCCATGTCTGAGTTAAAATACATTAGATATTTAACTCAAATAAAATATATCTTGTAAAATTCACGTAAAAAACTAGTTTATAAAAATAAAAAAAATCCATAAAAAATACAAAGTCCTAAAAGTCATAAAAATTACAAAAGCCTTAAAATCCATAAAAATGAGTAAAATTCAGAAAATATACTTCACAAAAACATGGTTGCATTTGCATTCGCATTTTTCAGAATAAGTTTGATTTCTGAAACTAAGGATTGAGTCTAGTCTAAAGGATGGAGCTTGATTATGGCCTTTAACTTTCGTTGTAAGGAGCCTAGTTAGGATCTGGAATTTAGACTCTCCAGGTCTGTGACTTAAAATCTTTGGGTTCCATAAGACCATATTTGAGAAATCAAGTCATATGTGCTGAAGTAGACCATTTGGTGTCATCCGTACAACTCTACACCAGTGAACCAATCTTGAACACATGCGCTCTGCACTTAGCTCGACTCACATGGAGTTAAGAAGGGCAATATATCTTGGTAGTGCGGTTCTATCCTTATCTTTGCAGCATTGACGTCTAAAGACGGGAGAGATTGGGGTTGTGATAGTCGCTTCGGATGAGGGAAGGATCTGCTGACACAATTTTTCTAAGACCTCAAAAAGGGGATGGAACAAAAAGATGCTATATCCGTCGAGGCACAAAAAGATGAATGCAGTGCAAGCAAATTACAAAGTCAAATCAAAGAAGCCACCAAATACAAATACGACCACAATGGTCCAAGCTTCCACCAAAAATGCCTGCACATCTTAGTGGAGACTCAGCTACACTGGTTGAGATTCACAAGGAGATGCGTCTACACTGAACGCACTCCACTTTCTTTCTCATTCTTCTACTTTCTCTCTATACTCGATTGTGGACATAGCACGAACTGACCTCAGAAGGGAATACCTGCCTCCCCGAGAAAAGAGTAGCTGGATGAGGAAGCTATAGAATTGTATAGCCGGGATGGACAATTTCTTCATTTCTCTAAGCAGGAAGAGCTAAATCAATTTACACACTGTACAAATTGACTTCAAGGATGATAGAGTTTGCGATATGAATAAGTGAGTCTGAACTAGACGATGAAGTGATCTTGAATAAGGATTTGTGAAACTTGAGGACTGTTGAGGATAAAATCCTAATCCTAGTTAAGGCTCCGACAAAATGCTTGTTTCAGGCCCGATCGAGCTATGTCCTTTGTTTGTTCTCATGAATTGGTTTAGGAAAACAAATTCATTCTAACTTTCTTATTTTTCACTTACTTTTTCAAATAAGTGTTTGCTAAGGGACTAGCAAAGTTTAAGTATAGGGGGTTTATGAATCCATGATTCATTAACTTTTCTGTCGCATTTTTGTCTTAAAACCCTTAACAAATACATGCAAATATACATTAATTCCCATCTTTATAAAAACTTCATTCATGAATAAATATTCACTTTTAAGCATCAAAATCATGTAAATGAATAAAGAACAAAGAAAAGAAAATAAGGCAGATTGGAAATATGTATATATGTACAATATGACTTATAAATATAACTGCAAGGTATATTGATAACCTAACCCCCGAGACCAAGTCAGCATGGATTGGTCGACAAACCAATAAGTAGGGGGAGATAAGGAAAGAAAACTATAAAAATAAATTAAGACATACTTCACGTACTTCTCATTATTTATCTAATAAATGCAAAACTTCAATGATTTTTAATTAATTTATATGTATATATTTTTCACCAAACTCTTTTCCAAATTATTTCTAAAAATGGATATAAAAATATAAAAATAAGTTAAAAATATTACCCTGTATATATGCCAAGAAATCCAGCTTTTAAATTGTCAAAATCTCAACTTCCGAACATCATAACTTCTTCGTACGAACTCCAATTTCACTCTACTCACCTTTAAAGTTTATAAAATAATATTCTCTAATTAATAGAGGTAATTTCATTGAATTCGGAGTCTGTTTGTAAAAAGTCAGTTTTGGGACCAAATGACAACAGGGTTTCTGGGGTATTTATTTTATGTAGAACACATTATTTATAAATTTATTAATTTTACAAGTTCTAATTATTTTCATGATCTTGGAATTTAACCCTAATTTATTCCAGAATTTTTGGAGCTTATTTATTATTTTAATAAAATCCAAAACCCTAAATTATAGATGAAAATGAACTGGATAACTTATACCTATATTTATTAATATATGTAAACTAATTTATTAAAATCCATAAAAATTCACACAACACTTATTTATTATTGTAATAATTAAATAATAGAAAACTAATATTTAATTAAATATTTATTAAATTAAAAATCTAAAACCTATTTAGCTATACATATTTATTAATATAATATCTATATTTCGAATAATATATATTATTTATAAAAAGTAATTATTCTATAATGTAGATAATTTAATTATTTACATTTATTGTTTTTATATCTATTTAAAATAAATATATTTACTATTTATTATATAATTTATAAGGTAATTCGCACATCTGGCCTACCAGGTGCTGATACTTGTCGGCACCTGGTGCTTCTTCTCCAAGAAGCCGGTGCCGGAGTCTGTTCTGACCAGCACTCTTCAACCAATTACCCTGCGCACCTTATAACTTCTACATGCAATCTAATCCCTTGGATCTCATCTCCTAACAACGTAGATACTCGACCACCATTAGATCTAGCTTGAAGCTATAGAAATCTCCCTATATATACCCCCCAAGTTGGCTGTTTTCAACCAACTCTCTCGTAACCACCTGCAGCTCAAGCATCCAGTGGTCGACCCCTCTCTTCCTCGCCTCGCTCCGCTGGTCCAGGAGGTGACAGCTCCTATCGAATGTGCCCGCGTGGAAGAAGGAACATCGGGGAGGAGTTCCAAGGCATTCGCTCCGCCTTGCATCGTCGCCTTGCACGCGTTCAACTTCGGCAAAGATCGGCCGTCGAAGCATCTACCAGAGGTAATATACCTCTACTTCCCCATATCTACTCCTCCATCTTCATCGAATTTCTTCTCGATCTCCGTGCCACGATTAGCGTGGTATCCAAATCGTTTCATAACTCAATCCAAATCACGTCTTATTTCTTGGGTATTTCTCATGCCTATTTCATATATTCTGGAAGCATATTTTGATCTTGAAAAAACTATAACCATTTGGCTGATTTCTCGCAAATTGAGCACTCACATGATCCTCTTAAATCTGGAACAAATTCACAGCATCTGGAGCTCTGATCATCACGAAAATCGCCACTTAAAGAAGGTGTAACAACTTGGAAGTCAACTCTAGAACAAACAGATCGCCACTTTCATCAAGCTTTCACCGCCGCTCTCAATCGTCTCCGACCGACATCCACCGCGGGCGAGCTCGAGGGTTAGAGGAGCTAACCCTCTGGCCCTGCCGGAGGCCCTAGTTCGTTGCCAGACGCCGACGAGAAATCAAAGAAGGAGCATCCATCACCACCTGAGTAAACCGTTCAAGAACTACTTGAAGAACAACCAGAGCACAGGCTTGCGACACGTGGCTGCAGTGGACGCTCCAGATTCGCCCGTCGCATCTAATCGTGTCCGTTCAATCCGAACCGGTAGAAGAATTGCAGACTAAACCTAGAAGCCTTCCAGATTTGCAGCGCGCTCCAGAGCTTTCCAAAAATTACATTTAGGTCCCCGCGTGGGGACCTAAATGTAAACTTTCATATTTTTGTTACAGATTAGTCCCTGCCAGAGGACCAAACTGCAGAACTTTTATATCTTTTCTTGCATTGTTACCCGTGGTCTATAGGTGAGTTTTGGATGCAATTTTGACACTATTTTCCGTAGATTTTTTTAGGGTAGTTATGCAACTACCCCAGCAAGGTTTTCAGTAATTTTTGTGTATTTTCGACGTGTTTTTGTCGTGTTTTGATTTGTTGTATGTTGATTCCATTTTGATTTGATTTTTTGTGTTGTTCAAGCCCGTTGCTCGTCTGCTTAACCTACTATATAATATCATCAATATTTCACCTATATTTCACCTATTATATCGTAGGTAAATTGTTTGAAAAACATCACTTTGAAAAATAAATAAAAATTGGAAAAATATAAAATAATATAAAAATTTGAAATAAAAATTCCATAAAAAATATCGTGTTTCCTCGATCGCTTTAAGAAGAGATAAAATAATCACAAAAATATATTTTCACCTAAATAAATCAAAGTACCCTACTCTACCTCCTTGTGTTCGACCCCGACTCTCTTAACTAATAAAAAAATAGTGTAAGTTTTTTTCTTAAAACCGATCTTTGTTTGATCGATTAAGATCTCTTTGCGATTTTCTACACCGACAACACTTTCATCTAAAACCGCAATTGGATTTTAGCCGCATCGACTATAGGCACATAATACTTCTTAAGGTTTGGACCTAATTACGGATTCAAGAAACCTTAGTCTAGGGACTCCATTCACACAAAACAAATAAATAGAAAAGCGGAAAACACAAAACATCGAGAATCAAAATAAAATAAGGCGGTAAAAATATGAGAAAACCGCGATGAGGCCCCTGGCTGAATTGACACCTGGGCAATGGACCTCATCGTAAAGAATAATGTTCAAGTACTTATTTATTTACAAAAAATAAACGATTGAATTTCTCTCAAATAAATAAATAAATCTAAGCCACATCTAGGCTAGATAGTGTCCTTGCTCCACTTGCTGCCTCTCTAATTGGTCGAAGTATGAAGACCAGCCTCCGTCAAGCTTGGCTGCATCAGCCTCCTAAGAAGTCATCCTCACATAGTAGGCCATCGCAACAAATACAACATGAGACGCGTATTAGCACAGATAGTCAAATAATGTATCAAGATAGAAAATGAGTTATATACAAGCAAGAGTCAACAAATAAATGTGTCTCCAAATATGCACACAAAAATGAATCAATTATTATTAAATGAATTAATGAATATAGACGCATAGATACAAAATAGGTTACACACATTCCTCCCCGGCAATGGCCTCATTTGATAACCGAGATCTCTCGAGGGGTCGCTCGATCTCACAAGGCGAGACCATAGTCCATGCATTGAACGCTTAAGAAACCAAAATAAATCAACAATTAACCCACAATATAAATCAAGCAATTAATGGAAAAAATGTGGAGTTAAAATTTATTATACTCTACAACATGTATAGCATGTAAGTATATAGAGGTCGAACCCCAAAGAGAAAAGTAGGTAGCCTATGATTATTGCTAATCAAAGTGTATTATGTACATGTTGGTCTTTATTATATTTTTTATGTGGGTTTTTTAACTACAAACGAATTATTAGTACTCATATAGGTATATTTAAGAATAATAATAAAATATATTAGATTAATACATATATACATATATATACATATAGGTAAAAAAATACATATAAGGTATTGACATCTATGCATAGTTTTTTTCCTTTTTATTAAAATATATATAACTATAATCCCTTTTTTATATACTTTCTGATTTTGAAAAGATTTTTCTAAATTATATAATATAGGAATATATAAGGCTATATACACAATATAGAATAATATAGATGTAAATACTAATAAAATAAACAAACTTCAGAAAATAAAATGTTTTTGTCTTTTATATATATTTCTAATGTTATTGTGATTTTTTGGAATTTTAGTATATTTTTTTGAATTTTTAAATAAAAAATATCCTAAATTAGGGAATAAATAAATAGATAAAATTGAATTGATGTTTAAAAATAGCAAACTAAGTTCAAAATTCTTCAAATCAATTTTAATAGATAGATAATAATATAAAGAAAATACAGAAGTAAAAAAATATTTTTGCGATTTTTAGTGGTTTCTAATATTTCTTGCTGGATTTCAGAGCTTTTTATATTTTATGATTTTTCTTTTTCTATTTTTAGGGATTTTTGGTCTATAGTTATAAAATATAATAATAAGCAACATATATTTTTTGGGATTTTTTCAAAATGTTATTCTATTTATTCAGTATTTTTCAAGTTAAACATGGACAAAAAAGTGCTCATTTGATTTTTAGTAAATGATAAAATACCAAAAATGCCAAAATAAAAATGTTGCATGAAAACACATGCCAACATGCATCTACCTATTTTGCATGTTTTTTTGGAGCGTTGTTGTTATATTTAATAAATAGAAGAAATGCATAAAAATACATGTACTAGAGAGGTAATGTTTTAATTAAAATTAAAATCAGCGGTTCATTTGTAAATGTGTCAAAAATATACAACTAATATTCTATTTTTTGACTAAACATAAAGGGTTATACATGCAATTTACCTACTTCACGTAGGACGACACATGAGTTGAGATGCACTGAACCCATTTATAATTTACATTAAATTCATGGTTTAGTATTCAAAATTTCCACATTTATTTAAACTACATTTTATTTATAGGAATAATAAATAAATAAAATTGTAGGGCTAGATATGCAATTTAACCCAAAGGCACGCCATCGTGGGCTAATATCTGCCACTCATCCACATGTCAGCTCCTACGCAGTCGATGACGTTTCGACCATGAACGCTTAAGATTATATCTCGGGCTGAGATCGAGCGGCTGGAGCTAGTGAGATGTAACGACGGACGATGAATCTGGGGCTCCTCCCCGGATCGGACGGTAGATGCTGCTAGGGAAAAACATGGAAGAACAAGACGGTCCTCATCCTTCGATCCCTGATTCCTCATCCATCCGGTGGTCTTTGACGATGGTTCTGGGCTCTACATGACCGTGGAGGCCTTCCGGAACGGTTGGTACTCACAAAATGGTATAGGACCCAATGTCGGGATCCTGGAACTCAGTCAAAGTCGGAGCACATGGGGATCCTCATCCAGGTGCGATTGTATCCCAGGAGGGATCCTTTGGCCTTGGCACCTGTACGAAGAGGTCTAGCGCTCGAGGCGTGCCACCTCAACCTGTTTTAATGTTGATTGCATGGGAAATGGATGGAATGAAAGGGGCATCGGTGTACAACGGAGAAGGGGCTCCGGTTCGCAGAACCATGATGGTTCTTGTTGATCAAACATGTCTGGGAAATGGAGCAGGCATTGAGGAAGGTTGGAGATAGTTGGCGAGGTCAGATATAGTCGGGAGATACGATGGAACACGGCCGGAGCTATAGAGCTCCGGTGAGCTATTTGACCTATGTTATGATAAATCACGAACTAAAAAGAAAAATTAAATGCATAGAATGAAAGATGAGGAATAAATCTACATAGGGAACACAAAAGCGTAGCTCTTATACTTGCTAGTGGGCAGGGAGCAAGGCAGGTCGAAGCATCGTCATGGATCACCACATCATCCTTGCTTCACTTTCTCCAATCACGGGGAAGATCTCAATTGTCACGTGGACTTCGACACTCACGCAAGAACACAGAATGGAGCTCGAAGGGGGATCAAGAAGAGAAGGGGAAGATGAGGTTCTTATTTATAGACAAGCTGGCTAGCACTTATTGATCAATGCCTTGTGGTCCTATCGAGGAGAGTTGATTAGATCTTTGGCTAGGACGTGAACTAAGGATGTTCAATCTCCATAAATCGTGTGTCATGCCTAGCCATAGCATCATGAATGCAAGCGAAAAAAGGAGCGAAATCCAAGGGTCTAACATTCTGGCGACACGAGGATGAGAGAGGGGGCTGTTGACTGAGTTTAACAGTCCCAACCTCCTGACTGGTCCACCTCAGACACTACAAGAGAAAAAGGCTGAATTTATTCAAAAAAATTAATAAAAAAATAGTAAATGATTTTATTAAGTTTTGAGCATAAAATAAAAATTTTTTTATTGTTTTATGTAGTATTTTAATATGATTTTTATTTATTTTTTAGTTATATTTATTGCAAGTTTATTTTTAAGGGTACATTTATAGGTATATTCATCTATGTTTTGGGTCCTTTATTTTTATTTTGTATTTTAATTTTATTATTTTATTCCCTTATTTTATATAATTATAACGTATTTTTATGTACCCAAATATATTTTTGTTGTTTTTTTCTGATATATTATATACACTTAAATAAATAAATGTTTATATTATATATGTATAAGTATATGTATTTCATCTATGTATTTATGCAGATTATTTTATTTCTTTATGTACTATTTATAGTTGTATTCTATTCTAAATATGTACAAATACTATAAATAATATTTATAAAATTCTAAAAATATAAAATTCTAAAAATAATAAAGAATAAATAAAATGAATATTTTATATAGGTAAACTATACAATAGGGGTCCAAAGCATAACTTTCACACCTTAACTCTAAAAAATATAAAATAACCTTCATTAAATAGCTTAAAAAAGATATATAAAATTAAAGTGATTTTGATACATTTTGAGTTTTTATTTAAGATATATGTGTCTGGGAAGTTTGGGTTTTGGCTTTTTATTTTGAGCATAAAATTTATGTATACTATTTTTGTGTAAAATCAGTTTTGCATTTTTTT
Source organism: Ottelia alismoides (assembly GCA_037367405.1). NCBI lineage: Eukaryota > Viridiplantae > Streptophyta > Magnoliopsida > Alismatales > Hydrocharitaceae > Ottelia > Ottelia alismoides. The sequence goes on from JAZKJV010010377.1 coordinate 174,883, forward strand.
ATATATTATTATCTACAACATTAACTTACAAATTTTATTGGTTTGTGGTATAGAGAACAGAAAATAAAATGGGTCTCTAAATAGACTTATTGATGAATTAAAGAATAAGAATTTATTGGATTTATTGGCCCTTGTCTCCCCCTACTTTATTCCTTGTCGACCCAGTCATCAAGATGCCTAGGTCTCACGGTTTAGGGTAATAAAATACCTTTGATATTTTATTCTTTTTCTTTTCTTTCCTTTATTGCGTTAAAAACAATATTCTATATATAATAAATGGGCTAAATAATGAATGTTAATCTGTACAAAATAATGCTATCTACATGCATTAGCTAGGGATTTTAAGGCCAACATAATAGAATAAAGGTGATGAAATGGAGAATCATCACAACCTCATCCTTGAACACATGTACTTACCCCCAGATAGAGTGATTGAGGATGTATCCACTGAGGATTGCCCCAAATCCATGGACTTTCACCCTAAGTCTCCATTTCGAACTCTTATGGATTTGGGAGCTGCAAGGACTTGCCTTCGACCTTAGTATACATTTTGGTTGTGTAAGAATGTGTATCTCCTTTGGGGTGTGATATTGAAACCGACATCCTAGGAAGATCACCTCATTGATTGGGAGCATAAAGGAGCACCGCTAGCATAAGGCAACACCTTTTGTGTAACAAATTACAATATTGTTATACCACCAACTGAAATTGACAATATAATTTGGCCGAACCTTTAGGGGATTCACCGAGTTTAATTTATGAATTTGGGGGTTTGCTTTGTGTTTGTATTCAGAGGCGTGTGTTTAAATACTACGCTCTTAGCGCCTTTTCTATCACTCCTTGATTGTTATCGTGCTCTCGTATCAAACCTCTTGACGTAGAGAATAATAGATTGGGGTGATTTTTGCTTAGACTTCACGAGCCTCTCATTGAACACTCCAAATCGACCATCGTCACGAGTGATGAATCTGTGATTCATCACTCTAAAAGAAATTAATTAAGCTTGGTTCCCTAAAATTAATTGGTATTTCATCGTTTAAATTGCATTATTAATATTCATGAATGTATAAATAAGAATTGCATTTTATCATGCATAAAATAAAAAAGCCAAAAATCCCAGCCCAATTGGCCTATAAAATAAATAACTTCTCTGATTTTTAATTAATTCATGATAACTACAAATCACCTGAAACCACTTCCATTGTGTACATAATAACTAGAATAAAGGAAAAATACAAAAAATCACTAACATAAGTAAGTAGCTCACAAACTGAAACACTAATTTCAAAATTTTCTTATTAAAACATTGATATCTTTCTCATACAGTGTTCGATTAGATCCTACTCATTTTTGAACTAATGTACGTTAAATTACCTTCAAAAGAAGACCAACTTCAAGTGAATCAGAGCTTATATGTGAAAAGTGGGTTTTGGACCTCTTTTGTACATTGTGTATTTTTGCCAATTTCGATCTGACATTTTATGTTCATAATTAACCCTTTTTCTTTGATTTCCTTTTCATTTATTTTCTTTGACAAAAGTCTTATTTAAACGCATAAAAATCCTAACAAAAATGATCTTGAAGTCAAAGAAACTAACCGAGTCTGAGTCTTCATTGAGAATCTATGAAATAAGTCCCCTTTCTTTTATTTCTTTTTTCTTAATTAAAAAATACAAAAAATAGATTAATGTGTAAATATTGTTCTTTCATTTTATCGTATTCTTTCAATTTTTATCTTATTTAAAAAAGACAACAAAATTACAAAACTTGAAATCAAGGTATTCTATGTACATAGAATGTCACAAAAAATATCACTTTGTACAAAAGAGATATTTTTGTTGAAATTTGTAGTCTCGTCGAGATGAACAATTTTCACGAAGAAAATTTTTTGATTCGAGGTCAATTTCTATTTTTATTAAATTTTTTATTTTTATTTTATGATTTTTTAGTGAATCACATGGCAACTCCATCCATTTTTTTAGTTTTTTTATTTTTAATTTTTTATTCTATTTTTTATTTTTTAAGTGCCACATGTCATCTTGTATATTGTCCGTTCTCGGCCTATTATACGTCCCACGTGCTCCATCTTCTTCCTTCGCTCGATCGACCCCCTTTCATCTTTTGGATCACTGTCTCCTTCCATCTTAGGCACTGCCGCTCCCGTGATTTTGCTACCAATCTACAATCAAACCCCAATCAGATCCAATTCTGTGCCCATCAGGATCAATATCACCGATCGCGCACCTCATCCCTGATCAAATCGAACCTTATCAGCCACCACGATCTTCCTTCTCCTGCCACCCCAAAAGCTCACCACCACGCTCGAATATCATCATCCACCATTCAACCACAAGAAGGAGCCCCAACAGGATCCATTGGTGGTGACAGCACTAACCTTTGCCCTCCTCCTTGGTGTGATCCAAGGTCGCTAGGCCTTGATGCAACACGCCTCCTCCATGCTCTTGCTTCCGCTCGAGCATCCGTCGTTGAGCGTCAACCTTCAGGTACCTCTACTTCGACTAGGCCTCCTCATTCACTCTGACTCCTCTCCGATCTCCATACGCTACCACTCCGCTTCCCTTCCAGCATACTCCACCTTGCCTCGACCGTACCCCCACTAGTTGCTCCACCATGTTCGAGGTTCCACCTATCCAGCACCGAGAACTTCACCTCCATTCACCATCATCCTTGTCTGATTCCAGAGGCTCCACTGCCTCTGTGCGTCCATCGACAATGCATAGTTATGCCATCGGAGGTCTGTCTCAACATTCGAATGTGCCATCGACCACCACTCCAAGCCATCTCCTCGCCATTGCCACCGGTCGTTCAAGCATTGACACAAGGACTCCCTTTGTATGAATCTCCACGGATTCCTCCTTCCATGGTTGAGGGAGCACATCATGGGAGCAACGACTCACCTTCTTCACTGAATGTCTACTCTTCGACAATACTACCTAGAACAAGCTCCCCGCTCCACTATTCAGTACTAGGTGCCAGAGCCCCGACAACCATTGGCGGAGGTCCAACAATGACAACCACCGAGGTGATCCATCACTCTCCGCAGCGAGCCACCAGGTGTAAAACCTAAGGCCCTCTACCTGCACACACGAGTGGAGGGAACTTTTATGGAAGACCGCCTTTTCCATTTACAAATTCGTATCCGAGCCCCCACTGATTACTGGGGTCTCATGAGGATCAGATATGTCCTCACAAGGTGAAGACAAAGTCGTTGTGGCGACCGATCAAGAAAGCCCGATAAATCAACAATTAACCCAAAATATGTATACAACAATGAAAAGCAAAATATATGGAGTTAAAATTTATTATAACTCTGTAAAAGATGAGTATAGGTGCAAGTATTGTAGAGGTCGAACACTTGGAGCAATTTATTTTAGATTTTTAAAGTTAAAAATATCCTAAATAAGGGATTAATTAAATTGGTAGAATTAATTTGGAAATTAAAAATAGCAAATAGTGTCCCAAAATTTCCAAGTCAATTTCAGTATGTAAATAATAACATATAGAATATTATAAAATAAAAAATGATATTTTTGGTATTTTTGAGATTTTTTAGATTTTATATTGAATTTTGGAGCTTTTTAAATTTTATGTATTTTCTTTTTATGTATTTAGGGTTTTTAAGTTTTGGAGTTGTAAAATAAATAGATGAAAAAATATATCTATTTTTGGAATTTTTCAAAAAATTAAACTTTTTTGGTATTTTAAAATGTAAAGAGGGAGATTTTGTGCTCTTTTGTTTTTTATAAAATATTATAAGTGCATTAAAATGAAAACAAAAAATGTAGCATGTAACTACACATTAATAGACACCTAATCCTATTTTTAGGAATTTTTCGGAGAATGGACACTATATTTAATAAATAGAGAAAACACATAAAAATGCATGTTTTAGCGAAAGCATATATATGCTTAAAAATAAAGTCCAAGGCTTACATGCAATTTTCCCAAAATATTATAACTGGATTTAAAAATTCAAGAACTGGATAAAAATAATAAAAGATGTAAGGCCTCTATGCAAAATAGCCACCTCACGTGGGACCGTACATGAGGTGGCCTGACATGGATAGATACGTAATATCACGTAATAACAGGGGCCTCCATGCAAATGCACCAAAAGTTTTAACTAATAAAATATTTTACAGGACAAAAAATTAGAGACAAAAAGTGGGGGATAAATATTGTAAATTACCCCCTTAAGGGTGCGATTGGATGGCGGTCATTCTTTCACTTGCCATACATTAGCTTGAGGATGCACGATACCGCTTCCCGCAATAATGGCTGAGATCAGATCGATCCCCTGATCTGATGGTGCTTGAGGGGGTCTTATCCAACAGTGCCGATGAAAACTGGGACACAACTGATAATCAAGCAATGGAAAGAGGATGTGGAATAACAACAGAAGAACTTGCTAGGGGGCGTGTTTCAATTGTGCCCAGCATGTTCCTCGAGCCTCCTCGTGACACAGCGATAGCCTCTACTTGCTCCTGCTGCTCTGGCAAGTAGTCCAGATCCCTCAATGAAGTCCGAGGCTCAGCTATGGGTCCATGGAAGTCTTCAATGCTTGGTGGGTGCTCTCGTCTTCAAGTGATCCTCAAATAGGTCCTTCCAGCCCTGCAAAATGGTTAGAAATCTATGCAATACAAAGGAGGCAGAGGTTTAATGCTTTGTTGGTGGAAGACGAAGGTGGAATGATGACAGGCAGCGAAGTCCAGCGAGAGGGGAGGAGTTAGGCTTCGAATCATAGATCCATGATGGATCTCGTTGGGCAGATGGATCGTACTGGTGAAGAACTAGAAGGGGAAGACAATGGTGGTGGCACTGAGTCGAGACACGGTTGGAAACACAGTAGAGGGTTTCACTAGAGCTAGCCTCCAACGAACTACGAATAGGGGATTCTTGGATAATTCAATCGATTAAAAGCCAAATTAAATGCATAAAAGAAAGATAAGAACTAGGGCTACTTAAAGTACATGAAAACAATACCTTAGATGGCAGGAGCCATGAAATCAGTACCTTGACGGTGGCGGTGGTCGGAGATGGCTGGAACATGCCTCTACGCTCAACCTGTTCTCACAAAACTGGAGGCAGGCTTGCGTCACCACACTCGAGCCCAAGCACACGAAATGGGGGAAGAAATCGAGAGGGAAAACAGTTAAAAATGAGAAGAAGTCAGAGGTGGATTTTGTACAGGTGAGGATGGAGCGACATTTGAGGAGAGATTTTGGATGCACGAAGAAGATATAGCGTACGAGATGCATCTGACGTGGATCATCGATGATTAGAGAAGAGATCTCACGAAGGGTCTACATCTCCTCGAGCTTTGTATCGAGGTGGGACAATTCGAGAAGTGAGGCATGCATCAGGTCCTGACATGGGCTAGGGTTAGGTCCGAAGAGTTGACCTTAGTCAAACTCGAAGCCACCTGGACCAACGAGGAAAAACCTTGCTCCAAAGTATTTGTAAAATTGAAATTAATTAATAAATGATTTTATTAATTTTAAGTTATGAAATAAAAAAAGTTTATTATTTTTTATAGTATTTTATTATTATTTTTATTTTATTATTGTATTATTTTTATTTATTTTTTATACTTATTTATTACGAATTATTTTTAGGGTTCCATAAATACTTATATTTACCTATCTTTTGTATAATTAAAATTTTATTTTGTATTTTGATTTTATTATTTTATTTTATTAACTTATATCTTTATATCTTACTTAGATATACATAAATATATTTTTATTTTTTCTAATGTTTATTGTACACTTAATTAAATATAGGTATTTAATATATATGTATAAGTTTAGGTATTTCAACTATGTATTTTAGTATATTATTTTATTTTTATATTTTCTTTAAGGTTTTATTTTATTTTAGATATGTACAAGTGTTATAAATAAAATTTACAAAATTATAAAAAATGTAAAATTATGAAAATAATAAATAATAAATAAAATGAATATTTTATTCAAGTAAACTATACAATAGGGGTCCAAATCCAAACTTTCGCACCACCTTAACTCCAAAAAAAACCAGCTTCACTAAATAGCTTATTAAAAGTTATATACATATAAAGGTGATTAGTACATTTGAGTTTTTATTTTGGAGATATGGGTCTGGGAACTTGGGGTTTTGGCTTTTTATTTAGAGTGTAAAAAGTAGATTGAATATTATTTTTGTACGAAATCAATTTTGTAGTTTTTTTTCTTTTTATCTACAACTTTCATGTACAAAGTTTCTTTATTTGAGGTATAAAAAGTGGAAAATAAAATCGGTCCCAAAATTTATTTATTGATGAATTAAAGAATATGATTTTAATGGGTTTATTGGCCCTTATCTCCCCCTACTTTATTCCTTATCGATCAGTCGTCAAAATGCCTAGGTCTCAGGGTTTAGGATCATAAAATACCTAGAAAACCTTTATGTAATAAGTGCAGATCGGTGAAAATAAAGAAAATAAAAGGAAAGAAAGTGGATTGAATTTAATTTTCGCACTTGTCTTCACAAAATCAAGGTTTGGAGCTCATGTCAAACGTTGATGTGAGAATGTCTGTGGAAACTGGTTGGGAATTGGATTTAAAACACAACAGCCTTTAAGAGTCACAGAACTCAGTTTAAACCACCTCAATAGCCATGTCAGAACCCGTCTACATCGTGCACAAACCCTTATGACTATGATGCTGATTTTTACAGAGTTAGTTTTAGTTGCTCTTCACAACTGAAATGATAAAAGAACTGACTTCCCCGGCTTGACAAACAAATGATTCCCCATTCCAGCAACTCTTTCCTTGAGGAACAGGCTATTCCCTTCTAAGTTCAAGTGCATTCGACTCAAGAGGAGGGGGTGAAGAGAATAATGGAAAATAGCCAGTGTAGCTACCTATCTGGGGATGAATGACCAGTGTAGTCAAGTCATCCAGCTGTAAGCTGACATGATATGACTTTTAAAGCTCAAGCTTTCTTATTTCAAATATATACATACTCCGGCAGGCATTTTATATTCAATCATCCCTATCTACTTTTTTGGAGTCTTTATTTCAAAACTTCTTTTGGCAAATACTATATACAACAACATTTACATAAGGATGTTTTACTCTTGAGTTAAAAGACTATACCTCTTTTGAAACATTATTGAAACCCATACTCTTTTGTCTTTAGACGATGATGCCACTGGACAGGATGGTGTGCACTTCCCTCCCAAGACGAGGATGAATGTTTCCACTCGTGTGCATCTCATACCAACAAATCAAGTCCTCTCACCACTCCAACTGAGTTGAGCCAAGTGAAAGGTGCAAATGTCCAAGTTAGGTCACGACCGACAAGAGTCATGTGTGCGTCTCGAAAAGTTCTAGTTAGACGGTTGAGGTGTCTTGAATCCAACCCTGAGTATCAAAGAAGTAAGTCTGAATAAACCTGAAGTACCTCAAATATAGTTCCTATAACGTTCCAGTGAAGTTTGGTGCATTAAGGTCCAATCAAGTTCCAATCTTCGACTTTACTTAGACTAGTTCATTCATCAAACTCAATCTAAAAAATACGAATGCTATGAAAATGCTATGTACAATGCAATGAAATCTTTTTGTGATGCAATTTTCAAATTTTGAACTTTTATGGATTTATCAAAAAATGTTTTGCAAATTTTTATGCATTTTTTTAGAAAGGTTTTTCAAATGTTTTTGGAATTTTTGGTTTTGCAAATGCTTTTGGGATTTGAAAAAAGAATATTTTGGCAAAGAAAGGACATGCACAAATAGAATATTTACATGAGGATGCATCATTTATTTACAAGAATTAGGGTTTTTAAGGAATTTACACAAAGGATATGCTATTATTTTTTAGATACATATATACAATTAGTAAAGAAGTTTTTTGTGATGTGTATATTCCTCGAACTTATTTGAAAATACTTTTACAAACAATTTTGAAAACTATATTCCAAATTAACTTTTACAAATATTTTTTACAAACATTTGAAAATCATCTTGCAAAGCTTTTTCAAGCAGTATATATAGATTTTTCAAAATATGTTTGCAATCATTTTCAAACCCATTTGCAAATTGTTTTTCAAAAGATTTTTTATTTCACACAAAGAAAACAAAATATTTTTACAAAGGTTGAAAATATTTAACAAAAAATTTTCTAAATAGTTTTTGAAAGATTTTTCATAAAGATTTTCAAACTACTTTTCGAACATTTTACCAAAAATATTTTTGCATGATTTATTAATCGTTATATACACAAAGAATTTGAGGAATAATAAACATCTTTTTATTAATTGATTTGATGAATTATATATAGTATTTTATATAATATTTTAGCCATAATTATTAAAAATATGAAAGTATGCATTATGGGTAAAGTATACATGCAGTATATACGCCCCCATACCTTGCTTGAGCTCTGTCCTCATAGATCCGAGAGAAAAAGAGAAGACATAACTCGTACCGAGTATAGAAAAGCCTAAAGAATTACGAATGGAGGAACAAATGAATGAATGAGAAGTCGACTGCCCCCCCCCCCTCATACTTAGGATCAACTAATCCTTAGTATAGCAGATTGTACACAAAGTAATGAGGGTAAAGGGTGGGAATGAATATATCACACTCAGTTTGTCTCCCCCTATACTTAGGGTGAGATATCCCTAAGTATAGACAAGAAGAGGAGACAGTGGATGGGATCAAAGAATAAAAAACTCAAGGTGCACACCCCCCTATACTTAGGACAAGTACGTCCTAAGTATAACAGTGGTCAAAAAGGGGTGACATCTTTGGAAGGAATAGAAAAATGAAAACGAAAAGAAGAAAATAAGAAAAGACATATGAAGATAGAAGAAAAATAGAAAATCGGGAAGAGAATGTACGGATCACCCCCCCATACTTAGGGTAAAAGAGACCTAAGTATAGACAACAACAAGAGTAATGAAATGGAACGAAGAAAAAACATTTAGCTTGTCCAACCCTACCTATACTTAGGACAAAGTATGTACTAAGCAAGGCGACATATAGAAATGGGGTGGATGAGAGAGATGATGGATGGACAGAGGTAAAAAGAAAGCGAATATACACAGAGATGGATATACAAAGGATCACAAAGGTTGAAAGCGACCCTTCTTACGTGATCGCTGAGGAATGGATCTGACAAGGTGTAGGTCGATATTGGGGTCATCAGGGGACACAACCCTATTAAGATCAACCTAGTGAAGATCCTCAGATATATCAAAGTGGAAAGGCACGAACTGGTCAGTTTAAGAAGTGTGGTCAGGTTCGGCTTTGGATGTCTCTACTAGGTCATCATCAAAAAAAATGGTATGAACTCATATATGGAAGTAGTCAAGTTAGGTCCATCTTGTGAAGTCTCGCATACATCAAAGTGAAAAGACTCGAAATCAATAGTGGAAGTAGTAATGTCAGTCCAGCCTGGAGAGTCTATAAGTCATCATCGAAAGGCCCAAATTCCTTTATGAAAGAAATAAGATCAAATTTGGCCTCTTCAATATTTACTAAGTCTGATCTCCGCTCAAAGGTATCTATCATGTAAAACCCACAGATGCCATCAACACAACTTCAATCATAGGAAAAGTGTACTCCAAGGTATATGCTTTCCGAGTCTTCCTTCTTGCGGAGGAATTCTTGGGTCTCATCATCTTCCATAAAGCAAACCTCTCTGATATCAGCAGATAGATCATAATCCTCGGGGTTCACTAACACGGGCACACTCTCATGGGCTGCAGGTTTCTGGTCAATAGTGTGTGTAATGATCAACACATTGCATCCAACATCAGAACAAAAGCGAATCTCTCCAGATCCGTAATCAATAACGGCTCTCGCAAAGGCAAGGAAAGACCATCCCAAGATGATTAGAGGACAGTCTATAGGGGCAGAGGTCTCCGTGGACAATACAACAAAGTCAACAGTGAAGCTCATGCCCTGAATCTAAATGACGTCGTTCTCAAGAATACCCTTCGGCCTCTTTGTTGATCCATTAACAAATTGAACGATCATCTTGGTTTTATTGAGAGACCCTAAGTGAATAGATTGTACCGGTGAGAAGGGTATTATACTGATTGAAGCACCACCATTAAGGAGAGTGTGCTCACATGAATAGTGAGAAATCGTGCAACTCATATGAGGTGTGGCAGTGTTCCCTTTCCTAGAATAAGGGCGATGGGTGATGGCGTGGGAAGTGGCCATAGTCAAGACATGATGCCCAGATCTACTCCTTCGCTTTCTCTTCTTGGGTTGAGAAGCAGATAAATGGGTCATGGCTTGATCAAGTGGTGATTTGATGATCTAATGAATAGCTGCCACCACTTAAGGTTCAATCAATATTTGTTTGAAATTTTGGATGTCCTCCATACATGTGAAGAGATCAGAGTCAACATCTACACAAGGATGACAAAGAGAAGACTGTAAATTATCATCCTTGAGGTCAATGGTGGGAACTGATGTGAATGTGTGTATGGGTAAGTGATTTGTCATGGATGCCCTCTCCTCACAGTCTGAATGAACAATGTGTCTTCCAAAATCTTTTTGTATTTTTAAATTTTTTTCATTTTCGGTATTTCTGGTGATTTCAATCTCTAACAGGAATCCTTGAATGAACCCATATCATCAAATGGTGAAGCGTCATGGTGGCTCTTATTTATACTAGTGAGGTCAAAAATCCTCTGATTCATTTGCTTTATCACCTTGGTCAAGTGCTCAAGGGTGGACCCCATGAAAGGTGACTCCTTAGATCAGTCTCGGGTGGGTGAGGTGGAGAAAATGTAAGGGTGGTGGTGGTGGGTAAAAGTCCGAGGGTTGAAACAGTGGCTGAGGCGGATATGTACAAAAAGATAAGTCAGGAGCAAAGTCATCCTGATAAGATCGAGGTGGAGTAGCTATAGAGTACGAGGGATCCGCAAAGTACAGATAAAAAGTACTCCAGTCGGCCATCTCTGAAACAAAAGGAAAATGATCGGGAGAACATGACGGCCAAATCAAGAAATGTGAGAAAAAGGTGCAAATGCACAGTGAAGATCGAGTATGCACACAAACAATCACAAACAACTATACACAAAACAAACCCCTTAATTCACCTACTCAACACATTGAAGACCGTAAAGTTTGGTCACTTTATCTTATCGATTTTAGAGTTAGGTGAGAATACAAAAAAAATTTAACCACTTAAGAGGCCGGAGATTGGGGCACTAGCATTAGTGTGTACATGAGCAAATTAAAACGAATACAATGAGGGGGTTGCTCTCTCTGAGACAAATATTTTTCTTTTTGATTTAATTTAGGGTCGAGTAAACTTAGCAGTCCTAATTTATTTATTATCATTATTTGTATTTTAATAAGAAATGCACGAGCCTAGTGATGGATCAATTCTATTTAGCTCCTAGTGATCAAAATTAGAGGGAGAGAGTTAGAAAAGCAATGCAAGTGAAAGCGATGATGAATGTTAAGCAGAAATGCTCACCTTGCCTCTAGCTCTCTTCATGCATGGATGCTAAGCAGAATTGAACCTATCTATATGCAAATGCAAAGCCAATGAAATAACCATACAATATTAATTGCTATTAGCATGAAGAACCAAATGCTAATTATGCAGAAATGAGAACTATGTCCGATCATCGATGCCATTCGGTGCCCGCCACAACGAGTCTTGCACGCATTGTATGCAGCCTCTCTTGACACGTGGTCTCATGTCCAAATTAGCAATTAAAAATTTTACTAAGTCCAAACGAGAACTATAGTTGCATGCAATGTTAATTAGGTGTTTGGCCTTAATCTATCGACAAGCAAATCCTACAACTATGGATCAATCACCTAAAATAAATGAAAACAAAATTGTGAAACTAATGAAGAGAAAAGCGATAAAAATGCGAAAAAATTGATGAGGCCCCAAGGAAACAATCCCTCGAGAAGTAGACCACATGAAGTGTGAAAGTCCTGAATAAATAGTCTCTCATTCACTTGAATTACAAATAGAAATAAAATGATAGAAAATTTGATATTGTCTTCAAAATTTTGTCCAAGGTCTCCTTTGTCACTTATTCTTGTCGGTTAGGTTAGGAATCTGGCATTGCTTCATGTAGGTGCACATGTGCTCCAAGAAGAGCCTCCCTCGATCCCCGTTTCTACAAGAAAGTCAACAAAGAAGAGGTGATTATACAATTCAACAATATAATATCAAATAGAAGAAAATTGAATAAAAGAAAATATAGACAAGCAAGAAGACACGGGTAAAAATCCAATCTACAATCTATTGTTCCTCGGCAATGGAGCCATTTGATAACCGGGGTTTCACGAAGGTCAGATATGCCCTCACAAGGCGAAGACAAAGTTATTGTGGTGACCACTCAAGAAACCTGATAAACAAACAATTAACCCAAAATATGTATAAAGCAATGGAAAGCAAAATATGTGGAGTTAAAATTTATTGTAATTCTATAAAAGATGTGCATAGGTGCAAGTATTGTAAAGGCCGAACACATGGAGAAAATGGGAGAATGGGGCAAATGAATGCACAAAACTACGTGTTCTTCTGGTTTATTAGTTTTTTTGGGTGTTTGCTTTTATAGTATTTGATTTTTTGTTTTTTTTTAATTTTTAATTTTATACTTTTCATTTTCTTTTTATATTTTTTATTTTTAATTTCTTTTCAATTTCATAGAAGATATATAAAGAATATAAGGCTATATATACAATATAAGGTAATATATATAAATATAACTAGAAATAAAAAATTGTAGAATCAAATATCTTTGGGTTTTAAATAATTTCTTTTTTTTGTGATTTTTAATTACTTTTTCTAGTTTTTACAGATTTTAAAGTAAAAAACATCCCAAATCAGGGATTAAATAAGTGGGTTGAATTAACTTAGAAATTAAAAAAAGCATATAATGTCGAAAATTTTCCAAATCAATTAATATGTAAATAATAATATAGAGAAAATTATAAAATGGAAAATGCTATATTTTGAATTTTTGAGATTTTTAGATTTTTAAAAAGGATTTTGTAGATTTTTAATTTTTATGTATTTTCTTTTTATATTTTTATGGTTTTTGTGTACTTGGGTTGTAAAATAAATAATAAACAAAAAGTATATATTTTGAAATTTTTCAAAAAGATTTTATATTTTTTTGGTATCTTATATTACAAATAGGGAATTCTGTGCTCTTTTTGATTTTTATAAAAAATAGAAGTGCCTAAAACTAAAAACAAAAATATAGCATGAAACTACACACTAACAGACACCTAATCCTATTTTTGGATAATTTTTATAGCATGGACACTATAACTGACAGGGGCATGAATGTAATAAAAAATAAAATCCAAGGCTTACATACAATTTTCCCAAAAAAATATAACTAGAATTAAAAAAACAAGAACTAAATACAAATAATAAAAGGTACAAGGGCCTCTGTGCGATATGGTCACCTCACATGGGACTACACGTGAGGTAACCTGGCATGGATGGATAAGCAATATCAGATAATAGCAAGGGCCTCTATGCAAATGTAGCAAAAGTTTTAAACTAATAAAATATATTATAAGAGTGAAAACTAAAGACAAAAAGTGAGGGATAAATGTTGCAAATTACCCCCATAAGAGCATGATCAGGTGTCTGTCCTTCTTTCACTTGCCACGGATCAGCTCGAGGATGCACGATACTGCTTCGTGCAACAACTGCTGGGATCTGATCGACCCCCCGATTTGACGGTGTTGGAGGGGGTCTAATCCAACGGTGCTGATGAAAGCTGGGAAGCAGCTGATGATCGAGCGACAGAAAGAGGATGTGGAAGAACAATAGAAGAACTTTCCTGGGGTGATTTCCAATGGAGCCCAACACATTCCTCTGGCCTCCTCGTGACACACCAATAGCCTCTACATGCTCCTACGGCTCCAGCGTGTAGTCCAGATCCCTCAATGAGGTCTGGGGCTCAGCGATGGAGCCCTAGAAGTCTTCAATGCTTGGAGGGTGCTCTCTCTTTAGGTGACCATCAGATGGGTCCTTCCAGCCCTGCAAAATGGTTAGGAAACTTTTTAATACAAAGGGGCAAGAGGTTTAGGCCTTTATAGGTGGAAAACGAAGATGAAATGATTACATGCGTGAAGTTCGATGAGGGTGAAGGAGTTGGGCTTTGAATTACAGATCCATGAAGGATCTGGTTGGGCAGATTGATCACACAGGTGGAGAATTGGAAGGGGAAGGCAGTGGTGGTGGCGGCGAGTCAGGAGACGGTCGAAATACAGTGGAGGGGTTCCCCGGAGCTAGCCTCCGGCGAACTACAAATGGTGGATTCTAGGTTGATTCAATCAATTAAAATCCAAATTAAATAAATAAAAAGAAAGCTAAGATAGGGCTACTTAAAGAACACGAAAACAATACCTAAAATGGCTGGAGCCATGATATCAGTACCTCGATGGCGGCGGTGGCCGGAGATATCTAGAACACACCTCCACGCTCAACCTCTCCTCACAAAACTGGAGGGCGAGCTTGTTGTCACCATGTTTGAGTCCACGTACATGAAATGGGGGAAGAAATTGAGAGGAAAATAGTTAAAAAATGAGAAGAAGTCAGAGGCAGTCTTTTGTACCGGTAAGGATGGAGCGATGTTTGAGGAGAGATTTTAGATGTAGGAAGCATACATGGCACATGAGATGCATCTGGTTGGATCATGGATGATCAAAAAAGAGATCTCATGAAGGGTCTACATCTCCTCGAGCTCTATATCGAGGGGGGAAATTTTGAGAAGTAAGGCATGCGTCGGGTTCTAATAGGGGCTAGGGTTAGGTCAGAAGAGTTGACCTGAGTCAACACTTGAAGCCACTTAGTTGATAATTGTGGACCAACTAGGAAACACCTTGCCCAAAAATATTTGTAAAATCAAAATAAATTAATAAATGATTTTATTAATTTTAAGGTATAAAATAAAAAATGTTTATTATTTTATGTAGTATTTTATTATTATTTTTATTTTTTTGAACTTATTTATTACAAGTTATTTTTTAGGGTTCCATTTATAGATACATTTACCAATGTTTTGTATAATCTAATTTTTATTTTGTGCTTTTGATATTATTATTTTATTTTATTAGTTTATATCTTTATAACTTATTTTTATATGCATATATATATATTTTTATTTTTCATGATGTATTTTGTACACTTAATTAAATATAGGTACTTATTATATAGGTATAAGTATAGGTACTTCATATATGTATTTTAGTATATTATTTTATTTTATGTTTTCTTTAAGATTTTATTTTATTTCAAATATGTACAAGTGTTATAAATAATATTTAAAAAATTTTAAAATACAAAATTATAAAAATAATAAAGAATGAATAAAATGAAAATTTTATTCAGGAAAACTATATAATAAGGGTCCAAAACCTAACTTTCACACCTTAACTCCACAAAATTTGAAACCACCTTCATTAAATAGCTTATTAAAATTATATACAACTAAATTGATTTTGATACATTTTTAATTTTTATTTAGGAGATATGGGTCTGGGAAGTTGGGGTTTTGGCTTTTTATTTAGAGTATAAATAGTACATTGTATATTATTTTTGTATGGAATCAATTTTATATTTTGATTTGTATTTTTATCTACAATTTCATGTACAAAGTTTCTTTGTTTGAGATATAAAAAGTGAAAAATAAAATAGGCCCCAAAATGGATTTATTAATGAATTAAGAATTTGATTTTAATGGGTTTATTGATCCTTATCTCCCCCTACTTTATTCCTTGTCGACCTAGTCATCAAGATGCCTAAATCTCAGGGTTTATGATCATAAAATACCTTTGGCATTTTATTCTTTTTCTTTTCTTTACTCTATAATTTTGGCATTACAAATGGTATTTTGTACACAATAAATAGAATAAATAATGAATGCTAATTTGTACAAAATAATGATATATACATGCATTAGCTAGGGGTTTTAAGGTCAAAATGATAGAATAAAGGTGATGAAATGGAGATTCGTCACCCACAAACCAGGGTCACGTGCCTTGCATGTGTCCCCTGGTGATTTGTGTGGATCGCCCCCTCATGGGTTCTGGTATTTACATTTTAGTCCTACATTTTTATTTATTTTTATTTTACAATTTTTCAAATAGAATCTCAGGTTTCATATGTATTTTAAACAGTCATAGCATCGTTTAATTATTCAAAAATAACTTTTTTTTCTACGACTAATTCTTTACATTGTTGGATGCTTGTTATATTTTTATGCTTTGTGGTTAATTGGTAATAATAAATCTTGTAAAAATTTGCATATTTTGCCCATTCCATGCTTAAAAATTCAAATAAAATTGACCATTGATAATAGTTATTTGCGAGCCTCTCGCTTAACACTCCAAATCGACCATACTCATGGGATAGGAATGATTCTCTTCCTGACCCCCTTGGCTTCAAGGCAACCCTTTCATAGAAGCCAAGATCAATAAGTCACTTTCTTTTTTTTCGAGAAAGGCTAGACCTAGACCTCTTGTCTATTCCCTTTTACACCGAGGAAGACCCTCACCTCAGTGTTTCTAGATCAACTTCTTCTACGTACACTAATTCAAATCCCTTTGATTCTAAAGGTGAAGAAGAAGAACCTAGATGATGAGGGAGATAATGACCGCTAAAGGACTTCTTACCTAGACTTGCACAAGATGAGCAAAGAAGTCAAATATTCAGACATGTGCTTGATCAGTAGAGGAATGAGGGGGAATCAATGAGATGCCTATAATCCTAGCGCCACACAGAACGAGAACTGGCTTGGGCCAAATGTACCACCAAATGTTGAAGAACTAAAGCATCACTTTTTTGACACTCCTGCCCAAATTGTATGGAAGTACAATAGAGAAGCCATACATTTTCCTGTAGGAGTTTGAAAGGGTATTTGACAATCTAGGACAACCTAGCGTCTTGCAGGACTACATGCATCTAAGAGCCTTCCCCTTCACTGTAGAAGACAAAGCTACCTACGGCTAAAGAACTTGGGCAGGGTAGTCACAACATGGGCTGCATTGAAGGACATGTTCCTCAAGAATTTCTACCCATTGAGTAGGACCAATCAAATGATGTCTCAGATATCGAGTTTTATACAGATGTCCCATGAGACTTTCCACGGGGCATGGGAGAGATTCGAGGACCTGATTCAAAAGTGTCCAGGTCACGATATCGACATACCTATCCTTCTCTAGAAACTGTATAGTGGGTTGACTCCCATGGTTCAAGGATTACTAAATGTTGCTTGTGGAGGCAGTTATCTGAACAGAGGAGCCAACATAGTTTGGATGATCTTCGAGAAGATGGTAGAGACCAGTCACACCAGATCTACTAACATGGCTTATGACAAGACACCTCCCTCTTATGTAAACCAGGAGATGGGGAAATCTGTTGTCATCGATTTGATAAATGACCAACTCAACAACATGGGGATTATCAATGACAAACTAACCAAGGTCGACCAGATCAAGAAGAAGGTGAGAGAGATACACAAGCTCGTTGAGTGGGAGAACCTCACCAAGCTTCCTAGATAGATGGTGGAGCTAGCTTATAGGGTGTCTAAGATTAATTTATCTGCCCCATCCACACCCCCTGCTCCTATCTACCGAGTACACATTTAGGAACAACCCGTGTAGGGGCCTCACAACACGTGGAATCAGGGTCAGTCTAAGATCCATGAGAGATAGTTTATGGAGCCGACCCTCGAGATAGTGACCAAGGAACCTCCACATGTATGGGAGGTGAATGGGATTTGGTATACCAATGATCCCAATGCCACCCTACGACAACCACAACATGGCCCAAAGTACCTACAACAGAGCTAGCACCTCTCTCAGACCCAACACCACTAGTTCCCACCCCCTTAACATTAGTCGGGCCCTCAGGGCCCCTTCCAATACTAGCAACATCCCCCTCAGTAGAGCCAGTACTGCCAATAGGTCCATCAGGGACCTAGTCGATCTCATCAGGGACAACAGAAGCCTCATCAGAGGTAGGGTCGCGGAGCATCATCCTCTGGCCCATCAAACCATCAAAGGTCTTAGATGAGATGAAATTCCTCCAAAATGAGCAGCATGTCCAGAGAGTTGATATCAATTGGCTCTCACATTTGTAGGTTGAGTTTATTGTCCCTAGGAACTCCATCCCAACACATGTTCAGGTTAACCCCAACAACCTGAACCAAGGACAAAGTCACAAAAAGGATCATGTATACTATTCTGATTCCTTTGTATTTGATCATGAGAATATTTTGCATGGTGTTCACCATCTTACTTTCAGGAACAATAAGACCGTGCAGACCCCTGATCTGGCATTACAGAGTGGAGTAGATGATACCGATGAGCCAGCCCCTGTGGATAGCTCAAAGGAGGACTATAACATAATCACCAACAACAACACCTTCAGGACCACCAGGGGGCTTTGAATCGCTAAAAATCCAAAAAAAAACAAGAAAACCCAAAAAGAAGAATAAATCGAAATCGAGCACGATGGCGAGCAATGAGTCTTTAGGAGATGGGAAGACCAGCCTGGATGCAACACTTGTTGTTTTTCCTTCATTTCAAATTTCAGTTCCATTTCATGCATGTCAGTCGAGTCTTGTATAGAATCCGAGTATGAGTAAGAGTCATGTACATCTAAATTTTGATTCCAATAAGTACTTATATGATGATGTTTCTGTTTCACATCATGAGCCCCTAATAATCCCTTTCCCTCAGGCCTTGGCTAAGGGAAAACAACAACAACAAAGCCTTTTCCCACAATTAAGTGGGGTCGGCTACATGGATTCTTCGCCTCCATTCAGATCTATCTTCGGTCAATCCTGTGCTTATATCAAAAAAACTAAGATCCCTTTGTATAGTCTATTTCCAACACTTCTTGGGTCATCCTCGCCCACTCTTAGCCGGCTCAACATCCTAACACTCACATCTCTTAACTAGTGCATCCGTTGATCTTCTTTGCCAACGATCAAACCATCTTAAGCAGTTTTCTCGCATCTTATCCTTGATCGGAGCTACACCAACTTTCTTTCTGATTGCATCATTTTGAATCCGATCATTACGTGTGTGCGTGTGTGTGTGTGTCCACACATCCACCTTAGCATTTTCATTTCTGCTACAACCATTCTCTACACATGTCTATGGTTCACAGGACAACATTCAGATCCATAGAGCATAGCAGGTCTCACGGCTACTTTGTAAAACATTCCATTAATTTTTAAAGGAATTTTCCGATCATAGAGAACAACAGAGGCTCCTCTACACTTTAGCCAGCCTTTATTTATTCTATTACAAACATCTCCATTAATTTCCCCATCCTGTTGCAAAAAAGATCCCATATATCTAAAAGAATCTATCTTATGAATGTTATTGTCACCAATCTTCACCTCAATTCCTTCAGCATTGCTTCCATCAAAGGTGCACTCCATATATTCCGTCTTAGCCCTACTTATATGAAATCCTTTAGTCTCCAATGCATGTCTATAGATCTTAAGCTTCTCATTCACTCCATCTCTAGTCTCGTCAAGCAACACAATATCATCAGCAAATGACATACACCAAGGTAACTCATCCTGAATGTGACTTGTCAACTCATCCATAATTAAAGTAAAAAGAAATGGACTCAAAGTTGAACCTTGATGTAAACACAATATCATCAGCAAATGACATACACCAAGGTAACTCATCCTGAATGTGACTTGTCAACTCGTCCATAATTAAAGTAAAAAGAAGTGGACTCAAAGTTGAACCTTGATGTAAACCAATGCTGCTGTCAAAATAGTTAGTCTTCCCAGATGGGGTCCTTACACAAGATAAAGCCCTATCATACAACCATATCATACATGTCCTTTATGAGGTTAATGATAACATCAGACCTTGGCTAAGGGAAAGAAGCAAAATTCTCAAAAAATTGATCTTGATGTTTTGGAGATGGAAAGGATGTGTCGTGAGAGTATGAAAGTTGAGATCCCTTTCCTCCAACTAGTGGATATGGTTCATGCATTTAAGAAGTACCTAAATGTGATATTCACACTTGTTAGGACTAGCAAGAGGAAGAACACTAGACTGTTAAGCATGTGTTATCCGTAAACACTTCCTATGCGATCATAAATGTGATATCAAGGAAAAAAGAGATCTGGGTGCACACTTCACCACCAGTAAGATATATGACACATCATTTTCTCGCATTCTACTCGATAATGGATCCTCAATCAATCTGTTACCATATTCCCTCCTAGATCATTTGGGCTTATGTCCTCTGAGGAGATCGAGAGCACTCCTACAATTTGCAAACCGATCTACTAAGAGGCCTAAGGGAATGTTGAGGTATGTTATCCTTGACATCGAGGGGAAGCAGTAAAAGGTGGACATCATGGTACTACATATGGATTATACTCAAAGATTACATGATTCCCAGATTATCCTTGGCCACCCTTTTCTGAGGACAATCTGAACCATATTTGATTATACTCTTGGAAAGATACTCTTTCATGCACACAATGAAAGTGTAGAGTTAGAGATGCAACAAACAAAATGGCAAAGTCCTAATTCAGAGAGCAATACATAGTATCTCTCGTCGGAGGTCGAGTGCTACAGAGTTGACACAGTTGATCGTTGGCAGCAATAGTCAGCTTGGGTTAATGAATCCCTCTCACCAGGAGTGGATAGTGTAGAGGAGGTAGTACGGCGCATCCTGTTGAATCCAATCTTATTCACAGGATAATTTTCTGATGCATCTTCCTACATCCTTGATGACTCAGAAGCCAACTTAGGCTTGTCGGACATGTTCCCTTAATGTCAATAAGAGGATGAGGATGATGAGTCGGATGCAGTTGTTGTTGATTTCTTCGATACCTTTTGTGATCTGACTCCTGAGCAAAACCAGTTGGTGGATACTATCACAACAGATCTAGCCACATCCACCACAAAGCCAGATTTAGAGGTAGTGGAGCCAGATCTTCCTGATGATCATACCATTCCCTCTACCCCCAACTTAAAGTATGCCTTCCTTGCGGTCCCACAACAGAAGTTCTCGGCCATTATCAGTGCTAGCTTTGCCGGACAAAAAGAATCTAACTTGCTAGAGATTCTTGAACAGAACCGCAAGGCCATAGACTAGAGCGTGCTCGATCTTCGCGGGATTAACCCCGCTTTATGCTCACATCATATTTACCATGAGGAAGGTGTTATACCCTCTCGTGAGTTCCAGTGTAGGCTAAATCCAAACATATGAGATGTGGTCAAGAAAGAAATAGATAAATGGTGTGACACGGGGTTTATATATCCAATCTCTAACTCCAAGTAGGTAAATGGTGTCCCTAAGAAGGCAGGACTTCAGACAATCACTGATGAATATGTGATTCATCATTCTAAATAGATGAAAATAGAGCTCCGTCCAGAGAATATATGATTATTTAGATGTTAACTTCATAATATTAGTTTTCATGCACTCATAATTAATTTACATAAATTAACAATCATGTCTGCATTCATATTCATCTTCATATTTTCACCTAACCTCATGTATTTTTATTTATCCATAATAACAGCAATTGACCTGAAACCAACTCCATTGTGTACATATCACTAACCTTAATAAAACAAATCCTAAAAAATGTTAACTTGTAAATAAGCAAAATAATCTCAAACCCTAATTTCAGAAAATGTAGACAAAAATAATGATATCTCTCTCATACAATGTCCAAATGAACTCTACTTACTTGTGAATTAGTGTACGTTCAAATATCTACAAAGAAATACCAAATTCAACAAATCAGAGTCGATTTGTGAAAATTGGATTTTGGGGCCTAACTGTGCATTGTACCTTTTTGTTGAGTTTGGTCTATCATTTTATGTGCATATTTCATTCATTCTAATTATTTTATTTTCATTGGTTAACCAATCACATAAAAATTAAATTCCAAAATAAAATTACATTTGAGTCCATTGCATCATTTCGTAGCATGTTGTATTTTCCCAAGCATTTATTTATCTACAGAAAATAAAATAAAAATTTCAAAGACAGAATATTTTATATATTCATAGAATATTACAAAAAAAAACATATTTTCAATTCCTCATCTGAGTCCTTCATAAACAATGTAGATTATATTTAAATGAGCATTTTTTTGGTTGGGTATTTTTGTGCTTGGAATCGTTTGACAAATTTTATATATTTTCCCCCTGTATTTCAAACCCTGGTCAATAACTTGGTCAACCTTGACATGTATCTGCCATTCGTTGATCCACATGGATTCCAGGTCATCCCCGCTCCCCCTTTTCTCTCTCCACATGCTATGCACGTGAGTTTCCCTCTTTCCCCACATTGTGTGCCTTGCACATGACTCTGATGTCACCTCTACCTCATGTGCTTTGCATGTGAGGTCTTCTCCTTGCGATGGCCCATATCGCCGCCTCCCTTCTATGCTCTACCATTGTTGCTTCTCTCGCCTCTTTCCATCTCATTTGCGACTGTCACACCCCCACTTCTCGCGGCGTTGCCCTCTGACTCACAACCACTTGCCATGCTACCCATCTCCACTGCGCAACATGAACCACCTATGCCTAAATCTCCAGCCACCTTTGTTGCGCATCATAACCAACGTGATCTACTTCGACCATCATCATCCTCATCTCCCTCTAGTGCACCCAACAACCGATCACTCCCCTCTATCCACTTCCTTCCACATTCTTCACCCTTAACCCCTTCGACAATCTCTCTCTCTCTTGTGCACGTAACCCCAATCATCGTAAACTTATAAACGACCTCCTTATCCTCTCTCCGACTACCATCCAACCAACTCTATCCCTTCTTCCATCTATGACTACTATATCTATAAAAACCCATCCCCGATGACCTTCGAGTACATCAACCGATATCTTCCATCAATCGATTTTTCCAAAGAGAAAGATGGAGCCTGAGATTGGGCTGGTGACAGCAGACCAAAATCCTTTGAGGCAATGACACCCATGCAAGATCCACAAGGAGATCACCCCTCCTGTGATGGTGCTTCTCCTTCCTGAGTTGTAGCGAAGCTTCTCGAGGCCCTCTCCAGCCTGTGATCAAAGCAACCATTGGAGTTGAGAAGCCCTCCTCCACCTACAGGGAAAAAACTCAATCATCAATCTCTTCGTGCATCCTCTTCTTGCTTCCTTCTCTCCTTCACCCCTTTTACTGTAGACCAAACTTCTTCATCAACACTCCGACCACCACCTTCGAATCCACCTCCATCTCTCGTCCCTATGCCTTCCCCTTTTATCTCCTTTGCAACCTTTCCTCGATGCAGCTCTGCTCCACCGCCACCACTGGAGCCACATCCGCTCACTATTCTCTGCAAAGTCTAGGCATGCACTGCCTTGCCTTGACCAACTTCTCCTACAAGCCACATTGTCACCACAGCAACTTCTCAGCCCACATCACCTTGCCTCGATCTAGCCCTTCACCGCCAACTTCGCCCACTCAGACTCCATCTCACTAACGTTTGCAGCAAACCACCAAGAAACCTCACCTTTGCCCAACTACATGGAGCACCTCCTGAACATCCACACCAGTAGGAATCACACAATCAAGAACATTTGTGATTTCAGCTTCTCGATCACGCCCAAATCCTCGACATATGATTATATTGCATTGAATAGTTATGATCGATCCCGACGCTACATCCACGCCTCACACCTTGTACTACACCTGAAGCAGCCTACGCCAGACACGTGGAGGTTCACCCAAGATCCAAGGCCATGCACATCGAACTGCCTACCCGATCCTGTGGCCCCCACGTGTGCGTCACATGTGGGAGGGAAAATTGTGCTGACCCCTCTCATCTTCTAGTGAATCACAGAAGCGCCCCCGCTTCCAATGACGTCAGCAGCATGTGCATGACTCGTGTGTCAATGGGGAAAGTTGCATTTAGGCCCCATCAATTCTAGAAATTGTAGATATACCCCCTCTTGGGGTAAATATTAGAGTAACCCAACTAGATTTCACTAATTGCAAACCATCTCCTCTTGAAGGGTATAATTAAAATATTTTTTTATTTATTTTCATTATATTATAGTCATTGAACTTCATTTGTTCATAACTTGATCATTTTTTATCAGATTATTGTGTTATTGGTGTGATTATGAACCTTCAATTATCCTTTATCATATCGAACACTAAGATCCCACTTTTGAGATAGTATTAGGCATTAATAATATGAGGATCTTTTTTGTTAAATTTTGAGCACTTGTCTTTTAATTTGCTGATTCTCTTGCTCAATAAATTGTGCATTGAATTGGGGAATTTATTTCAAGAACTTAATCAGATCTTTATTGCTAATCATTTGCGAAGAGGGAAGGGTGTTTGATCTAATTGCTCAGTTTGTTGTGCTTGCTTCACTTGATCCTTTATCTGGTATTTACGTTTTGCATCATATTATTGCATCATTTAAAAATCACAAAATAATGCATTTATTTATTTCTCTCACTACATAGCATATCATTATTTTTTCACACATCAAAATTTTTTCAAAATTCACGAATCATATTTCTTTTGTCATTTATTTACATCTCTTTTGTATTAAAATCCATAAGAAGCTAAAAAAGATAAAAACCTCAAAATTATTCTTCTCTCTCTCCCTGAAAAACTAAATTTCTTGAATTACTTAGAGGTTAAATGTAAACCCTCATATTACCTCCCTGAGTTCGACCTTGGGACCTACCCAAGCAAAATAAATAAACTTTGATCGCATTGAGACTTGATTCTCCATATCATTTTTCAGTGTGATCAATTTTTGACAAAACGCTAGATTTCCCGACTACAACAAGTTCAACAACATCATCAGTTAATTTTCAACAATTATTAAGGGCAATTCCACACTCGACAAACAGAGTCGTTGCCGGGGAGGTATACAACTTAAGGTTAATTTTTAGGTAAGTTAAAATTTTAGGTTTTCCATCCATGTAGTCTAACTCCGATTTTTTGTATTTATTTCTCCATTTATTCTCTCAATATTTTTTTATTTATAATCTTCTGTGAACATCTCTATAATATTTGATCTCTCTATATTTCGTGTGAGGTACGTATTGGACTTGGAGCAACTTTCTTGGAAGCTGATGCAACTTGGAGCTACTGGAATCATGAAGAAATTTATTTTCTTATTTTTTGAGAGAAAGTGTTGTTTTTATTTTTGTAATTAATTTGTAATTATTATGCCTATTCCAATGGTCTTCATTTGAAGACTCGTGATTGTACCTAGACTGGACACTGCTACCGGGCCCCATTTTTATAGAGATTGACAAAGTCCTAGGATTGCACCACGACTATTAGAGCTACTAAGATTCTTTTTGTGCTTGTAGGACTAGGCACAAACTTTCACTTTAATTAGATGCACTAGATCGAATCTCATTTAGCCAAATTAAATTGTTCTATCACTTGCTAATAGAAATTCCTATTATAAGTGTGATTTCTCGTGCATGTATTAGAAATATCTGATTAGAGAAATTTCAATTCTATTGAGAATCCTGCATACAAATTATGAGGAGGCACTGTAAGTATCTCTGACTTCGAATTCATTATTGTGTTTTCTGATCCACGACTTTTTCGATTCTCCCTCGATTTTCACTCACCTAGGATTAAAGGAAATTGAAATCCCCATGTAGACGTGTATTGATATCCATTCAAAGCAATTGATTTCCAAATAAAATTTAGATTACTAACATTATTGACTAATTAAAGTCGGACAAAAATTGAAAATCATCGACTGTGGGAGAGCAACCCCATCCTTATACGTAGGATATATTGTGCTTGTTGAGAGGTAAGGATGCAATCGCTAAGGATTAGAGCTAAAATCCCTGGACTTGTTATCTAAGCAATTGGAATGACTTTTGAGCCCTTTTATTGCTGCAAGCACTTGCCTCCGACCTTAGCAGAAGTAGTGTTGTGTTAAAGTTGGTGTGATTCGACGACTTAGATAGAAAACTACTCTAGGAGATTGCACTTGTGTGTAATAGATTCAAATATTGTTTTATCATCAATTTAAAATAGAAAAGATAATAGCCCGAACTTTCACAGCCTTCACTGTGTAAAGTTGGTGAATTTCAAGGTTTACATTGTGTATTAGATTGTGTGCATTCAAAGCTCATTGCACTTGAATCCATATATCGAGGTTCATAAATCAATTCACCTCCTTTTTCGAATATATCAGAATATTGGTATTCAAACCCAGACTCTGTGGGTCATGCTTACATGACCGAATCCCATCCATCTTCGTCTTCATTCTCATTATTGGACATGCCAGCCCACGACGAGCCATTATGCAATAAATGTTATTACAAATATTATTCCCTGATATGAAATGAAGAATAACTAGGGTAATAGGTCCCTTAGTACAATTAGGGTAACGTACCATGCCCATCTTAATGATCATGCAGTTGTTGATTCAATTGTTGAATCATAGAGGCTGGTGCTTGGATGAATATCAAACGAGTTATATTGAGGACTCATTAAGCACCGTCAAATGATTGTTATGAGAGGATCTCCAGCCAGAGAAGGAGATGGCAATCCTTTCTCTAAAGGTTGATATCTAACCAACCTCTTGATGCAAGTCCTTGTTGTAGAGGATTTTGTGTAGGTATAGAAATCTCACAGGACGAGAATTCCAATCGATGTATTGACCTCACACGAAACCCAACTTCAATTAACAATTAACCCACAATTCAGAATCAAGCAATGAAAATAAATGTGTGGAGTTAAAATTTATTATAACTCTACAACAAAGATGTGTATAGGTGCAAGTATGTGTAGAGTGTTGAACACAGGGAATAAGCAAGATAGATCAGGCAATAAATTACACAAAAGTGACAGTGAAGTATTTGTCTATAAGTGCTCTTTTTGTGGGTTTTAAATTTTTAAATTTTTTTATTTTTAATTTTATAATTTATATTTTGATTTTTACTTTTCTGATTTTGTATTTTATTTTTTTATTTTTTTATTTTTATTTCCTTTTTCTTTTAATATATATAAACTGATATATAAGATATATATACACTATAGGCTATGATTGATATAAAAAATTAACAAAAATACCCAAAATAGGAAAATAAAATATTTCTGCGATTTCAATAATATTTTACTATTTTCTGATTTTTTAAGAAATTTTGCTAATTTGTATAGTTTTTTAAAGTAAAATATACCCTAAAATAGGAAATAATTAAATACACAAGATTAAAATGGATATTAAAAATATAAAATAAAGTAAAAAATTCTCCAAATTAATTTTAAATACAGATAATAAAATAAAGAAAATTCAGCAATAGAAAATATAAGTTTTGGGTTTTTAAGAGTTTGTAATATTTTTATAAATGTTTTAATGGTTTTTCAATTTTTTTAACTTTTCTTTTATATTTTGTAGTGATTTTTTATCTGAAGTTATAAAATAGGTAAATAAATATGGTTTGTTTTGGAATTTTAAAAAAGTTTTATAATTGTTATTTATTTTATAGTGCAAATAAGGACAAAAAAGGATATTTTTGATTTTTTATAAATAACAAAATGCTTCAAAATTCAAAATAAAAATATGAGTGAAAGAGCAATGCACCAGAAAGCATTATCTATTTTTTGAGATTTTTTAAAGTTAATTTGCTATTCACAACAAATAGAGAAAACATGCAAAAATACAAGGCCTAGTAGGGCTATATATGCAAATAGCAGAAACTCCAGGGGTGAAAGTGGAATTTTCATTAAAACTTTATAACTTAATTTTCATTTTTTTGGACCAAATACAAAATACAAGACCCGTGAGGGTCTCTCTACAAAAACTCCAAGCTCACATGTAGAAGCAAGTGAGCCACTCGTGGGGGCAGGAATGCAATTATCAGAAACTTGTGGGCTTTCTTACAAAATGTCCAAAAATATAATAACGTTATGAAGATGTTTTTGGACTGAATAGAAATACCAAGAACCACGAGGTCATAGTTGCAAAATGTCCCCTCTTTGTTGGCTGACTCAATACGGGACTTATGAGTAAATGAAATAGGGATTTTTACCCGACAAACCCTATAAACATTGTCAATTACCTCTATGACCGTTGAAACAACCTAATTCCCCTCTCGACCCTGTAAACTTGCCAACCCTTACCCCATGAACCCTCTGGTTAATCTATTTGAAGTCAGTGAGGGTTCTTGGGGTAATTTACAGGGGCGATGGGGGTAATTACATTATGCAAAAAGTCGTAGAGGTAATTTAAAAAGTTTATAGGGTCTGTCAGGTAAAAATCCCAATAAAATAAGCACGTGATTCGTTATGCAAATATCGCAAAATGTAATATACGGTAAATGAAAGCTTCTAGACTAATAATTAGAATACAAAAAAATGCATGGGCGATTATGCAAAATACCCAAAGCGGGCGTGGATCGAATGGTCTAAGCGCACCACTTATGCCACATGTCATCACCAGGGGTTGCGATACCCGTTCGTTGCCGACGGTCTGGATTTGATCATCAGAGGAAGATCAGACGATAGAGGCGCATCATCATCCGACGGTAGCTGCTCTTCTGGACGATCGGGACAGATCAAACAACATAGAAGCTTGGAGGAAGAACGCTCGAAGAACCTCATCGTGGGCGAGTTTGAAATTGATGCAGATCGCCCCTTTGACGTCACTAGGTGCTGATGATTGTCTCAATGGGTTCTTGCAGCCTCTCCTCGACGCCCAGGTGGCTCCAAGAATTCTAGGGCTGGTGATTGACCCCTGGAGCTCAGCTGCTTCAGCCGACCTAGGGAGCCTTTCCTTGGCGAAATCAGGGCACAGAAGCCCCTTCAGGTCCTGCAACGAAGGTAGAAAACACGGTAGAAGGAAATGGAAGGAACCTGTTCTTTATTGGCGAATGATCTGCGGAGCATGGAGTGGTCGGAGCTCAAAGCTCCGATGATAACTTAGGATCTAAAGTAGGCTAAAATCAAAGGTAGCAATGCAAGAAAAATCACGAAAAATTATCTCCGATTAACTACACTAAAAAAGCGAGGAATAAAGAGTGGAAATGATGGACCTCGACTGGCCGTAAATCCAGGAGATTGAACCTCGATGGTGAGCCTTTGCCGGAGGTTTGGAGATCACCCAAGACTGACGCTCCCGAGCCTAGATGCATGGCGAGGAAGATGTCACCTTCCTCGAGACGTTGGGCGCAAAAAAAGGGTGAAACGCAGTTTAGAGGAGACTCAAAAATTCAGAGAAGATCTAGGAGCGGGTTATGTATAGCTAGTCGACGACGCTCAAAGAATGAAGGAGATCGAGCGAATTGATGCACCGATCCCCGAAAAACATAAGGGCACGAAAGCCCGATCAACGAGGAAGGAAAGTCAAGAAGACATCGTTGCAATTTGGTGAAAGATGCAGGCTGTAAAAATCCAAGAAGAGGGGACAAAACACAAGTCTGACAGGGGGCAGACCTCAGTCACAGAGTTGACCAAGGTCAACGAACAGGATGATCGGATTGGTCCACGCGGACAAACCAGAAAAAATCCTCCATATAATATTTATAAATTCAATTAAAAATAATAAACTATTTTATTAATATTAGGTAATAAAATAAAAAATGTTTATTATTTTATAAAGGATTTTTCTATTTTTTAGAGATTTATATTTACAAGTTACTTTTTAGGGGCTATATATAGGTGTACTCATCTATGTAATTTACTCTTTTATTTTTATTTTGTATTTTTGATTTTATTAATTTAATTTATTATTTTATATATTTATAACTTATTTTTATAGACTTAAATATATTTTTATTTTACTTTTTCCGATATATTATATACAATTAAATAAATAGATGTATTAATTACACAAGTATAATTATAGGTATTTTGCCTATGTATTTTATATAAGTATTTTATTTTAGTGTTTTATTTAATGTTTAATTCCTGTTTTAATATGTAGATATATTATAAATACTAATTACAAAATTATAAAAATATAAATCATAAAATAATGGATAAAAAATAAAATGAATATTTTAATCAGTATAACTATACAATAGGGGTCCAAAATCAAACTTTCACACAGTAACACCCAAAAATATGAAACCACTTTCATTAAATAGCTTATTAAAAGTTATATACAATTAAACGTGATTTTGATATATTTTATGTTTTTTATTTGAGAGATACGGGTCAGGGAAGTTGGGATTTTGGAATTTTATTCAGACCATAACTTTTTATATGTACACTATTTTTATATGAAATAAATTTTGTATTTTTCTATATTTAATTATTTACAACATTCATGTTTTGAAGTTTCTTTATTTGAAGTATAAAAAGCGGAACTAAAAATAGGTCCCAAAATGAAAAAAATGAATAAGTAAAAGGGGATTTTTATTGTATTTTTGACCTTATCTCCCCTTACTTTATTCCTTGTCGACCTAGTAATCAAGATGCCTAGGTCTCGGGGTTTTGGGTCATAAAATATTTTCAGTATTTTATTCTTTTTCTTTTCTTTTCTTTATTCTATAATTTTAGCAATAAAAACAATATTTTATACACTATTTACACCATAATGCATGGATGCTAAAATGCATGAATTAAGGTTATTCACACTCATTTACTTGGGTTTTTAAGGCTAAAATTATAGAATAAAGGTGATGAAATGGAGATTCATCACCCCCTATACATACTTTTGCTAGCACCTAGCAAATACTTATGCAATAAGTGCATAAAATAAAAAAAAAGAAAAGAAAAGGAAAGAAGATGGATTAAATTTAATTTTCAAACTCGTCTTCACAAAATCAAAGTTTGAAGCTCAAGTCGGACCTTTGGAATTTTAGTACGGGCAGAACCTTCATGGGAATCAGATTTGAAATCCAACAGACTTCAGGAATCCCAAAACTCTATTCATCCCTTCAATAGCCATGTCAGAATACATTAACTCATACACAAACCCTTATGACTATGAATTTGACTCATACAATGTAAGTCATTGTGGCTCTCCCCAACTAAAATGACAAAGAGACTGACTTCACCAGCATGAAAACCCAGTGATTCCCCAATCCAGCAGCTCCTTCCTCGAGGAGTGGGGTATCCCCTTCTAAGTTCAAGTGACAACCAGCTCAAGAGGATGGGTTGAAGAGAAGAATGGGCCTAGCCAGTGTAGCTACCTATCCTTGGATGCAAGACCAGTGTAGTCAAGTCATCCAGCTGTTAGGCTCACATAATTTGATTTTAAAGCTCAAGCTTGCTTATTTTCTATACAACATATACACATACTCCGGCAGGCATTTTATTTTCAATCAGGCCTGTCAACTTTTCTGGAGTTTTTGCTTCTTTCTCTTTTTATTTTAAAATACTACATGCAACAACATTTACATAGGGAGTTTTTCCTCTTGAGCAAGTAGACTATCCCTCTTTTGAAGCTTTATTGCAACCCATACTCCCCTATCTTCAAAATTCATCACCACTGGACGGGTTGGGGTGGTCTTCCCACTCTTTAGGAGGACAAATGTTTTCACTTGTGTGCGTCTCATATTGGCAAATCCAATCCCCTCACCACTCCAACTGATTTGAGCTAAGTGAAAGGTGTAGGTATCCAAGTTATGTCATTATCAACAAGAGTCGTGCGTGTGCTCCGAATGACTCTACTTAGGCAGTCAAGAATCCATTGAACCAAGTCTCATGATCCTCAAAGAATTAAGTCAACTAAACCTGAAGTACCTCAATTCCAGTTCCTATAAGGTTCTTGTTAATTAGGTAGATTTAAGGTCCAACCAATTTCCAATCTTCGGATTTTACTTAGACTTGTTCAATTATCAAACACAATCTAAAAAATGCAAAGACATGCTGGATGCAGAAAATATTTTTGTGATGCAATTTTCAAATATTTTGAACTTTTTATAGATTTTTGAAAAAGGATGGTGCATGTGCATTTTTTGTGTTTTTCAAAAAGATTTCTCAAATGTTTTTGGTATTTTTAATTTTGCAAATGTTTTTATGATTTTTAGCTTTGCAAATGTTTTTGGGATTTTTTAAAACAAAAGATTTTGGATAAAAACTAGGTACAATTATTTACAAGGAGATGCATCTTATATTTACAAGAATTAGAGTTTAAGAATTTAAAGGGGTTAGTGTTCAATATATATGTATTAATAAAGAAGTTTGGTGTGATGTATATATTCCTCAAACTTTTTTTTCAAACAAAATTTTAGAAACTATAGTCCAAATTAATTTTTACAAAGGATTTTACACACATTTAAAAATCATTTTTCAAAGGTTCTTTCAAACAGTATAAATAGATTTTTCAAAATATTTTTGCAACTATTTACAAAGCATTTGCAAATAGTTTTTCAAACATTTTTATTCCACAAAAAGAAAATAATTTTTTTTTCAAAACAAAAATATTTTCAAAGGTTGAAAATATTGAACAAATTTTTTTTCAAAATAGTTTTCCAAAGATTTTCAAAGAGATTTTCAAACTATTTTTCAAGCATTTTGCAAAAAAATTATTCTTCTTGATTTATTAATCAGTAAACACAAAAAGAATTTGAGGAATAATGACATCTTTTTATTAAGTGTTTTTCATGAATTTAATAGTGTTTTTAGCCATAATTATTAATAAAAATACGAAAGTACGAGTTATGGCTAAAGTATATACGGAGTATATATGACCCCCCTATACTTAGCTTGAGCTATGTCCTGGAAGATCAGAGATAGAGAAGACGTAATTTGTACTGAATATTGAAAAGTCTAAAGAATAAATGAATGAAGAAATGAATGAATGAATGAGAAATCGACTGTCCCCCCTATACTTAGGATCAAGTAATCCTAGGTATTTAAGATTGTAGTCAGTGTCGTCCTGTGAGGTCTCGTCTAGGTCAAAACCAAAAGGAACGAACTTATCAGTGGAAGTAGTCGAATCATTTTTGTCCTTAAAAGTCTCTATCGGATCATCTTTCTCATCAATAGGCTCGAATTCTTCTCATAAAAGCAACAAGATCAAATTCGAGATTTTCAGTCTTTTCTTAATCTAAGTGAATAAGAGATGACCAATCAGTGAAAGAAGTCAAGTCAGGTATGTCTTGTCTAGTCTCTGAATCCGCCCTTCTCTCAATAGTGTCAACCGTGTAAATCTCACGGATGTCATCAACACATCTCCACACACCAGAAGAAGGAACTTCGAAGTCCATGCTTTTTGGGTCTTCCTCCACATAGAGGAATTTTTGGGTCTAAGTGAAATCCAACATACAACAAAAATCTATGTTAGTCTCGTCAAGGTCATGGCCCTCGGGGTCAGCTAAGATCGGTGAAGTCACATCAGGTGCAAGTCTCTGAATGGTAGTGGGTGCAGCGATTATCATCTCGCTCTAGTCCACAGAACGGAATCAAATCTCTCCTAATTTGTAATCAATAACAACCCTCGTAGAGACGAGGAATGGTCATCTCAAGATGATTGGAGAGTGCTCCCCAGTGGAGGTCTCCATGGGCAATACGACAAAATCAACAGTGCACTTCATACCCTGAATCGAAATGACGGTGTTTTCAAGGATACCCTTCGGCCTCTTAATAGATCCATAAGCAAATTGAACTATCATTCTGGTTTTCTTTAGAGGCCCTAAGTGAAGAGACTGTACCAGCGAGAAGGGTATGATGCTAATCGAAGCACCACTGTCAAGGAGAGTGTGAACAAAAGTGAAGTAAGAAATGGTGCAGCTAATGAAAGGAGTAGCTATGTTCTTTTACCTAGGAATAGGGCGGTGCGTGATGGCATGGGCAGTGGCCATGGTCAATATATGACACTTAGATCTTCTCCTCTGTTTTCTCTTCCTGTGATGAGGAGCATATAATTGTGTCATGGCCTGGCGAAGTGGGGCATCAATGATCTCATTAATAGCAACCAACATTTAGGGTTTAGTCAACATTTTTGAATTTTTAGACCTCCTCCCTACAAGGGAGGAAGTCACAATCAACATATACACGAGGAATACCAAGTGTAGTCTGTACAACGGCATCCTCGGGGTCAATGGTGGGATAGGTTGTGAAAGGTTGTGTGGTCAAAGGATATGGTAGAAGGGCCCCTTCCTCACAGCAAAATCTTTTTGGCGATTGCAAGCTCTCACAAGAATCCTCAATCTAGTCCAAATCATCAGATCATGAAGCATCGATATTGCTCTTATTTAGGCAGGTGAGGTCATCAATCCTTGAATTCATATGATCCATGAACTGGGTCAAGGTCTCAAGTGCGAAAATCATGAATGGTGACTCCAAAATCTCAGGATAGGGTGAATGAGATGATGGTGGTGGTTGTGGACAAAAATCACATTCCGAATCAAGGTATTCTATGAAAAGTGGATTGTCGAAATGTGTGGGAGATGGTGGTGGAAATGATTGGTGAAGGTCAAAGTTCGGATCCTGAAATAGTGGGTTGGTCGGATATGTACAAAAATCAGGAGCTAAGTCCTTTTGATAAACGGGAGGTGGACCGCTGGAGTGTACGAGGGATCCGGAAAGTCTGCATAAAAAGAGCTCCAGTTGGCCATTTCAAAATAAAAGTAAAATGAACGATAGAGCACGATGGTCGAATGAAGAGAAATGAGAAGAAAGGCACAAATACATAGAGACGATCTTGAATACACACAAAGAATCACAAACAAACTCACACAAATCAAACACACCCCTCAATTCACCTACTCAACTCTGTGAAGATGGAAAAAGTGCGGTCTTTTTTATGTTGTTTGTTTTAGAGTTAGGTGAGAAGTCAAATATTTGTACAATCACTTAGGTTGGCTGAAATGGGATTTGGTCACTAGCATTAGAGTGTACGTGAGCAGATAAAAGCGAAAATAATGAGGGGATTAGTCACCCCAATACAAGTGATTTTCTTTTTGTTCTTTTTTAGGGTCAAGTAATATTAGCAATCCCAATTTTATTGATTACCACTTTTTCTGGATTTTTAACGAGAATGCACGAGTCATAGCGGGGCGTCAATTATCTTAAGCTCCTAAGTGATCAAAATCAGAGGGAGATTCGGAAAAGCAATGCAAGCAGCTAAAACAATGATGAATGCTAATGCATAAATGCTTACCTTGTCTACATGCAAAGATGTTCAGCAAAATTGAAACCTATCTACATGCAATTGCAAGCTGATGAAATCGTCCTAAGTTCAGAAATTGCTATTAGCGTGAAGCACCAATGCTAATGACTTAGAATGGAACTAAAGTATCTGTTCTTAGAGTCTCCTCGGTGCCCACAATAATGGTTCCTGCAAACGTTGTATGGAGAACTCTCACGGCACAGGGGTTCTGAGACTAAGTGAGAAGCAATTAAAAATTTGAATAAGTCCAAACGTCACTATAGGCACAGGCAAAGGTTATAAAGTGTTTCTACCTAATACTATCGACAAGCAAGTCCTAAAGCTAAGGGCTCAATCACACAAAAGAAATTAAACAAAACCGGGAAACAAATGAGAAAATGCGAAGAAAACCGACAAAACTGCGGTAAGCCCCCAAGTGAACAAACATTTGGAAATTGGGCCCGAATGTCCAGAGTCCAGAGTACTTGTATATTACAAATTAGTTGGTCTCTCTCACTTCAAATTACACAAATAAATGCTACAAATAATTGTCTTCAAAATTCCCTCCTAGTCTACCTCGGTGCAAGGTCAAAGCCGCCTCACGTGTGTGCTCAAGCGCTTTAAAGAGAAGCTCCTCCCTCGATTCGTGTTCCTCGCAACGAAGACAACCAATAGAGTGGTTAGACAATTCAAACAAATAAATGAGAAAATAGATAAGCAAAAATGTAGACAATTAACACAATCAATCAAAAAGCTGATCTATGCATTATTGCTCCCCGGTATCGGTGCCATTTGTTGAAGAGGATTTTGCAAATCTAGAAATCTCACAGGACAAGAATTCCAGTCGATGCGTTGACCTCTCACGAAACCCAAATTCAAACAACAATTAACCCACAATCTAGAATCAAGCAATGAAAAAAATCAGGAGTTATAATTTATTATAAATCTACAACAAAGTTGTGTACAGGTGCAAGTATGTGTAGAGTGTCGAACACAAGGAACAAGCAGGATAGATCCGGCAATAAATTGCACAAAAGTGACTGTAAAGTATTTGTCTATAAGTGCTCTTTTTGTGGGTTTTTAATTTTTTTCTAATTTTTTATTTTAAATTTTATGATTTTATATTTTGATTTTTAATTTTCTGATGTTGTATTTTCTTTTTATATTTTATATTTTTCGTATGTTCTTTTTCTTTTAATATATATAAAAAGCTATAATAGATATATATACATTACAGGATAATGTTGATATAAAAATTAACATAAATACTCAAAATAGGGAAATAAAATATTTTTGGGTTTTTAATAATTTTTTACTGCATTATGATTTTTGAAAGAAATTTTGCTAATTTTTATAGATATTTAAAGTCAAAAATACCCTAAATAGGAAATAATTAAATATCGAAACTAAAATGGAGATTAAAAATATAAAATAAAGTCAAAATTCTTAAAATAATTTTAAAATAAAGGTAATAAAATAAAATAAAATTTAGAAATAGAAAATGTAATTGTATTTTTTAAGAGTGTTTAATATTTTTATAAAGTATTTAGTGGTTTTTCGATTTTTGAGTTTTCTTTTATATTATTACTGATTTTTGGTCTAACTCTGTAGAATAGGTAAGTAAATATAAAATATATATTTTGGAATTTTTCAAAAAGTTTTTTTTAAATTTTTTTGTATTTTTATGCAAATAGAAACAAAAGGGATATTTTTGATTTTTTTATAAATAATAAAATGCTTCAAAATTTCAAAATAAAAATATGGCTGAAAGAGCAATGCACCAGGAAGCTACATCAATTTTTTGAGATTTGTTTGAGTTAATTTGCTATTTAAAATAAATAGAGAAGGCATGGAAAAATACAAGGCCTAATAGAGGTATATATGCAAATAGCTGAAACTCCAAGGGCCAAAGTGTAATTTTCACAAAAACTTTATAACTTAATTTTCAATTTCCTCGATCAAATAAAAAATACGAGACCCACGAGGGTCTCTCTGCAAAAATGCCAGGCTCACATGTTCCACTTGCGGGGACAGAAATGCAATTATCAGAAACTTGAGGGCTTTCTTGCAAAATGTCCAAAAATATAATAATATTATGAAGATGTTTATGTACTGAATCAAAATACCAAGAACCCCGAGGGAACAGTTGCAAAATGTCCCCGTTTTGTTGGTTGACTCAGCACAGGACTTCAGAGCAAATAAAATAAGCACGAGGTTCGTTATTCAAATATCACAAAATGTAATATACGACAAATGAAAACATCTAGACTAATAATTAGAATACAAAAAACGCTTCAGCGAATATGCAAAATACCTAAAGCGGGCACGGATCGAACGATCTAGGTGCGCCACTTATGCCATGTGTCATCACAAGGGGCCACGACACCCATTCGTTGCCAACGGTCTGAATTAGATCTTCAAAGGAAGATTGGAAGGTAGAGGCGCATCATCATCTGACAGCAGCTGCTCTTCTGGATGATCGGGGCTGATCCAACAACACAGAAAGTTGGAGGAAGAACGCTCAAAGAACCTCGTCGTGGGAGAGTTTGAAATTGATTTAGATCGCCCCTCCGACGTCACTTGGCATTGATGATTGTCTCAATGGGTTCCTACAGCCTCTCCTCGACGCCTAGGTGGCTCCAAGATGTCCAAGGGCTGGTGATCGAACCCCTGGAGCTCACGCTCCTTCAGCCGACCTAGGGTGCCTTCTCTTGGCCAAATCGGGGCACAAAAGCCCCTATCAGGTCCTGCAACGAAGGTAGAAAACACGACAGAAGGAAATGGCAAGAACCTGGACTTTAGTAGAGAATGATCTGTGGAGCATGGAGCGGCCGGAGCACACGAGCTCCAGCAATAACTTAGGATCTAAACTAGGCTAAAATCGAAGTTAACAATGCATGACAAAGAATAAAAAATAATCTACGGCTAACTACAATAAAAAACAAGAAATAAAGACTGGAAATGATAAACCTCGACTGGCCTTGAAGCTAGGAGAAGGAACCTCGACGTTGAGCCTTCGTCGGAGGAATGGAGACCACCCAAGACCGCCGCTCTCGAGCCTAAATGTACAGTGAGGAAGCAATCACCTTCCTCGAGCCGTTGGGCGCAAAGAGAGGCAAAAAGAGGGAGAAACGCGGGCCAGAGGAGACTCGAAAATTCAGGGAAGATCGAGGAGTGGGTTATGTACAGTTGGTCGACGGGGCTCAAAGTACGAAAGAAAATGAGCGAATCGATGCTCCGATCCCTGAAAAAACGCAAGGGCGTGAAAGCTCAATCAATGAGGAAGGAAAGTCAAGAAGACATCATCATGATTTGGTGAAAGATGCGGGCTACAAAAATCCGGGAAGAAGGGACAAAACACAAATCTGACAGGGGCCAGACCTCGGTCAGAGAGTTGATCGAGGTCAACGAACGGGATGATCTGTTTGGTCCACATGGACCAACTAGAAAAAATCATGCAATAAATATTTGTAAAATCAATTAAAAATAATAAACTATTTTAATAATTTTAGGTTATAAAATAAAAAATGTTTATTAGTTTATTAAGAATTTTATCATAATTTTTATTTATTTTTTAGAGGTTTATAATTACAAGTTTCTCTTTAGGGTCTATATATACCTATATTCATCTATGTATTTTAGTCTTTTATTTTTATTTTGTATTTTTTTATTTTATTAATTTAATTTATTATTTTATATATTTATAACTTATTTTTATATACTTAAATATATTTTTATTTTATTTTTCTAATATATTATAAATAATTAAATAAATAGATGTATTAGTTACATAAGTATAATTATAGGTATTTTGCCTATGTATTTTATACAAGTATTTTATTTTAGTGTCTTATTTAATGTTTTATTTCTGTTTTAATATGCACACACATTATAAATAATATTTACAAAATTTTAAAAAATATTAAATTATAAAAATAATGGATAATAAATAAAATGAATATTTTAATTAGTATAACTATACAATAGGGGTCCAAAACCTAACTTTCACACAGTAACTACAAATAATATGAAACCACCTTCATTAAATAGCTTATTAAAAGTTATATACAAAGATTTTGATATATTGTGAGTTTTTATTTGAGAGATACGAGTATGGAATGTTGGGATTTAGAATTTTATTCAGACCATAACTTTTTATTTGTACACTCTTTTTGTATGAAATAATTTTTTTATTTTTCTATATTTAATTATTTACAACTTTCATGTTCAAAGTTTCTTTATTTGAAGTATAAAAAGTGGAACTAAATATAAGTCCCAAAATATGAATAAAAATGAATAAATAAAAGGGGATTTTTATTGTATTTTGGCCTTATCTCCACCTACATTATTCCTTGTCGACCTAGTCATCAAGATGCCCAGGTCTCAGGGTTTCGGGTCGTAAAATATTTTCATTTTTTTATTCTTTTCTTTTCTTTTCTTTTCTTTTCTTCATTCTATAATTTTGGCAATAAAAATAATATTTTATACACTATTTACACCACAATACATGGATGCTAAAAAGCATGAATTAAGGTTATTTACACGCATTTACTATGGTTTTCAAGGCCAAAATGATAGAATAAAGGTGATGAAATGGAGATTCATCAGTCCTCTGCATATGAATAGAGATTTTGAGGTGTTAGATAAGATAGGTCAAAGAGTTGACTTAACCAAATCAAGATAACCAAAGACCTTTGTCATATGTTGTCACGATATAGGCACACATCCTTTGACCGGAGACAAATGCGTTACTATATGTCTGAGTTTGTACATTGGGCAGACAATATGTTGATGTCCTAATAAAGGTCTATACACCGGTGCGCTGGTGTGCATACAAGGTCATATGAGTAATACCATCTCTCAAAGGGATCAAACAGGTTCATTTACTAAACTCGAAGACATGGGCTCACTCATAAAATATTTGGAAGAATCAAATTTCGTGCATGGTCATCTCGCGTTGGAAGCATGACTGAATTTCTAAGGTTTGATATATGCTTTTGGAAATTATATGATCAACACCTAGGTATGATATATGCTTTTGGAAAGTATATGATCGATACCGACTCCTATTGATCGAATGAGAAACTTAATGATAAAACCCTATAGTAGATAGTGTAAAATTGATCTAATACTTCAGGTTTATTCTGGGTCTTCTTGTATGTAGGACATACAGGTATAAGGAATACCCGACGGTGATGTGATCATAAATGATTGTATAACCACGACACTTCCATTCCTAGGGAGTGATGAAACATGCCTGAATTTTAGTGACTCCTCTCATAGAGAAGTGATCTGATCTTAGTCCAAATGTTGGACCTTGATCAAAATGTGATTTTGATGCAATTAAAAGATTAGATCTACAGTTTTGATTTAATCAAACATCTATGGGAGGTCCGCAAGATCAGGATTTGATATTTGATCTCAATATCCAAGTCACTATACATGGAACAATACAATCGCCATGTCCTTATCTCCATGTATCCGCGGAGAAAGTGCATTATTCTTGAAAGAGTTCAAGGATATTTTCACTATTGATATATATATATGCATCCGAGCATTGCGAAATGGATAATTAAATGCCATTTAATTATCATGAATAATATGAATTTCATCCATATTTGACCTTCTAACGAGAGTCTTCTAAGATGACGTGATTCATGTGATTTGGGCTCATGAGAATAAAGATCCATGATGATTAAATATGATTTAATTGTCAAGGATATGATTAATGTGGATATCACAATCCACAATAATCATGGATATTCTAAATTGGATTTATAATATGATGGAGAGATTAAATTTGAAATAGAATTACAAATTATATGTTGTTGTTAATTGGATTCACAATAAAAAATTAATTATAAATCTAATTTACATATTATGTTGGATATATGAATATGATTCATATTTATCAATGGCATGATTGATATTTTCACAATTTTAATTTGGAATTGATTTTGTGAAGATAAATGCAAATATAGTTGTTAAATTTTATCCTATATAATAAATATCTATTAAGGAAGGCAAAACCACCAACAAGGTGGCCTACCACCTTGACCAAAGTCAAATGGGGGACGGACACCCTCTTTTTAGGGTGGTGGTTGCTCCCTGAATTAATTTATATCTTGATAAAGGGATATAATTAATTTATTTTAATTAAATTTATTGTTGCAAATTTGTAGCAACAAATCATGGCCATTGATTAATAATCTCTTAATCTAAAATGTTGGATTAAGAGGGCACATGGATTGAGATCCATATACATCCAACTAGTATAAAAGGAAAGGTAGCCATTTCCTTTTAGAACACACATATAATTCCAAGAGGAATTAAACTCTCTCTCTCCCTCTCTCTCTACATGCCAACTCTCTCTCTCTCTCTCCCTAGAGAGAGTCGCCATCACTGCAACATCGTCGTTATGCTGCTGGAATATTTTCTTGTGGACCTCCATCTCCTTCGGTGTGCCTCACTTGTGAATAATACGTTGGATCTCGTGTGACGAGATCAGGAGATTTGTCGCTTGGATCAACATTGATTGCGAGGAGCACACGTCTTATCAATGCGCTTGCAAGCGTCTCCTCCGTTGGATTGGACTTGAGACAGGAGGTCTCTTTGTTTAGAGACTTGATCGTAACCATCCTTCAAGAGGTAAACCTAATACTTGTTTTTGGTTTGGATGAAGTGATCCGAGAAGTGTTCTTGGATCATGTGGTTTCATCGTTGAAAATTTTTAAATTCTGGTGCCTCGAGCAACTCGTACGACTAGTCGCTCCTAATCGCATACGATGCAATCTTCACACTTATGTGATGTGCTTAAGGATTTTTCAATAGCCTTCAAGTGTTATCAGAGCTAGGTTGGAGGTTTTGGATATGATCCTTAAACTGAAGATGACTTGGGCATTTTCGGGTTGTGTGGTGTTTCATCGTATTTCATTCACGCAACCCTATTTAGTACATTTTTTCTCCCTATTTAAAAGAGTTTAACCATGTGATTATCACTTCTATAATAATCCCCATTAAATAAGGAAATCGTGGGATTTAAGTTTGCATGATTTGGAATCTGATTGCTCAAGTTATGATCATTTAATGAACATGTATCCACTGTTTCGGGGATGGCAAATCTTGACGTAACTAAAGAGTTAATTACTGTTTTTAAAATTCCTATAAATGCGTGAATATCACTTGTATTCTGTTGTAAATCACATTGGAAAACTATGGAAACTTATTTTGCTTGATTTGGATTTAAATTGATTGAGATATGCTACTTTTAGTAAGTATGGGTAACTGTTGAAAATTACATACTCGATCATGAACCTTGTGATTGTCATTCAATTAGATTAATAGAAACAAATGGTTAATTTCATGAGATAATTATTGATGAATATTTTTGAAATATTTAAATATGATGATTATTTCCTTGAATGACATTGATCATAACCAAGACTTTATTAGATATGATCTAGATCACAATTGGTTACATGAACCTTCCAACAAACATTGATGCTTGAATAGGATGGGGGATTTGTTTAGCAAATCTCCTTATAATGTAAATAAAAAATGTTTTGATTATTATTATATGGTATAACTTTGGTTGAAAGACCGATTATCATCTCGAGTACAAAGTGATCAATTGGCATTATCCTGACCTGAGGTGGGAAGCATTGGGGTAGCAGGTTGCTCCGTGAGCGGTCTGTCCCGCTCCCATCGGTACTGGCCTTTATAGCGGGTAAGGAAGGGATAATGCTTGAAGTGATCATGATGTATTTTTCTAATTTTTAAAATTCGAATAATACATATTTTAAGATTAGACCATCCTTCAAGTATTAATCAAAAATTGTTTGTAGAATGATTGATTGGATTGATAATTAATTTAATATGATTAAAGTAATTAGATCCAACTAAAATCATATACTCTATTATGAATAAAGTTGTTATTTCTCTTGGAAGAATTAATAATGTGAATATGATTCATAATAATTAATTAGAATTTGAACATGATATGAAGGATCACATAAGTAACATTCATGGTCTCATGTCAAGGCTAAGGGTTCTGTCGCCAGGGATTGTATGTAGGAGACACATGTACGAAGTAACATCTCTTACATACAAGCACATCTGGATCAGGCTCTTTGCTTCTCGAAAGAGTAAGGTCGTATGCGTAGTGATCCCAATATCGGGTCCTTGTATTATTAAGGTGATATTGCATTATGCATAGCGAGTTCTAATCATGTTGATGGTTGGTTCAATCAACGACGGGTCAACATCACCTTAGGGTGGTGGGTCCATGTTTTAAAGACCGAATTGGGAATGCAAGTTCGACTTGCAAGGTAGAATGTATTCCTGCTTCTTTGTATCCGAGTTACAGGTTCTCATATTATTGGAATGTGACAAAGATAAGGAGATCCCAGATCTTGCTGAGATATAATGGTAAGTATATCTCTTAATTTGAAAGTGATTAAGGGAATGAACTTTCAGTGTTGACAAGGAAAGACAACTTTGACATAAAAATTCCTAAATCAAAGTAAAATATATATTTATATATATTTATGCAAATTTCCTATTTCAGATAATCCTTCATTAAACCTACTCAATACTGTACTCAATAACCAATAAAATATCATGGATTGGATCCATGATCAAGATATTGTACTTGCAATTGGACACATAATGTATGTGATTGCAGTGTGCAAGTTTCCTCGTAATAATGAGGAAGGA
Organism: Ottelia alismoides; assembly: GCA_037367405.1. NCBI lineage: Eukaryota > Viridiplantae > Streptophyta > Magnoliopsida > Alismatales > Hydrocharitaceae > Ottelia > Ottelia alismoides. The sequence goes on from JAZKJV010010377.1 coordinate 218,651, forward strand.
TAATTAAATAGACAATAGGACAACAACCTAGGGTTTGTGTGTCTCTTTAGTCTTGATCTCTCATCGAATGCACTTTGGAAGTGACATGTCGATGACGATTGTAATTGTCAAATAATCGTTACAAAATCTGAAGAAGATGTTATGGCATGCATATGAGATCTTGACATTTAATCATAAATGACATGGTTCACTGCTTCAAGCAGAATTATGGCTCTATAAGAGATGATGTATTCAGAATGTTTGAGTACAACCTGAACCAAAGTCTTTTAGAGTTTAGATGGATATAGATACGATGAGTGTCAGCATTCTATTATCTGTAATCTAGTCATTCATGAAGCTTTATAATATTCATATTGTATGAATTGAATGAAGCATTTATAAATGTTGAAATACTCTTATATTGAAATCTTTTGAGTTCAACATAAGATATCCTTTGTCTTAAGCTATGGTTGTTTATAGATGAAGAGAGCGCAGTGGAAGCACGTGTCTGACCCAAACAAGAAGGAAAGTCAAGGAGTTAACTATACTTTTGTAATTCCATATGGCATCTAAAGAGTTGGATAAATGCCAATACTGCAATAAGCTGATGTATTGATAGTATGGCTATCAAGTCTATCTCGGATCCTTAGAAAAGGATCTATATAGTTCATCAGAATATTTAGCATCTACATATAATCATTGAAATTGACTTTCTTAATTGATGAGATCAAAGTCTAATAATTGTATCTCATTCTTCTAATAATACTTGCAATTAGTTGCATATGTATTAGAAGACTAGAAATTTGATCTTAAGGTTTAATAGTCATCCATATATATTATTGCAATGGTTCCAATAATCTCTAATGGATAGAGCGGCTTCATATTTTTAGTGGGAGAGCCCTTAGTCTTAGAGAATGCCTCTATGACCTAGATATTAGAATATACTCATTATTTATTTCTAAATGTTGGAAATAAACATAAATTCTAGAATAGACCTATCATAAAGAGTTATGATGGATATATTTAAGATAGTAATCTAACATCTGGAGGGATCTACTAACTTAGAAAATTAATGAATCATTTCTAATATTGAAATTATAGCTTAACAAGATCAATAGGAGGATGAAGATCATTTGACAATGTCTGGCATCAAGCATCGGACATTTGTTTATTTATCAATAGACAAGTAAGAGATGATAGTTTAGAGTGTATGAAATTTCAAATCTTACATACTTGTGAATATTGTATTCAAAAGTAAAAATGTCCAATACACCCTTCTCTGGCAATGTTGTTAGACGCCAAGGTATTCAAGATCTCACACATATGTATGTGCATCATTTGTATCATAATGAACATTATTGATATGTGATATCATTCAATGATTATTTGTGATATGAGATTTCTTCCCTTCACCTTAGAATGCTTTGAAATGTTAAAAAATTGTACAATTTTTGTTTAAAACTAAAGTTTGAAGGAAGATGAAATGAATTTAATCTAACCTAGATAGCAAGTACCTATTAGATGAATTCGAAGAATACCTTATGGAGAAAGGAATATCATTCCTATCTCCATCCTCCTAATGCACCTAAACTCAATAGAGTTGTAGATAGATGCAATTGGATCATGTGTGACATGATTTGATCAATGATGAATATTAGCATAATTACCTTTAGTTTCCAAGTATATATGTTGTAGAGACCACAATATATAAGGTTCCATGCAAGTAAGTTGGAATACAACACCAAAGAGTGTTGCTTCATTAGGATAATAAAGATGGTCTTGGATACCTACTTTATGACCTTGAGATTCTTAAAAGATTCCATCTCTAAGGATATGATTCTTAGAGTATGACTTCCTTGACAATAAATATGAAAATGAAGTGAAGGAACTCATTAAATCTTGAGAAGATAATGAGACTCCTGAAATCAGAAACTAAACGTACAATTAAAGATGAAACACTAATACCTCTTCAAATGATTTTGAGGATGGATTCCTTGTGTTAGTTAGGTCTGACAATGATCTGACTTCATGTGATGAAGCTTCTGAAGATCATGACATGGAAAGATGGATGTTAGTAGTAAAGTCGAAAGTAGACTTCATATACAAGTGTTATAATTGGACCCTCGATGATCCACCTATAAGGGTAAAACTTGTTAGGTGTAAATGGATCTTCAAGAGAAAGAGGGAACCTGATGAGAAGGTAGAGACCTTCAAAGCACGTCCCATATCCACAAGATACACATCAAAGAGAAGATATCGCTTGCGATGAGACTTGATCTCCAGTGACCATGCTTAAGCTCATCATATTATTGCTAACTATATCTACATAACTTGACTATGACATCTTCAAGATGTGAGTCAAGATTGCATTCCTCTATGAATACCTCTCCGGGGATATTCATATGAAGTAGCCCCATGGCTTCATGGTTGAGGAAAGCAAGGTGTGCAAGCTGAAGAACTCCATTTATGGACTCAAATAAGCTTCTTGTAGTTGGAAATCAGATTTGATGAAATTATAAATGTTATGATTTCAGGTAGAATCTTGATGAACTATGTAAATCTTAGTGGGAGTGCCATTGTATTTATCGTGCTAAATGTAGATACTATCCTAATCATTTGGAATGATAAAAAGGATAGTAATAAATATTTTATAAATTGGATATTCCATACCTTGAGAAATGGTCTTGAGGATACCTCTTAGATCTTAGTTTTGAAGTTGTTTGGAAGCAAAGAGAAGAGGGTATTGGGACCGTCACCTTAGTGGTATACCTTGGAAATATTCCATTTTTCTGGAAAATTCCAATGAAGGCTTTTTTCCCTTAAGATATGGTATTGACATGTCTAAAGGGTCAACACCTCAAAGAGTTGAGAATGTGAATACCAAAGTAATATGCCCTAGTGCATCAGTTTTGGGAAGCTCAGTGTATGCTAGATATGTACAAAAGCCAGATGTCTGCCATGCAGTAGGAGTAGTAATTTGTTAATAATCCTACTATGTAGATAAAAAGCTTGATTGCAGTAATAACAATATCTTCAAATAAGACAACACTTTAGAGATAATGATCTCAAAGTCTTATCTTCAAGAAATTAAGACTTTATAGATAGAGATCTAAAAGGTCTTAATTGTTGATACCTTAGGAGATAGACATCTCCAGGAATAAGAGTATTCTGATAAGGATAATGCAAATACTTGTTATAATGATTATTGATCTATAGTGTCAAGGATACTATGACTGACATGATCGAGTATTGGTTGCATAAGAAGCAATATTCGCATTGGACGCGAGCACTATTACTAGGAGATATGCAAGTGTCGTAAAAGGACTCGACGTAGTATCTTGGGAATAGAGTGACTGATCAGCTTACCTAGTTATTTTTCTAAATAGCCTATGATTGTCACATGAGTGAGGGTTTAAAGATTATCCCATTAATGGCTCTTTGGGCTAGTATGAGATTATTGAACATGCGAGCCCACGACGAGCAATTATACAATAAATGTTATTGCAAATATTATTCCCTGATCTGAAATGAAGAATAACTCATTTGCATAATAGGTCCCTTAGTACAATTAGGGTAATGTACCATGGCCATCTTAATGATCATACAACTGTTGATTCTATTATTGAATCATATAGGTTGGTGCTTGGGTGAATATCAAAAGAGTTAGATTGATGAATCGTTAAGCACCGTCAAATGATTAGAGATGTCAATCCTTTCTCTAAAGGCTGATATCTAACTGACCTCTTGACGCAGGTACTCTTGCATAGGAAAAAAGATTTGGAGGAGTTAGATAAGTTAGGTCAAAGAGTTAACTTAACGAGATCGAGATAACCAGAGACCTATGTCGTATGCTGTCATGATATAGGCACGCGTCCTCTGACCGGAGACAGATGTGTTACTATATATCTGAGTATGTACATTTGGCAGACCAATAGGTTGATGACCTAATCAAGGTCTATACATAGACACACTGGTTTGCATACAAGAGCATATGAGTAATACAATCTCTCAAAGGGATCATACAGGATCATTTACTGAACCAGAACACATGAGCTCACTAGTGAGACATTTGGAAGAATCAAATTCCATGCACGGTCGTCTCGCTTTGGAAGCTCTACTGAGTTTCTAAGATTTGATATATGCTTTTGGAAAGTATACGATCAACACCTAGGTATGATATATGCTTTTGGAAATTATATGATAGGTACCGACTCCAAATGATCGAATGAGAAACTTAATGATAAAACCCTAAAGTAGACAATGTAAAATTGATCTAATACTTGGAGTTTACTCTGGATCTTCTAGTATGCCAGATGTACATGTATTAGGAATACCTGAGGGTCATGTTATCATAAACGATTGTTTAACCATGACGCTTCCATTCTGAGGGAGTGATGAAACAACTCTGGATTTTAGTGACTCCTCTCATAGAGAAGTGATCTAATCTTAATCCAAATGTTAGACCTTGATCAGAATGTGATTCAGATGCAATGAGATGATTAGATCTACGATTTTAATTTAATCAAATATCTATGGGAGGTCTATATCCAAGTCACTATACGTGGAACAATACAATCGCCCTGTCCTTATCTCTCCAAGTATCCGCGGAGAAAGCGCATTATTCTTGAAAGAGTCCAAGGATAATTTCATTGTTGATATATGTATCCGAGCATAAATGTGATTTAATTATCATGAATAATATGAATTTTATTCATATTTGGCCTTATAAGGAGAGTAATCTAAGATGATTAAATGTGATTTAATTATCAAAGATGTGAATAATGTGAATGTGATTCACGTTATTTGGGCACATGAGAATAGAGATCCAAGATGATTAAATATGATTTAATTATCAAATATTTGATTAATGTGGATATCACCATCCACAATAATCATGGATATTAAAAATATGATTTATAATATGATGGAGAGTATTAATTGTAAATATAATTACAAACTATATGTTGTTGTGAATTGGATTCACAATAAACAATTAATTGTAAATCTAATTTACATATTATGTTGGATATATGAATATGATTCATATTTATCAATGACATGATTGATGTTTTCAAAAATTTAATTTGCAATTATTTTTGTGAAGATAAATGCAATAATAGTTGTTGCATTTTATCCTATATAATAAATATATATTAATGAAGGAAAAACCACTAACAAGATGGTCGTGCACCTTCACCAAAGTCAAAAGGGGGGATGACCACCCACTTTTTAGGATGGTGGTTGCCTCCTTTATAATCTATTTATTATAATTGAAATTAAAATTAATTAATTTTTATCTTGATAAAGGGATATAATTAATTTATTTTAATTAATTTTTTGTTGCAAATTTGTAGCAACAAATCATAGTCATTGATTAATAACCTCTTAATCTAAACATTGGATTAAGAGGGCACATGTATTGACATCCATATACATCCAACTACTATAATAGGAAGGGTAGCCCTTTCCTTTTAGAACACACATATAATTCCAAGAGGAATTATACTCTCTCTCCCTCTCTCTCTCTCTACACGCCATGTCTCTCTCTCTCATTGTGACCGTCCACCATGGAGCCCTAGAGAGAGTCTCCATCACCGCAGCATCGTCACTATGCTACCGGATTGTTTGCTCGTGGATCTCCATCTCCTTCGGTGCACCTTGCTCGTAAAGAAGACATTGGATCTTGTGTGACGAGATCAGGAGATTCATCGCTTGGATCATCAACATAAATTGAGAGGAGCATGTGTCTCATCAATGCGCTCGCAAGCATCTCCTCTATTGGATCACACTTGAGACAGGAGATCTCTTCATTTAGAGATTCGATCACAACCACGCTTGAAGAAATTGCATACAGATTGCAAGGAAGCACTATAAGTATTTCTGACTTCACATTCATTATTGTGTTTTCCGATGCATGGCTTTTTCGATTCTACCTTAATTTTTACACACCTAGGATTAAAGGAAGTTGAAATCCCCATGTAGACCTGTATTGATATCCATTTAAAGTAAGTGATTTCCAAATAAAATTGGGATTGCTAACATTATTGACTAATTAAAATCAGATAAAAATTGAAAATCATTTACTGGTGGAGAGCAACCCCATCCTTGTACGCATGATATATTGTACTTGTTGAGAGGTAAGGATGCAACCACTAAGGATTAGAGTCAAAATCTCTGGACTTGTTATCTAAGCACTTGGACTGACTTTTGGGTCGTTTTATTATTGCAAGCATTTGCCTCCGACCTTAGCAGAAGTAGTCTTGTGTTAATGTTGTTGTGTTTCACCAACACAGATAGAAAACTACTCTAGGAGATTGTATTTGTGTGTAACGGATTCAAAGATTATTTTATCATCAATTTAAAACAAAAAAGATAATCGGTCGAACTTTCACGGCCTTCACTGTGTAAAGTTGGTGAATTTTAGAGTTTGCGTAGTGTATTATATTGTGTGAATTCGAAGCTCATTTCACTTGCATCCATATATCGAGGTTCGTAAATCAATTCACCTCCATTTTCAAATATGTTGGAATATTGGTATTCAAACCCAGACTCTGTGGGTCACGCTTACATGACCAAATCCCAACCATCTTCGTCTTCATTCTCATTGTTGGACATGTGAGCCCATGGCGAGCCATTATGCAATAAATGTTATTGCAAATATCATTCCCTGATCTAAAATAAAGAATAACTAATTTGCATAATAGGTCTCTTAGTACAATTAGGGTAACGTACCATGGCCATCTTTATGATCATACAGTTGTTGATTCAATTGTTGAATTAGATGAATATCTAAAGAGTTAGATTGATGACTCATCAAGAACCGTCAAATGATTATTAAGAGAGGATCTCCGTCATGAGAAGGAGATGGAAATCCTTTCCATAAAGGTTGATATCTAACTAACCTCTTGATGTAGGTCCTCTGCATATGAATAGAGATTCGGAGGTGTTAGTAAGATAGAACAAAGAGTTGACTTAACGAGATCGAGATAATCAAAGACATATGTCGTATGCTGTCATGATATAGGCACGTGTCCTCAGACCGGAGACAGATGTGGTACTATATGTCTGAGTATGTTTGGCATACCAATAGGTTGATGACCTAATCAAGGTCCATACACCGGTGCGCCGGTGTGCATACAAGGTTATATGAGTTACGATCTCTTATGAGCTCACTCATGAGATATTGGGAAGAATCAAATTCCATGCATGATTGTCTCGCTTTGGAAGCTTGACTGAATTTCTAAGGTTTGATATATTCTTTTGGAAAGTATAAGATCAGCACCTAGGTATTATATATGCTTTAAAAAATATATGATCGATACCAACTCCTAATGATCGAATGAGAAACTTAATTTTAAAACCCTAAAGTAGATAGTGTAAAAATAATCTAATACTTCAGATGTATTCAGGGTCTTCTGGTATGCATAATGTACATGTATTAGGAATACCTGAGGGTGATGTGATCATAAATAATTGTATAACCATGACGCTTCCATTCCGAGGGAGTAATGAAACAGGTCTTGATTTTAGTGACTCCTCTCATAGAGAAGTGATCTAATCTTAGTCCAAAAGTTGGACCTTGATCTGAATGTGATTTACATGCCATGAGAAGATTAGAACTACGACTTTGATTTAATCAAACATCTATGGGAGGTCCGCAAGATCTGGATTTGAGATTTGATCTCAATATCCAAGTCACTATATGTGGAACAATACAATCGCCATGTCCTTATCTCCAAGTATCTATGGAGAAAGCACATTATTCTTGAAAGAGTTCAACAATAATTTCACTTTTGATATATGTATCCGAGCATCGTGAAATGGATAACTAAATGTGATTTAATTATCATGAATAATATGAATTTGATTCATATTTGCCCTTATAAGGAGAGTCATCTAAGATGATTAAATGTGATTTAATTATCAAAAATGTGAATAATGTGAATGTGATTCATGTGATTTTAGCACATGAGAATAGAGATCCAAGATGATTAAATATGATTTAATTATCAAGGATATGATTAATGTGGATGTCACTATCCATAATAATCATGGATATTCTAAATATGATTTATAATATGATGGAGATATTTAACTGTAAATAGAATTACAAAATATATGTTGTTGTGAATTGGATTCACAATAAACAATTAATTGTAAATCTAATTTACATATTATGTTGGATATATGAATGTGATTCATATTTATCATTGGAATGATTGATGTTTTCACAAACTTTATTTGGAATTCTTTTTGTGAAGATAAATGCAATAATAGTTGTTGAATTTTTATCATATATAATAAATATATATTAATAAAGTCAAAACCACCAACAAGGTGGCCGACCACCTTGACCAAAGTCAAAGGGGGGATGGACACCCTCTTTTTAGGGTGGTGGTTGCTCCCTTATTATCTATTTATTATAATTAAAATTAAAATGAATTAATTTGTTTCTTGATAAAGGGATATAAATAATTTATTATAATTAAATTTATTGTTGCAAATTTGTAGAAAGAAATCATGGCCATTGATTAATAATCTCTTAATCTAAACCGTTGGATTACGAGGGCACATGGATTGATATCCACATACATCCAACTAGTATAAAAGGAAGTGTAGCCCTTGCCTTTTAGAACACACATATAATTCCAAGAGGAATTAAACTCTCTCTCCCCCTCTCTCTCTCTCTCTACATGCCAACTCTCTCTCTCTCTCTCATTGTAGTCGTCCACCAAGGAGCCCTAGAGAGAGTTGCCATCACTACAGCATCGTCGTTATGCTGCTGGATTATTTTCTCGTGGATCTCCATCTCCTTCAGTGTGCCTCACTCGTGAATAAGACGTTGGATCTCGTGTGACGAGATCAGGAGATTCGTTGCTTGGATCGACATGGATTGCGAGGAGCACACGTCTCATCAAAGTGCTCGCAAGTGTCTCCTCCATTGGATCAAACTTGAGATAGGTTGTCTCTTCGTTTAGAGACTCGATCGCAACCACGTTTCATGAGGTAAACCTAATACTTGTTTGTGGTTTGGATGAAACGATCCGAGAAGTGTTCTTGAATCATGTGGTTTTATCGTTGAAAATTTGTAAGTTCCTCTGCCTCGAGCAACTAGTATGACTAGTCGCTCCCAATTGGATATGATGCACTCCTCACGCTTTCGTGATGTGCTTAAGTATTTTACCATATCCTTCGCTCATATCAAGAGAATCCTTTCTTTGATAGTATTCTCCCCCAACCATCATACACTCCACCCCATTCACTCCACTTCTTATTCGATTGAATATTCACAATATGAACCACTCACAGAACTAAATGAGTATTATATAGATACAATGGAGCGAGCAAATTTGAGGATGGACATATGCATAATTTGAACCATCCCCTACTCAGAATGACTATCTCCCTGCATACAACCCGTTTTCCTTTGACCAAACCTATGAGAACTAGAGTCAAGGAAATAGAACTCATGACCATGCCACTCCTACAGAATATGATTATTACTCAGCATAGGATTGCATGCCAAAGTCACGGCATGTCGAGTGTGGTCAATCATCTTCAAGTCATGAGACGATAGTGGATGACATGGATCGAATCAATCAGAGAGCCGATGCATTGATAGGATAACTTGATAATGTCATCCAAATGGTTAAAGAAATAATGAGCATCTAAGGAGGAGTGAGGGCCACACAGAGCAAACATGAGATATTTCTTGTGCAAAACCTTCAGACAAATACACCACATGTATCACCCACCATTGACCAGTCCACTAACCATTCTACTGACTCCAATAAAAATTCAAATAAATAGAAAATAGAAAATTCAGAAAAATTAAATAACGTTGATATGAAAGCTTTTTGTAAAAGTATGATCTTAAAGCTTCCATTAGTCAAGGCCATATAGTATGTGCCTGATCTTCAGAGATTTGTGAAGAGTTAATTATCACCTAAGACGATGGGCAAAAAGTGATCTAGAATTGAATTTTACTTAATTACTATGGCAAGTTCAATGGTGATGATCAAAAAGAGGAAAAGTCGCAGAGTCTAAAGGTTAACTAGGGTTACTTGTGAAACTAAGAACACTGAATTTACCCATGTTTGGATTGATGATGAATTGACCTTGAACATCCTCCTGAAGTCCGTGTTTGACTTACTCGAACTCAGATTGCTCAAAAAGACCAGAGTGATCATTCAATTTCCTAACCGGTCCATAAAAAGACTGAGAGGAGTTATTTCAGTTGTCATGAGTTTCCAAGGTGTCAAACGTAGAGTTGAATTCATTGTCCTAGACATTTAGCACCGAGGAGAGTTGTCTGAGTCTCCCATCATTATGGGAAAGCTGATTTTAGCCGCTGCTAAGGCAATTATTGATTGTGAGATTCAAGACATAAGATTCCCGAACTAGAACCTTAACGATCAAACTCTTGAGGACACACCTGACCTTGAGATAACGGAACATGAAATCGAGAGTCGTGATCAAGAGACTATTACTTCACATCATCAGACCTCTCCTCATGAAACACATACACAAACCTTAGGAGAGACACTTGAGAAATCGATAGTTGAACTGACCTTCAATTCTCACCATACCTTTATGAAGAACCACCCTGACATTGCTCCTATTATGAACTCAGATACAAGATCTAGTGTGTAATTGGACCTTGATTATGAAGATTGTCACAATTGTTTGAGTGGTCCAATTTTTGAGGTGGATGTCATTCATGAAATACTTGAACCAATCACAGAGCCAACTCAAGGAATCTATTATGTCACTAAAACTTTAGAACATCAAAAGGTGACATCTTCTACATCTAGGGACAAGCACATAAGACATACTCAAATTGAGGAACACTCCCGAGATGCGCCATGACCCTACATGAGCAGGACAATTTTTAGAGTGATTCATCTAACGAGGAACCCATAGTTGCCACAACTTCTAGATCTGTTATCTATGGTATGAAAAAGAATTATGACCATCCTCCCAGAAACAAATTGATCAATAAAGTCACATTTGACCTTAGAAATCAGAAGACTTATGAAGATTCCTTGTCAAGTTCCTCATCTGGTCCTTTGGTGGCACATCAGGTACGTGCAATTAGTACATCAGCTATCAAAGGATACTTACCTTTAGTTGACAATGATTGGAGATCCTCTGCGTATGAATATTATTCTTCTAAGGATGACTCCGACGATGGCTGGGATTCTTCTTCTTCATGTTCTTCATTTCCATATTCCCTCCCGCCATGTGCCCGAACGAAAATCTACCGAAAACCTCCTTGAACATCGGCACCTTATCCACAATCTCATTGGTTCCATTGTAATACTTCTTTTATACTTAGGCCAGAGCCTAGTGGTGATGTTGTTTTCGAGCTGATTAGGTGGATTAAATTAATTAGAAAATAAATCACTATGAAATCAAATAGAGAAAATGAGCAGCTTTGCTACTTTTATTTACCTGGTATAGCGACCATGGTCGAATACAAGGAGAACAATTATGCACTAAGTAGTAGATTTAGAAATCCCAAGAGTTTTTTATTGTTTTTAGTGGTTTTTTATTTTGTGAATTCTTAATTTTTCAAAGTAAAAGAAATGAACATAATGAATAAAAACATACACACACAATCATTTCGTATTTTTCAAATAAATAAAAAGCGCTCAATAATAATATTTTTGGGTTTTTGTATTTTACGGTATTTTTGATAAATTTTAAATATTTTTCAGATGCTCTTGTAATTCTCTAAAAAATCAAACAGTGAGAAAAATAAGAAACTATGCACAACCAGGACTGTTTTGCCAATTAAAAATAAGTAAAAGCTCAAAAATCCTGGAGATTATTTTTACCGAAATCTAGAGCAAAATACCTACGAACAAAACATAAATCAATTTTTTTGGATTTTGCTATGATTTATATGATTTTTTATGAGTTTTTAAGTGTTTTGCTAATTTTTTGGTTTATATAAGGAATTTTCCAATAAATTTATACATGAGTTAAAAGGTAGCAAAAGGCAACTAAAGTAATTTTTATAGAACTTTTAGATGATTTTTTGAATTTTATGGCTTTTCAAAACAAATAGGGACTTTTTAGGGCATTTTTTGGAATTTTTAATAATAGAAAATGCAAGAAAATCAACAAGCAAAAATCACCATAAATAAAACATGGAATCAGGAATCACATATAATTTTTAGGCAGTTTTTAAAGTAAATTTGCTATTTATTGTAACAAATAAAAAACAAGTTATTAGAAATAGTTTACAGGGACAAATTTGCAATTACTTTAAGTCTTAGGGCCTAACTTATAATAAGCCTGGAAGTCTAAGGGTCATATATGCAAATTTTCCTCAAAAGTCATGCACGTCACGTGAACCAGCCTCATAGGGTATATGTGTTGTTTTCAAAACATCAAATTCATTCCATAACCAGCAATAAGTTCAAGAGAAATATCACAAATAACCCAAAAAGCGCATGTAGGGGTACGTGACTACAACACAAGTGGACTAAAATGCAAATAACAAAAACTATAGGGACCTTACTGCAAATTTTTTTAACTGCACATTATTTCTATTGGACTGAAGCGAAATAAAAAGGCATGCGGGGGAAAAAGGGAAAGATACCCAAACATACGTGTGGCGCACATGAGGTGATGAGCGGATCTGATGCGACCCTGAGATGATCAGACGGTTTGGGTGTATGTTGTAGGTGTACGGGGGATGGTGGTTAGCGCTCAGATCTGACAACTCAGATGGCACGTGGGCATGGAAGTCATATCCAGCGTTGTTTCATCAGACGGCGCATCTTTTGGGCTCCAATGACCAGTCAGGATGGAATCTGGAGGATGGCAGGGGTCATCAGATGGTGTTGAAGGTTGCTAGAAGAATACGGTGTGGGAGAGCTTCAACCACAGGGGTGACTTGATTCGAGGGTCGAATGAGCTCACCGTAAATATCAACATCTTTGCAATGGTGTTGTGAGTCGAGGGGAGTCTCAGATGTGATGATGGATGACCGGATCGACGTAGCGGGGGTCAGCCTCCTAAATCTGCTCCGCCGAGCAAGTTGGAGCTTAAACCGAGCTTCTCGTGCATGGAGGACCTGCAAGGAAACTTACGACTCGAAGACAAAACTTTGATCGAAGTTATTAGGATCTAAGAACTACAGAAGCAAGGGTGGATGAGGTTTGACGTCCGAAGAAGATGGAAGAGGGACCTCGTGGCTCGAACTCTCTCAAGTGAGAGAAGCTCGAGGCGATCATAGTATGCTCGAAGGATGAGGGTGAGATAATGGATCGATTGGTACGACAAGGAGCGATTGTGAAGCTCGAACCACGGTGGTTGGATCTTCAACAATGACAGGTGGCTGACGAAGGAAATTGGAACGAATATCGAACTGGAAGTGGAGTAGGGGGTACCTGGGTATCCTACAATGGTTGGCGATGAGCTATAGAGTGGACGATGAGGTACTGGCCTCGATCAGGCTGCGACGGGCCTGCACGCAACAAAAGTTCGGCCACGTAGTGAGCTACATTCGAATCAAGCACAAAATTGAGCTCCCAAGGGCTCTCCGAGTAGCTGTCACTCTCTTGAAGGTGTCTAACGACTATGATGGCACAAGGAATGAGCTCCCAAGTGAGGAGGCCAGAGACGAATATTTATAGGTACCCTAGAATCTAGAAGATCGATGGATTGCACAAAACCCTACGGAGATTTGGACCAACTTAGGGATCCGCGAGAATATCGGATCAATGAGGAATCTCGGGTATGAATCTCAAGGTCGATAGAGGTCGGAGTTAGGCAAGATAAGTGGGAAAACTGGAGTCCAGCGACGAGGATCCAAGTCTGGCCCTGGCGGAGGGACGGTTGACCATGGTCAACAGTCTGAGATGGACCAATCAGACTGCAGGTATTTACATTGGACTTATTGGAACCTTAGCTATTCATGTGTGGATTGGTCATTGGGGATCGATAGAGAGTCCCTTTTATGAAATATCTGAAGGATCAAAAGGACATATAGTTTATTTATCAGCAAGTATAAATGAATATTATATGATAGCAACGGGAAATTCCTTGGCCTTAAATCAGGGTATTCAGGAGGAACAAATTGTTCCAGCTCGATACAATCAAGAATTCATGACTATTGTGTGGGAACCGATTCATCTTCGAAGCATTTTTCCTTTCCAATATTTTTCTATTGGAGCCTCCCTCATTCCTTTTATCGAGCATAATGTTGCAAATCGGGCTTTAATGAGCTCTAATATGCAACATCTAGTGGTTCTGCTTTCTCAATCCGAGAAGTGCATTGTTGGAACTAGGCCGGAACGCCAAGCGACCCTAGATTCGGGGGTTTCGGCTATAGCCGGACATGTGGGAAAGGTTATTTATACTGATACTTACAAAATGCTTTTATCAAATAATGGGAACACTATAAGAATTCCATTAGTTATGTATCAACATTCCAACAAAAATACTTGTATGCATCAAAAACCTCAGGTTCCACGGGGTAAATACATTAAAAAAAGGGCAAATTTTAGCGGACGATGCGGCTACCATTGGTGGTGAACTTGCTTTGGGAAAAAAATGTATCAATAGCTTATATGTCATGGGAAGGCTGCAATTTTGAAGATGCAATACTTATTAGTGAGCGTTTAATATATAATGACGTATAATCCAGATTTGATTTTTGTGTTCTAAGAAAAAATGGGAGAAGAATAAAGAAATCATTTTTACTTGAAACATGCTCATTCATTCCCACTACTTAACTTATCTTAATTCTTAATTTCTTTTTATTATATCTTTCCTGAGTTCCATTCTCCAGGGAATTTTTTTCAATCATTGTTGCATATTATATATAATACTTATACTTAATAATATAATCTCTTTTATTTCATAATCTTATTGGAAATAATGTAAAGATAATTTTTATTTGATATAGCTATTTATGCAAGTATTTTACGATTAAGAACTACTTTCCTATTATACAGATCATGTATTAATTTAATATAACTATAGGATAGTTCATTCTCACGAGTTACAGCATTTATCCGAGTAATCCACAAACGACGAAAATCTCTCTTTTTTCTTCCTCTTTCTCGATGACTGGAAACAAAGGCTTTCATTTTTTGTTGAGTAATAGTTCGAGTAAGTCTTGAATGAGCCCCTCGAAAGGTTGATGCAAATAAACGAATTCGTGTTCAGGGTCTCCGAGCTATATAACCTCGTTTAACTATGCTCATTGAATCAAATTAAATTTTGATGAATAACTAATTGATTTCAATTCTTTCAGTCATTCTTTTCTCTTCTCCCTATTCATTAATAACAAAACGGATTATTCCAATATACAAAATATAAATTCCAATGGCTTTTGCTGCTATGACCTTCCTAACCATGATTTTTTATTTCAGGTATTCATCATTTCACCTGGAAATAAGAAAAATATGCTGATACTAAACTAAATATAAAAAAATGATATAAAATAAATAGTGGGTTCCTTCTTTTCTGTAGTTACTTCTTAAACGGTGAGGTCCTCTCTATACACCAGAGCCCTCTTCCTCATTCAATCAATGTTATTAATAACTTGTACAGTTCACATTCTTTAGCTCTACCCATGAAGTATATAATAATAAGTCTTCTCACAATAAGAGCTATCCATATAGTGACGACATTTAATTATGAAAATTGGCTAGGTAGATGACCCAGTTGGTTCGTTATTTCAAGAATCGTAGCATAATTTTGTTGTTTCTCAAATATCATGCATTTTCCCTGCTTAGTGGATAACCATTTGTTTTGCTACCAATGGAGAATTATTTTTCATCCCAAATCAATGTGATTGGATTTGCACCAATAGAAACCAGAAATTCCATACACAGTAGAGGTATATAATAAATCTTTATTTTTTGTTTAGATAGTAAGTAAAATAAATAGTTTTTTCCATTCTATCTATTGTACTTATTGATATTGGGAAAATTATCTTGTTTGTTCGAGTTGATGATCAGAATGAGTCACACATACACCCTTGTACATGTTCCTCGACGCTGAGGGTATCCTCGTAGAGCGGGAGATTTTGTAACATTTCTAATTGGTTGTCTTGTCTTTCTAATAAGTTATTTAATAGTTAACATGTTGAATCGTATATATTTTAGAATGGGCTCGTTGATCGATCTTAACCTGATGGTTATGAATTATTTCGATTCAATTGAATTAATATTTTATCGATGTAAAATATTTAATATCAAATCATGGAAAATTTAAATTATGGTTTGAAATTCATGGATTTGTTTTATACGAGATCTTCACTATTTTCTACTACTACAAGATCAACAATGTCATAAGCTTGGACTTCTACTCTTGACATAAAAACATCCCTTTCTATGTCTTCGGATATAACCCATAAAGGGTTTCCCGTTCTTTGTACGTAAACCTTTGTAATGGTTTAACGAAGTTTCAGTAGCTCTTCTGCTTCCAGGATAAATTCACCTGCTTGTGCTTCATAAAAAGAACTAGCAGGTTGGTGAATCATAATCCTTATGATATAACATCATGAAAGGTTCTTCTATCTCGCATAATTGATCAAACAAAAGAAAGGGATAAAAATGCGAAGAAGAAAAGATAGAATTTAACAAACATGCAGGCATTTTTTAAGTATACGGCTCTGCAATAGAATTTTCTTTTCCCTTCTTTTTTCTGTTGAATAAAAATAAAGAAGAGAGACAAAAAGAATCCATTCGATTCAGATTGTTGAATAATCTATTTACAACCCTTCCTTTCGTATTCATTTTTTAATAGTTAATAAACATCTATGATGGTTTTGTTGCTTTATATATTTATCTTATATGTGATTTAGTAATCCCAAGGTGTTTTTTGAACGGATAAAAATAAGAGAAAAAAGATCTTGTTTCACCTATGTACTCTTTCTTACATAAATAGCAGAAAGAAACTTTTACTGTGTAAGAAAAAAATGTTTGTGACGCTGAAAGGGTTCTCTGACACACAATACCAAAATAACAAGACCAAATCCAGAAATAACCCTTGTCTCATACTACTATTTCGATACGTAATCTTGTGTTACGAAAAAAACAAAAAAAAGATTTGTTTGTATTGAACTTAAAGTGCCATGCTATTATTACTTATTATTCATATTCAATATGGTGAAGACATGGTCTTTTTTCTTAAATAAAACAAAAAAGTCATTGGCACCAAGCATGACAGAATGCTAAACGTTTAGTAATTTCCTCCTTACCAGAATGAAAGATGCACTTGAAGCGTCTAATCCCATGCATATTGTATGTACATCTGGTGGCACAAATTGCATAGTATCATAAATAACTAATCCTAGTATTACTTCAAAATAAAAAATGAATAGAATAATTTTTTTTATTTTTCAAACAATTTTTTATGATTATTAATTATTTTTATATATATATGTGGTATATACAGTGTAGTGTACTATGCATAGGTATAATATACCTATATATATTATATACCTGTATTTTTTTTCATTTTTTTAAAATCACATTTTATTTTATATTTTATTGATATCATAGTTTAAAAAGTATAAAAGAATTTTTATTCGATGTTAAATTAAATAAAGATATTAAATAATAGTTATTATGTACAACATTTACAAGTATGGCTAATGTACAATAGAGTTTTGATTTATCTTACGTTTTATAATTTTTATTTAATTTTTATTATCGTTTTGGAGATGTGTACAAGTGTTCAGAAATATAGTATGTACAAAAGATAATTTAAAATAGAAAAAATATTTACAAATATAGGCAGCATAGGACCCTATCTCCCCCAAGTTCATTCCTTGTCGATCAGGACAATTATTGACATGGTCTCGGAGTTTGGGTCAGTTTGTACTTATTACATAATTGCATCCTTATTTTCTTTTTCTTTTCTCTTTATTCGTTTATTTTGAAAAATATGTTCTAATTATGGAATATTAACAAAGGTATGCATAATGGTAATTTATTATATTTACACATATTTATAGTTGTTTTTGTTAAAAGATAAAGCTAAAATAAAAGAATAAAGAATGAGAATCATAGATTCATCGTCCCCCTATACTTTACCTTTGCTAGTCCCTTAGAAACACTTATTTGAAAAAGAAATGAAAATAGAAGAAAAAGAAAAAGAAAGCATCAAAGTTGATTATTAAACTTAACTTCATTAAATTGGAGTATGGAGCTTGGTCAAACCTTTGGATTATTAATTTTGCGGAACCCTATTGGGAAACGAGTTTGAGACTTAACAGCCTTCAAATTTCAGAGTTCTATGGTCAGGTCTCCTCAACAACTAGGTCAGAACAATTCTATATACGTGAACTCTAATGACTATGAATCTTTCCTTGTACAATTTAAGTGATATGTAGCTCCCCACCTCAAAAATGGCAAAGAAATGACCTCCTCCCTCAACAAGGTAACTCTGATTCCTCAGTCTAGTAACTCTTTCCTCGAGGAACGGGGTATTTCCTTCTAAGTTCGAGTACAACCAACTCAAGAAGAGGGGAGAATGAGAGAATAGACCATGACCAGTGTAGTCACGTATCCCTTGGAGCTCAACCAGTGTAGCTAAGTCTCCAGCTGTAAGATTCCTTGAGATGAGCCGATGGAATACATAAGCTTTGCTTATTCCATATATGTACTCCAGCAGACATTTTATTTTCAATCAGGTATGTCCCCTTTTTGGAGTTTTTGCAATTTTGCACATTTGTTTGACATATATACAACATATCTATAAGGTGCAGCATGCACATACAGAGTTTCTTCTTGATCCAGTAGACTAACCCTATTTTGATGCATTATTGCAACCGACAGAATCATGTTGTTAGACGTCAATGCTGCTAGACCAAGTTTAGCTGCACATCCCTCCCTAGAGGAGGACGGGAGGTTTCGGCTAGCTGTACTACCCCCAATATGCTACTCCAAGCCAAAGGATTCTGCCTCCTCATGACCTCATCCATGTTGTGCTACGTGTAAGGTGCATGTCCAAATCAAGCCATTGTCTCTAAGGGTCATGCGTGCGTTGTTAAGTGTTCTACTTAGGCTCATCAAGATGACATGTGAAGATAGCCTTGTGGACTCCAAGAACTAAGTCGCTATGGACCTGAAAAGTCTTAACCCCAAATCTTGTAAGGTTCCTCTAAAGTTAAGTGGATTAAGGTCTTAACCACGCTCCATCACTCAATTTAATTTCAGACTAGTTTAAATGTCAACCATAATGCAGATAATTGCAAATATTTACAAAATTATTTTTTATGGGAATTTTTTAAACTATGCAACTTTTTAATGGAATTTTTAATTTTTAAGTTTTTATGTATTTTTGGAAAAGAAGTAAAAGAAAGAAAAGATTTCACCCAAAATCTGTAGATATTTAAAAAGAGGATAATATTACAGGTTTTATATACACATGGATTTTATCTAGAGGATCTTGTGCCAGCTTTATTAAGGATACTTATGTACACAAAATTTTAAGGGTAGATGATGGTTTTTAATGTACATATATATACAAGTAGATTTCATACCCCAAACTTATTTCCTTATGTGACAAATTAATTTTGCAAATATTTTTCAAAACTAGTTTTGCAAACAATTTTACAAGTTATTTTTGCAAACAATTTATTTTTCACATATTTTTGAAAAAATTTGTACAGTATACATAATCTTTATAGAAAAAAAATACAAATCTTTTTGAAAATAATTTTGAAAGTATTTTGTACAAAGATAATTTTTGCAAAGATTTTTGAAAATATTTTCAAAGCATTTTTTCTTGTTTTCTTAGAAGTAATAGTTATGGCTAAAGTATATATACAATATATACGACACCATCATATCTATACTTAGCTCGAACGATGTCCTCAGAGTGATTAGAGAGCGTTGAAGGAAGACATAATTTGTGTTGAGTACAGAGAAGTGAAAAGAATGCTATACTATAATGACTCAAAAGATGAAAGAATTAAAGTCAGTGATCCCCCTATACTTAGGATCAAACAATCCTAAGTACTGAAGACTGTACACAGAAGGGAAAACTGAGTAGAATGTACATATATGACCTCCCCTATACTTAGGGTAAAATATTCCCTGAGTATAGGAAGCAAAAAATGAGATAATGGAGAAATAGATACTCACAAGTCTAATACCCCCTATACGTAGGATTGAGTACATCCTAAGTATAGCGAAATCATAAGATGGATCTAGGGAATTTAACCAAAAATGAATGATTTAGACAAAATGGATCTATACAGAGGCGGGATAGAAGTGAGAATCAAGTATCAGATGCAGGTGATGTGAGTCAAAGAACACATCTCATACAAAATTAATAGGGGCAACATCAACGATGAGAGGTTCATGATCAAGATATGGTTTGAGGTGATGACCGTTCACTCGAAAGGTGGACTCAAAAGTCAACTCAGATATGTCAATGCTACCGTTGTCGTGCACCTTTCTGACCAAGTATGGTCCCTTCCATTTACTTTATAATTTCCCTGGAAATAATCTCAACCTAGCATCAAATAGCCATACTCTCTGATTGGGCTCAAACTATTTATGGCTAATGTGAGAATCATGCCATATATTCACTTTATTCTTGTATTGTAGGCTACTTGAGAAGATTTTGTCTCTCAACTCCTCCAGGACTTCCAATTCTGCTCTCCTCTAGTCTCCTACACTCTCTAGATCCAATAATAACTCGGTCACTTCCCAAAGTGACTTATGCTTGATCTCAACAGGTAAGTGGCATGGCTTGCCATAAATGAGTCAAAAAGGAGATGTGCCTAAAGTTGCCTTGAAGGAACTCCTATAGGCCCACAAGATCGAGTAAAAAAGCTGTGACCAATCCTTTAGCTCTGGGAAGACAACCTTCTGCAAAATAGTCTTAATCTCCCTATTTGAAACCTCAGCAAGACCCTTCGTCTGTAGATGGTATGGTGTGGCAACTCTAAGGTCATTGTTGAACTCGTTAGCAAGGGCCCTTACCTTGTCGTTGATTAAAAGAGTCCCAAATCAGAAATCAAAACTCTAGGTACCTCGAACTGTAAAATGATATTCTTCCTCAAAAATTTGCAAACAGCCTTTGCATATGTGGCTCGGGTGGGGATGACCTCAACCCAATGACTCACATAATCCACAACTAACAAAATGTAATCAAATCCCTGACTCTTAGGGAATGGACCCATGAAATTGATGCCCCATGTGTCAAAAACCACATAGAAGTGAATTGGCTACATCAACATCATATATCTCTATCCACAAGAGCCCATCCTCTGACAGTCAGTACATCTTCACGAATTCATGTGAATCCTTGAAGAGGGTAGGCTAGCAAAGGATGGATTGGAGAACCTTCTGCATTGTCCATCTCCCAAAGTGATGTCCTCCTCCCTCAAGCTTGTGGCAATAGGTGAGGATGCTATGGTACTCCTCCTGAGGAATACACCAACGCCGGACACTATCCCCCCTTCGTGGTAAATGGTAGGGTCCTCCCATTGGTATGAATTGGCCTTTACGAGGAAGGTCTCTAATCGCTGTCTGGGCCAACCCTGTAGAACTTTCTTGACAACAAGATAGTTCACAATGTCAGTGTACCATGGAAGCGAGGTGATAACAAGAATCGCCTCATCTGAGAATTTATCAGTAATAGGTGTTGTCTCATCAAAATCCTCTAGGTTCTCTAATCTGGAGAGGTAATCTGCCACCACATTCTTGACTCCAGGTTTATCCTTAATCTCAATGTCAAACTATTGGAGTAGAAGGATCTATCTAGTCAATATGGCTTTAGCAACCTTCTTTTCCATGAGGTATTGGATGGGCTTGTGGTCTGTGTAAATAGTCACTCTAGATCCAAGAATATAAGATCGAAACTCATCGAGAGCAATGACTATGGCTAGCATCTCCTTCTCAATCACGGTGTAGTTCCGCTAAGTGGCATTCAAAGTTCAGCTAGCGTAAATAATGGAAAATGGTACACTATCCATTTTCTATCCTAGCACGATCCCTACGACAAAGTTAGAAGCATCCACCATGATCTCGAATGGGAGAGACCAATTAGGTGCCTGAAGGACAGGAGCCTGAATAACCAAATTCTTGAGAGTCTCAAAGTATAAAAGACGCTTATCATGTACAAGGAACTCGATGTCTTCATGAGCAAATCAGTTAACGGTCGAGCAATCCTACTGAAGTCGTGTATGAACCGTTAGTAGAAACCGACATGCCCCGAAAAAGATCGCAACTGTCTCAAATTGGATGGTGGAGTGATCTTCTTGATGATATCCACCTTGGCTGGATCAACCTCCATGCCCCGTTGGAGATGATGTGACCAAGGACCGTCCCTTGAGTCATCATGAAATGACTCTTCTCCCAAAATAAAACTAAGTGGACCTCTATGTAGTGCTGAAGTAGTCACTCTAGGCATGAAAGACGAGCATCAAACCTATCACCGTAGATCGAAATGTTATCTATGAAGACTTCCAAATAGTCACCACCATGTCCGAGAAGATGGAAAGCATGCACCTTTGGAATGTAGCCGGGGCATTACGTAAACCAAAGGGCATCCGTCTAAATGCATACGTTCCAAATGGACACGTAAACGTTGTTTTCTCCTGGTCTTTGGATGCTATGGCCACCAGGTTGTATCCCGAGTACCCATCAAGGAAGCAGTAGTGACTCTTCCCAGCAACCTCTCAATAATCTGATCAATAAATGGTAGCGAGAAATGATCCTTCTTGGTGGCCTGGTTCAATCATTTGTAGTCCACACAGACCCTCCAAGAAGTGGGTACTCGGTTAGCTATCTCATCTCCAGACTCGCTCACAACTGTGGTGATATCCGCCTTCTTAGGGTTCACCTGTAAAGGGCTAACCCATTTGGAGTCGAAGATGGTTTAGATAAAATCGGCTCTCCACCACGTAGATATTTCCTTCATAACTATATATCAAAGGTTTGGGTTCAGCCTCCACTAGAACTCATGCGATGGCTTGGTGTCATCTTAGAAACATATGTGGTGGGAGCACAGGGATGGACTTATCCCCTGGATATCAGCTACATTCCATCCAATCGCCTTACGATTTCTTTCAAGAACCTCCATCAAACGAGATTCTTGATCTTCAGTCAAATGTGTTGAGATAATGACAGGGAACATCTTAGGCTCACCTGCAAAGAAATTGTACTACATGTTCTAGGGCAAGGTCTTCAGTTCTGGGCATGTAGGAGCTGGTGAATCTGGTCTCTGAAAAGTTTGAGTGAAGGCTACCAAATTTGCATGGGAGAACTCTCGTTGAATCTCTGAATCAGACAAAGCCGACCCTACTAGTGTGTCAATCATCTATACTGGCACAATCTCTGCCCTAGTTGTAGGCTCTGTGGACATCAAACACGGTAAATAATCATCGAAATCCTACCAATCAAAATCGATGTCTGAGCTCGAGTGATCTGAATCAAAAGAAACATAATCAACTTCGTTATCTAAGTCGTGATCATCAGCCTCTAAGGTGTCCTGTGCCACGAGTGTGCTCTCCGAACTCTCATCAGCTATCATATATGGCTCTACAGTCTCTAAAAGTGTGAGAAGAGCTCGTGAAATCGGGTATGTCCAAATGGCTTCATCATCTGTAATCACAAAATCACACTCCTAGTGGACATCTATCTATGAATCTGTCATCTGCATGGAACTCTACTCGGAGCAAGCTGAATCTCTGGCTCTGATCTCCTCAATCGTCTCTATTCGTATACTCTCACCCTCGATGCGAAAGATAACCTTCCTGGTATCATGATTGAACACCGCCTTGGCTATGGTCAAGAACGATCGTCCTAAAATGTTGGGGGTATCGGTCACGCATTCAGGGATCTCCATGTCCAACACCGAAGTCCACAGGAAATTTCAGGTCATGAAATGTGAATACAATGTCCTTTAATAACCCCTTCGACCTCTTGACAGATCTATCTGATAATTGGAGAACTGTCATGCTCTGTCTAAGAGGGCCAAACTCGAATTGGTCGAGTAAGGCAACCGGGAGGAGGTTAATAGAGGATCCATTATCTAATAGAGTCTTATCGAATTGATGCTCATAAATATGGCATCTGACGTACGAAGCTCCTGCATCAGATCTCTTGGCTGGTAATCGGTTCTGGATGGTGAAGCAAGTGGCACATGTGAGTACATGAATTTTGCATTGCCTCCTGAAGAGTCTGCTGGATCTGGAATTTGTCTATCATATGCTTAATGAACTCTGTTTGGTGCCTCTTTTTGGGATTTTCTGATTTTTGGTCCTTCCTTAAGCGAAGTGCTTGAGGGAAGGGGATGGAGGGACCCTCTTCCGAAGGATGAGGGTCAGGAGTAGGTTTCTAAGCATGCAAAATGCTAGAATCTATGCAAGCATCATCAATCACCACAAATGGATCCAAAGAGATACATAAACATTTCCTTTATTCATATTTTTGATCCTTTAAAGTTTTTTCATTTTTTGTATTTTTCTGAAAACGTCCTCAGGTAAAGGGAGGACAAAACAACTGTAGGACTCTTGGTGGCCTCAATACCACCGACAACTTCTAAACCTGTGGCATCAGTACCGTGCTCTGTCTTATCATCTGGTAAATTTGTGGCATCAGCACCACCATCTGCAACTAGAGATACGACGGCATCAACATCATTGTTTAGATCATCATCCTTGATGGCATTAGTACAACCACCATCATCATGGTTAGAGGCATCAACATCGCTACTGACTTTCTCTGGTTCCCTAGAATCTGCAGTGGGATGTCGCCTAGAAGAGTCATCGTTGGCTGACTTCCTACCACTCCTAAGTGTCACAAAATCAACATCAAATAAATAATGAATGTCATCCAGAATATCACTAGGAGAATCGATCTTTGTCGATTGTTCCTGCTAAAACTTTCTCTTCAAATTATTTGGGTTAGGTTCAATATGAGCAGGTATGGCAGCTTTGCCCTTGATTATTTCCCTCATTTCCTGCCGGAACTCGTACATCTCTTGCTGGAATGTAGCTTGCTGATCGGACATCATGATAGCGAGATCTTCAAGGGTTGGGTTCTCATACGAGTGTGTATGAGAACCAAAAAGGTTGCCTCGCTGGAAATGAGGATGACTCTGATGTTGCTGGTAGTGAGGAGGAGGATGGGGGTACTGCTGATGAGCCTGCTGTTGCCTCCACTATTGATCCTGATATGAGAGTTGAGGACCGTGCTGCTGTTGGGAGTACTGGGACTATTATGGTAGGGCGCCCTGCCCTGCCTATGCTGGAGGTTGCTGTTGGGATGAAGTGCCTAAAATAGACCATCGGAAGCTGGGGTGGTCACAACAGATCTCGGGCTAAGGTTGGTACTGGGAATACCAGATCCCGTTGACTTCCATCAACGGCTCATGCTAAATGTGGACTGGTGGGGGAAGGGACGCCAAGGGTTGATCCACATGGTACACCACCAACTGAGTGTCTAAAAGAGGTGTTGTGGTAACTAGTATTGCGGGGGTCACTGGATCGGCTCCTCCTAAATGTGATGGACATGATAATATGACGTAGACGGCTGAGACGAACTACTCGTTGGATCAACTCTTGACCTAGAATTGGGCTAAGAAGTCATATGTTCCTCTTGGAGACACATGATCTGGGTTTTCAAGTCACTAGGAGTTTGGGCCAACTCATCAATCTTATTGAGCTTGCCAAGGCCCCGTCATGCCTTCGTTTCAGTAATCTCTATTCGGTCCAACTTGTGGCTGATGATACCTATATCAGCAACAGAAAACTCTATTAATGTTGTTGTCATATAAGAGGTAGAAGAACTGACCTAAATGCATGCTATCCTCTGGTATGAAATCGCCTGCAGGGGAGGCTTTCCCTGAGTGTAGACCCGAGTCTGGGACATAACAATGTAGTTTTCTACCATCTCCTCATAAATGTCCCAGACTTGATCTTCATCCTTGGCGAAGTAGGAACCTCTAGGCGTTCACTAGCCCCTGCAACTCAGGTGTCATCCCACAGAAGAAACTCTAGATGAGGCTGGGCTTGCTGATCTCATTGTGGGGACACCTATAGATGAGCTCTCGTAATCGATCCCTTGCTTCATGAAATTGCTCATTAGGGATCATGGTGAAATTGTTGTTCATGGCTCTAGCTACATTTGTCTAGTCGAGTGGATAGTAATTATTCAAGTACTCGGTCAGGAGCTGCTCCCAAGTAGTTACCACCTTCCCCAGATGTTTCAGCCAGTAGGTTGCTCGATAAACCAAGGAGAATGGGAAGGCGATCAACTTGATGGTGTCCTCATACACCAATCTCTCTGGATAGTGCTACAGATCATCTCAAATTCTTGCAGATGGAGATGGGGCTCTTCGGTGGTGTGCCCATGAAACTTGGGCAGAAGCTGAATCGTCTGGGGGAGAAGCTCGAAGTCGCCCACAATGGATGGAAACTAGATCCATCGGTATGTGAGGGTTTCACCAGGGTTGTGCAACTATCGCATGGTATGGGCTGGTCTGGCTGGATCATTCGGCTCCTCCTAGCGTCTATCATCTACTCCCCCTCCTGGCATGGTATTTCTTTGCCACCAGCTGGTCTCTCTGGTTCTTCTCGCCCAGCTTGCATCTGCGTGATTTTTCTCCTCACCTCTACCATGAGTATACCTTGGTCCCTGATATGTCTCTGCTTGGTCTCCAAGGAAGCTTGCAGCGTGTTGTTGATGGCCTCCAGATCTAATACAAATGATGAGATGAACAGGGAGGAGTGCTTGAAAGCGGTGCTGCCAAAGGTACCCTAAGAGACCTCCTTTCCATCATCTTGATCCGGGGATTTATGAGGATTTGATATGGACTGAAAGCAAGATGAGAAAACAAACCCCCGATTCAACTACTCAACACAATATGATGATGTGAAAGCTCGGTCTTTTATCTTGTCAAATGTTATTAAGTGACAATCCACTCTTATAGAGCGAGTTAGAGAGCTATTAAGAGCTTGATTCTCTTTGACTGGCCGGGATTCTTACGACTAGTTGCGCCTATTTCCAACCAGTATGGGTGTAAGTACGGACCATTTCCGGCTACCCGATTTAGTTGAGGACGGAGCCTTACCTTGTGTCCTATAAACCACCTACTCTACTAAGGAAGTCCAGACCGTTTACCGACTACCCGAAAGTTCTCATTGGAGAATAGATAATCATTTTTATTAGAACCGATAGTCTGAAGAAAGTTCAGGTGTGGCTCTATCCTAGTATGCAGGTTGCTCAACTCTAAGCAAGTAAATCTAGACAAGGAGGGGTTATTCTCCCCAAAACAAAAAGTTTGAATGAAGTTCTATTTTAGGTCAAGTGTGCTTTAGCAGTCCCAATTTTATTGGTTATCTCTTTTTAGGTAATTTCTAAAAGACAACGTCCAACGAATTTTCTGATTTCCTTTTTATTGAAGTCCAAGAAAATAGGGGGAGGAAGACAGAAAAGCCGATGCATGATAAAATCAATTATGTGTGCAGAGTAAGAGATGTGTACCTTGCTCCAGTAGTCTGCATGTAGAATGATCCACGTGTAATTAAAGACAGAATTAAAACTAATCTAAATGATGCATGAGGAAATCATTCTTAGATGATAGCTTCTATTACGGGAAGAACTAGTGCTAATCAATCAGAAAAGAGACCTGAGTCCGGTTTTAGATGCCGATCAGTGCCCACCATAGTGGGTCCTGCAAGCACTGTATACAAACTCTCTCGGCGCATGGTCTCTAGTCCAATCAAGTTAGCTTTTTATTTGACTAAGTCCAAAGCGTGATATATAGGAATAAATATTCTATTATGGGGTTTAGATTGTAGTTGCTACCAAGCTCAACTAGAATAAAATCTAAATATAGGGGCTAAAACCTCGAGAAACAAATAAAAATAAAAAGGTGAAAAACCACAAAAACATGGTGAGGTCCCCCGAGTGCATCGTTACTCGGTGAAACAGACCCCGATTGTTCAAGTCCAAGAGTGTTCAAAAGTCTAAATTATTACAAGATTATTTTCAAAGATAAAATGAGACTAAATTCTATCTAATATAACTGCTTCTTCTGCTCTTGTGCTCCTCCTTAGGCACTGGTCCCTCCAACGCGAACCGAATCATCCTCCAAGCGGTACCTCAAATGAAAAGCAAAACAGAAGATGGTAAGAAACAGTTATAAAAGAAAGAAGCAACAATAAACAAAAATGAATGAAATCTAACTACTTAGTCGTGCTCCCCGACAATGGAGCCATTTTGATGATGCAATTTTCGAGTAGAGTAGGTGGATTAAATTAAGCAGATGTCATTGTCCTAAATCAACCGAATCGATCAATGAGCTAAGAAATCAAACAGAGAAAATGAGCGGCCTTGCTACTTTTATTTATCTGAGCGACCAGGGTCAAACAATTATACACTAAGTAGTAGATTTAGAAATCCAAGAGGTTCTTATTACTTTTAGTGGTTTTCAATATTGTGAATTTCTAATTTTTCAAAGTAAAAGAAATGAGCATAATGAATAAAGACATACATACACAATCTTTTTTTATTTTTCAAATAAATCAAACATGCTCAATAAAAATATTTTTTGTTTTTTTTGTATTTTATAGTGTTTTTGATGATTTTTATATATTTTTCAGATACTTTTGTAATTCTCTAAAAATCAAACAGTGAGAAAAATAAGAAACTATGCACAACCAAGATTGTTTTGCCAATTAAAAATAAGTAAAAAGCTCGAAAATCCTAGAGATTATTTTTAACATAAGAGGAAAATACCTATGAAAAAATATGAAATCAATATTTTTGGATTTTCCTATGATTTTATATGATTTTTATAAGTTTTTAAGTGTTTTGCAAATT
The DNA here is from genome assembly GCA_037367405.1 of Ottelia alismoides. NCBI lineage: Eukaryota > Viridiplantae > Streptophyta > Magnoliopsida > Alismatales > Hydrocharitaceae > Ottelia > Ottelia alismoides. The sequence goes on from JAZKJV010010377.1 coordinate 247,447, forward strand.
ATTAGGTTTTTAAAAGGAATTTTCCAACAAAATGTATACATGAGTTAATAGGTAACAAAAGGCAACTAGAGTAATTTTTATGGAATTTTTAGATGATTTTTCGAATTTTTATGGCTTTTCAAAAAACAAATAGAGACTTTTTTAGGGTATTTTTAAACTTTCAATAATAGAAAATGCAAGAAAATCAACAAGCAAAAATCACCATAAATAAATATGCAATAAGGAATCACAAGTATTTTTTAGGCAATTTTTTAAGTAACTTTGTTATTTATTCTAATAAATAAAAGACAAGTAATTAGAAATAGTTTAGAGGGACCAATTTGTAATTATTTTAAGTCTTAGGGCCTAATAAATAACAAGCACAAAAAGTCTAGGGGCCCTATATGCAATTTTCCACAAAAGTCAGACGCAACATATGAACCAGACTCATAGGGGTATATGTGCAATTTTCAAATAATCAAAGTCATTCACTAACTAGCAATAAATTCAAGAGAAATATCACAAATAACCCAAAAAAGCACGTGCGGATACACATGACTACAACTCAAGTGGACTAAAATGCAAATAATAAAAACAACAGGGACCTTACTACAAATGTTTTTAACTACACATTATTTCTATTTGATTAAAGAGAAATAAAAAGACATGAGGGGGGAAAGGGAACATAACCAAACAGGCATGCGATGCACATGAGGCGACGAGTGGCTCTGATACGACTCTTAGATGATCAGACGGTTGGGGTGCATGTCGGATCTGGCGCTGCTCTGATCAGACGGTGCAACTTTTGGGCTCCAACGACCACTCAGGATGGAATCTGTAGGATGGCGGGGGTCATCTGACGTCGCTGATGATTGCTGGAAGAACACGTTGTGGGAGAGCTTCAATCTCAGGTATGGCTCGATCCAGGGGTCAGATGAGCTCGACGTAAAGCTCAGCACATTCACTATGGTGTTGTGTGTTGAGGAGGAGTCTCAAAAGTGATGATGGATGGCTGGATTGACGCAACGGGGGTTAGCCTCCTGGAGCTGCTCCCCCGGCCGAGTTGGAGCTCAAATCGGACTTCTCGTGCATGCAGGACCTGCAAGGAAACTTATGACTTGAAGACAAAACTTTGGTTGAGGTTATTAGGAGATAAGAACCACAGATGCAAGGGTGGATGAGGTTTGGCATCCGGTGAAGATGGAGGAAGGACATCGTGGCTTGAACTCGCTCAAATGAGAGAAACTCGAAGTGATCAGATTATGCTCGAAGGATGAGGACGAGATAACGGATCAATCAATACGACTAGGAGCGATCGTGAAGCTCTAACCATAGTGGTCGGAGCTTCAACGACGAAAGGTGTCTGGTGAAGGGAATTGAAATGAGCGTCGAACTAGAAATGGAGTAGGAGGTACATGGGTATCCTATAATGGTTGTCGACAACTACAGAGTGGACAGTACTGGCCTCGATCAAGCTGTGGCAGACCTAGGAAGCTACACGCGATGAAAGTCTAACCACGTAGTGTTGTTTGAATCGAGCACCAAATCGAGCACTTAAGGGCTTTCCGAGGAGATGTCACTCTCCTGAAGGTGGCTAAGGGTTGTGGTGGTGCGATGAACGAGCTCCCAAGTGACGAGGCCAGAGATAAATAATTATAGGTAGCCCTAGGGTCTATAAGGATCAAGAGAATGCACAAAACCCTGGGGAGATTTAGACCAACTTAGGGATCCGTGAGAATTTCGGATTGACGAGGAATCTTGGATCTGAATCCCAAGGTGGATGGAGGTCGGATACGGGTGTGATAATTGGGAGAACTGGAGTCCGGCGATGAGAATCCAAGTCTGGGCATGGAGAAGGGACAGTTGACCATGGTCAACAGTCTGAGATGGACCAATCAGATTGTAGGGATTTACATAATTAATAAAAAAATAAATGGCTTCAAAATAAAAACAGGAATAAAATAAAAAATGTTTGTATTTTTTTAATTCTATGATTTTTAGGTATTTCTAAAATATATATGTGGTATATATAGTGTAGTGTAATATGCATAGGTATAATATACCTACATATTAGATACATGTATTTTTATTTTATTTTTTTTAAAAATATATTTTATTTTAGATTTTATTTATATCATAATTTAAAGAGTATAATTTTTTTTATTTGATGTTAAATTAAATAAAGATATTAAATATATGTTATTCTGTACAATATTTACATGTGTGGTAATGTACAAGAGAGTTTTGATTTTCTTTTTGATTTATCTTATGTTTTATAATTTTTATTTAATTTTTATTCTCATTTTGGAGATATGTGCAAGTGTTTAAAAATATAATATGCACAAAATATAATTTAAAATAAATAAATATTTACAAATATATGCAGCATAGGACCCTGTATCCCCCTACTTCATTCCTTGTTGATCAGGACAATTATTGACCTTCTCTCGGGGTTTGGGTCGGTCTGTACTTATTACATAATTACATCGTTATTTTTTTTTCTTTTGTTTTTATTCTTTTATTTTAGAAAATATGTGCTACTTATAAAATATTAACAAAGGTATGCACAATGGTAATTTATTATATTTACACCTATTTATAGATGTTCTTGTTAAAAGATAAAGTTACAATAAAAGAATAAAGAATAAGAATCATAGATTCATGACCTATGTATAGGGGGGCCTTATGCCCACTGTATATACCCTTTTCATCCACTTCTTCTCTTGTCCTCCCCATTCCTGCTCCTCTTCTATAGTTAGACTGCTCGTAGGCTAAGTATAAGTGGTGAGTTGACTTCTATTTCTTTTCTTTTTCACTCTCTTGTGCTTAGCCCGAGCTACGACATCTATGCGCTTCTTGAGCTCTAAGGACATAGCACTCGCTAAGTATAGGTGGTGTGTATATATTTTGTACATATTCTACCCATAGCTTGTACTACCGTGTAAGTCTATATTTTATTTATCGGGTGGGTAACAATCTTGTTAAAAAAACAATAAATATCTGAGAAAAAAATTAAAATCTTTTCTTTAGGTAGAATTTCTGACTACTGAGCTTAAAATAAGTAGCTACTTTTCAGTGAGGGAACTATGATCTCCCTTAGCAGAGTGGGTGGTTAAAAGACAATGCATTTGGCACTGTCTTGAAGTAACACGGGTAGCCATCTAACGGTCCGTACTTACACCCATACTGGCAGAAAGTGGATGCAAATATTAATATGAGCTTGGGCATGTCATTATTTCTCTAAAATTAAAATAAAAAGCAATAAAAAATTAAAAATGATAAAATAATGTTTACATTTCATACATACGCACTCCATTTAGCATTTGATAAATTTGCATTGGTGAAAAGCCCTTGGGTTCTGAATCGAGTTATGAGTTGAAATCGAGAGTTGTATTGACTTGACCTTAATCCACCTAATTTTTAGGGGAACTTCACTGAGAAATAGGATTTTAGAAGCTTCATGTCTTTGACTTAATTCTTCGAGTTCCGCATGACAATGTGCAGACTTTGACTCCTAGTGTCTAACCATGTAGCCTCATTATGGGTATGACTCTTGAATAGGGAATTAATATGTACTCTCGCACTATGTACTGAGCTCAACTCAAATGGGGTATTGGAACTGTATAAGCCTCTTTTCTAGTAGCGTGTACATCTAAAGACCAGAGTACGGGTTGAAATAAAGCTTCGAATGAGGGATGGGCTGCTGGCACAATTTTTTCTAAGGCCTCAAAACATGTGCAAAAGAAAGATTCTATATCAGTAGGGGCACAAAAGATATATGAAGAGCAACCAAAAATCCATATTAAAAGAAGCAAACTACCAAAAAATATTTTACCAAAAAGGTCCAAGCTTCAGACAACCGCAGATCTTGGTGGAGACTTGGCTAAAGTGGTCGGCTCCACAAGGAAATGTATTTACAGTGACCACACTCCAATTCTCTTCGTTCTCTTCTATCTTCTCCCCCCTTCCATTGTGGACACAACATGTACCTGAACTTAGAAGGAAATACCTAACTCCCCAAGGATGAGTTATTGGAGAAGATGTTTCATGATAGTCCGGCATTCTTGATGGGAAGAGCTAACACCCTTCACACACATGAGACCGTTGTTCAATGTTCCTGGGGTATGCTTTGGGAGAAGGACTGATCTAAGATGACGTCTGAGCCAAAACTGTTACAATGATGTGAAGAACTCGGAAACTGTTGATTTTAAAACCCTAATTCTCATTGGAGTTAGGCAAACTAATAATCCAAATGTCGAGTCTAGCTCCATTTTCACCTTTTGCTCATGATCTTGGTATGGAACCCATCTCATTTTCACCCCTTCATTTCTTTAGTTGCTCAATGACGAGTAAGGTTTAAGTATAGGGGGTTGATGAATATGTGATTCATCACTCTAATTAGCTGAAAATATAGCTTCGTCCTGAGAATATAGGATCATTCACATGTTAACTTCATAATATTAATTTTCATACACTAATAATTAATTTGCATTAATTAACATTCATGTCTGCATTCATCTTCATATTTTCACCTAACTTCATGCATTTTAAATTAATTCATGACATTTCCAATTGACCTGAAACCAACTCCATAGTGTACATATCACTAACCTTAATCCTTGAAAAATCCTAAAGAAATGCTAACTTGTAAAAATGCAAAATAATCTCAAACCCTTATTTCAGAAAAGATAGACGAAAACGTCGACATCTCTCTCATACAGTGTCCACATGAACTCTACTTACTTTTGAATTAATGTGCGTTAAATAATCTACAAATGAAGACCAAATTCAAAAGAATCAGAGTCAATCTGTGAAAATTGAATTTTGGGGCCTAACGGTGTATTGTACCTCTTTGTTGATTTTGACCTAACATTTCACGTGCATTTTTCATTCATGCTAATTATTTTCTTTATAATTGTTTTAATAAATCAAATAAAAATCAAATTCCAAAAAAAACATATTTGAGTCCATTGCATCATTTCGTAGCACGTAGTATTTTCCCATGCATTTATTTACCAATAGTAAATCCAATAAAAATTTTAAAGGCAAAAAATGATATATTATATACACATAGAATATCACAAAAAATGCATATCTTGCATTCCTTATCCGAGTCTGTCATAAATATTGTAGATTACATTTAGATGAGCATTTTTTATGTTGGGCATTTTTACGCTTGGAATCGTATGTTAATTTTTATCTATTTTCCCTTGCATTTAAAACCCTGGTCAATGAGGACACGTGCCAGCCATTCACTGGTCCACATTGATTCCAGGTCATCCCTGCTCCCTCTCTCTCTCTCCATGTGCTATTCATGTGAGTTTTCTTCTTTCCCCACGTCATGTGCCTTGCATGTGACTATGACATCACCTCTACCTCACGTGCCCTGCATGTATGGTCTTCTGCTTGCGCTGGCCCATGCCACCGCCTCCTTTCTCTGCTCCACCACCATTGCTTCTCTCTCCTCTTTCCATCTTGACCACAACTTCCGCACCCCCACTTCTCACGGCATTTCCCCTCTGACCCAAAACCCACCTGCCGCGCTATTCATCTCCTCAGCGTAACACGAACCACCTATCCCAAAATCTCCGACCACCTCTGTTGCGCATCGCAACCAACGTGATCTACTCTGACCAACCTTATCACATCTCCCTCCAAGGCACCCAACAACCAATCGTCTCCTTTATCCCCTTCCAGTCATCTTCTTCACCCTTAACACCTCTGATCGTCTCGCTCTCTCTCTAGTAACCCCGATCATCACAATTGGTTGAAACGCCTCCTTATCCTATCTCCGGTTGTTAGTCAACCACTTCTATCACTTCTTCCATCTACGAATCCTCTCTCTATGAAATCCCATCCGTGACAACCTTCAAGTGTATCTTCCAATATCAGCCATCAATCGATCTGTCGAGAGAGAAAGATAGAGCATGAGATCGGGCTGGTGACAGCAACCCAAAATCCATCGAGGTGACGAAACCCAGGCGAGATCTACAAGGAGATCACCCCTCTTGTGGTGTTGCTTCTCCATCATGAGTTATAACAAATCTTCTCGAGTCCTTCGCTAGCTTCCGATCAAAGCTACCATAGGAGTTGAGAAGCCCTCCTCAACCTACTGGAAAAAACTCAATCATTAATTTCTTTGTGCATCCTCTTCATGCTTCCTTCTTTTCTTCCCCTCTTTTACTGTGGACCAAAATTCTTCATCAGTACTCTAACCACCACTATTGAATCCTCCTCCATCTCTCGTCCCTACGCCTTCCTCTTCTATCTCTGCCACAACCTTTCCGTGACGTAGCTTCGCTCCACCGCCAACCACCAAAGCTGCATCCGCTCACTATTCTTTGCAAAGCCTAGGCTCGCACCGTCTCACCTTGATCCACTTCACCTGCATGCCATGCTGTCACCGCAATAAATTCTCGAACCACAACACCTAACCTTGATCCATCCCTTCACCACCATCTTCTCCCGCTCGATCTCCATCTCACCGATGTTTGTAGCTAGTCACCATAGCCCTGATGACCCTTGGTCATGTATTGGTCGTCGGAGCAACCTCTCCTTCACCCGACTGCCGTGAGTACTGCCCCAACATCCGTACCAGCAGGAATCACAAGATCAAGAACATGAGTTATCTCAGTCGCTCGATCATGCCCAAATCCTCGACATAGGATTAGACTGCATCGAACGGTTCCAATCGATCCCGAGTCTACATCCAAGCCCCACGCCTCGTACTGCACCCGAAGCAGCCTATGCCTAACACGTAGAGGTTCATCCACGAACTAGAGCCATGCACGTCGAGCCGCCTACCTGAGCATGTGGCCCCCACATGCGCATCACGTGTGGGAGGGAAAATTGCACTGACCCTCTCATCTTCCGGCAAATCACAGAAGCAATCCCGTTTCTAGTGACGTCAACAGGGAAAATTACATTCAAGCCCTCCTCAATTCTAAAAATTACAAATATTCCCCTACCTTTGGTAAATATCAAAGGAGCCCAATTAGATTTCACTAATTGCAAACCAGCTCCTCTCGAAGGGTATGGCCAATTTTTTTTTATATTTTTAAATTATAGTCCCAAAACTTCAGTTATTCATAACTTGAACATAATTTATCGGATTTTTGTGTTCTTGGTGTCATTTTGAACCTTGAATTATCCTCTATCATATCGAATACTGGGATTTTACTTTTAAGATAGTATTTCGAATTAATAAATTGAGGATATTTTTTGTTAAATTTTGAGCACTTGTCCTTTAATTTTTTATTCTCTTGCTCAATAAATTGTGCATTGAATTGGGGAATTTATTTCGAGAATGTAATCATATCTTGATCGACTAATCATTTGCAAAGAGGGAAGGGTGTTTGATTTAATTACTCGGTTTGTTGTGCGTGCTTCACTTGCTCATTTATCGTCACTTGCATTTACGTTTTGCATCATATTATTACATCATTTAAAAATTACAAAAATAGTGTATTTATTTATTTCTCTAACTACATAGCATAGCATTATTTTTTCCTGCATCAAAATAATTTCAAAATTCATGCATCATATTTCTTTTGTCATTTATTTACATCTCTTTTAAATTAAAATCCATAAAAAGCTGAAAAAGATAAAAACATCAAATATATTCTTCTCTCTCTCAAACAACCTAAATTTCTTGAATTATTAAGAGATTAATTCTAAACCCTCATATTACCTACCTGAGTTCGACCTTGGAACTTACCCAAGTATAATGAATAAACTTTGATCGCATTGAGACTTGATTCTCCATATCATTTCTCAGTGTGATCAATTTTTGACAAATTGCTAGATTTCCTGACTACAACAACTTCGACAACATCATAAGTTAATTTTCAAAAAACAACAAGGGAAATTTAGTGCTCGACAGTCACCAACTCGGATGAAGCAGAGATTGTGACACGAGTACCCACATCGTGGACTGTCTTTGTGGACTACAGATACTTGAATGTTGTGATAAAAAAGGATCATTTACCATTCATTGACCAGATCCTAGAGAGACTAATGGGGAAAGAATTCTTTTATTTTCTAGGTGGGTACTCGAGCTATAACCAAGTGTCCATCGCTTCTGAGGATCAGGAAAAGACCACATTTTCATGTCCACTCAGTACATACGCATTGATGAATCCGTGATTCATCATCGCAATATCTTGATCTTAGCAAAATCCTCGAGTAAAATCCCAGATAAATATCTATAAAATCCATAAATTAACAAAATGACTCTTGTAAATTAAATACACTAATTATTGTATATAAGATTGTACAAAACGAATTAACAATAAAAAGCCGCAAAAATAAAGGTGTTTTATACATGTAAATAGCCCAAAACTTCGTATATTTTTAATAATTTCATTTCAACTCCTTTTGCCTAATTCTTTCTCTACCTTGTTTATAAAATTGTTTATAAAAATACAAAAATACAAAACAAATTTTACTTCAAATAAATGCTCCTAGATCCCAATGGGAAAAAGCCGTAAAGACCAACTTCCAAGCTAAATTCCCGCTTTGTATGAACTCCAAATTCACCAAACTCACTTTTAAAGTTCAAGTTAGAAAATTATCTATTTAACGGAAGTGGTTTCATTAAAATCGGAGCTCGTTTGCAAAAGTTGGGTTTTGGGACCTAGATGTACATTGTATATTATGTATATATTCTTTCTTTCTTCATTTTTTATTTTATCTTTCTTAATTACTAAAAATCCAAAAAAATCATTGTGGTGTTGTATTTTGACTGTACTATTTTATTGTATTTTCCTATTTTACATATCTACTATTAAGAAGACAAATAAATATAAAAAGAAAAGCAAACAAAAAAATATGTACATGTTGTAGTCTTCTTTTGTAAATTCTCCACTCTTTTTCTTATCTTTTATTTTATTGTATTATAAGTAGCCTACTTTATTTCATTTTATTTTCCTTTTATTTTTCCACATTCTCTACACTAACTTCCATTTCTACATTAACCACCAAGTCTTCTATTCTACCACCAACTCCCATTCCACCCCACATTCTTCATCTAACCTCCATTCAACTCCACCAATAATCTAACCTCCATTCATCTCCACCATCTTTCTAACTTCTCTTTCTTTTCTTCTTTATAATCATATGTACATCCTCATTTTTCCCCATCCGCCATTCTAATAGAAAAAGGAGAGAGCTTGGAGTGTTTTGTTGGTGACAGCGGCGAGACATCTTCCTCATGCGACGACCTCCTTCAGGCAAGATCCGCGGAGCTCCGCTCCGCGTCACGAGTTCCCCATCGAGCTCGCTTAGCCTCTTCGATTTTATTTCGCCAATCGAATCGAGGCGACGACAGGAGTCCAGCGTAGCTGCTCCGCCAATCCGGCGAAGACTCAGGTAAGTACTCCTCCTCATTTCTCTCATGATTTTATTTTATCTAATATCTTGTTTCCTTGTCGTTAAAATCAACATCATTATTTTTTTTATCCATCACAACACATCCCCATTTTTTTATTTTCATATCATCACGATCAACCCACCGTTATATTTGCATTTGTTCATACTTGTCATTTTGCATTTTGTTCATTTTTCTTTGTTGAAACAAAACCAAAAAAATTAGAAGTATTTGTTCATATTGCATTCATCCATTTTCTGTTTAAAAAAATTATAAAAAAATTTAAAACAAAAAAAACGTTTCATTTATTCCAGTAAATTATAATAGCAAAAAAAATAAAAAAAATTAAAATAAAAAAAAAACGAAGCTGCAGCAGCGGTGGGAGCACCCACCGCCGCCGCCCCCTTCCCTCCAAGCGGCACCGCCGCCGCTCGCCGGCCGCGTGCACCTGTGCCGCCCTCCGCGGAGCCGCGAACCGCGCCGCCCGACGGTGTCCACCAATCGCGCGGCCACCCGCGCTCCTCCACCTCTCCCACTGCTGTGCTTCTCCTCTTCGCCGCAGCTCGCCGCCGTCCTCGCCGACTCCACTCCTAGAGTCATCGTCGACAACCTCCCTCCGCCAGCAGAACCGCGCGTATCCCCGCGCGGAGCCGCCGACCTCCGCCGCCGCCGACGCCACTCCCCCTTTTGGGTTCTTCCACCTGCGCACTTGGAGAAGAAGGTCATTTTAATTTTTTTTATTTTGTAAAAATTGCATTCTTGTCCTGTTAAGTTTATGTAAATACATTTCAGTCCCTGTTCATGTTTTATATTATCTTTTCAATTTCTGATTTGCAAAGACACCCCTATCTTCGGCTACTAATTTGGACACCTGTAGTGCATCTTTTTATTCAATGAAAAATGTTTTCATGTTGAGCAACTAATTCTATACTTTGTGGATATTTCTTTGTATTTTTGTGGTGTTTGGGTAATTAATTAAAATTGTGTAACTGAAATTCTTCATATTTTACTCAAATTGGACTCTTAAAATTATATCTCACACACGGTTACTCTAAAAATTCCACAAAATTTAGGAATGATGCCATGATGTGTGATTAACTTACTATCCAAATTTCATCTAAAATGGAGATGTCGTGTGCCTGAAATAATTCATAGAGTGAAATTAGTATTTGATTTTTAATTAAATCCATAGATATCATTTTTGCGAAATTTAAAGTCTCCTGTATACATGATGATGCCTTTCTGAGATAATTTGCACTTTAATTAATTTGATAACGTTGATTAATTAAGAATTATTTACTCGCTGTCACTCTGTTTCCACTAAAAAATCCATAAAAATTCATATTTTGTCAAAAAATTCCAAAAATATTACTGCAGCTTTCTTGCATCATGTTTTCATTCCAGTACTTTTTTCATAATTTTTGCTTACTGTTTGTGTGAGAAATTGCGAAAAAACCCATAAAAAGTGTGCATTTTTCATTATTGCGTTTTAAACCTAAAAAATACAAAAAATTATGTTTTGTGTTCCCCACTGGATTAGGACTTTAAGAAAAATATAATTTGGCTGAATTGGATTAATTTAACATTAAAATTAATTTGGCTAAGTTGTGTGTTCTCTTAGTGTCTTGATTCACCCGCATTTGCATTTGCTTTGATTTTTTGAATAAAAAATATAAAAAAATAGCGCACTGAAATCTAGATCTATGTTTTTTGAATTAAACCCAAGTTGTTCCTTTGCCTCCCTGAGTTCGATCCCGGACACGGAGATCCTTCTCTCGGTTCTGACCGAATCGCTAAGTACACGTGCTACAACGTGACCGAATTAAACACCGTATTTAGCTACTCGTCACGCATTTAGACGCCTGTCCTTTGGGTTATGTAATGCACTGGGGACTTTCCAACTATGCATGATTGCAGTATTCGTCGATATGATGGGAAATTTCCTTAAGGTCTTTATAGATGACTTCTCGATCTACAAGGTTTCGTTTGATGCTTTTCTATCTCATATGGATCAAGTACTCAAGAAGGGAAGTGAGGTGAATCTAGTGTTCTCTTGGGAGAAGAGCCATTTCATGGTTTGAGAGGGAATTGTGTTTGGGCATGTCATCTCCAAGAGAGGAATGGAGGTTGACACTACCAAGGTGGATGTGATCAAGAAACTTCAACAACCACCCAACATCAAGCAAGTGTAGTCATTCCTCAAGCATGTTGGTTTTCACCGCAGATTTATAAAGGAATTCTCAAATATTGCCAACTGTTAATGGAGCTCTTAGGAAAAGACACGAGTTCATTGTAGATCACAGGTGTCTTGAGGCCTTCGAGCTCCTAAAGAGGAAGATCGTTAATGCTCCTATCCTACAGGCCCTAGATTGGTCTCTACCATTAGAGATCATGACGGATGCTTCTGACTTTGCAGTTGGGTCCATGTTAGGACAGAGGAGAGAAGGGATTCCTTATGTTGTCCACTATGCAAGCAAAGTACTTGATCAATCTCAAAGGAACTACACTGTCACAGAGAAGGAAATGCTTGTTGTAATGTTTGCTTTGGACAAATTCTGCTCACATTTTTAGGATCCAAGGTGACGGTGTTCACAAATCATATGACTATAAAGTACCTCATGGAAAAAAAGGATGCAAAAGGGCATCTTCTTAGGTGGATTCTACTACTCCACGAGTTTTACTTGCAGATCAAAGATAAGCTTGGAGTGAAAATTGTGGTGGTTGATCACCTCTCCTGCATTAAGTCACATTGTTCCCCTGAGACTGACCCTATTAAGCACACCTTCCCCGGTGAGTCGATCTATTATGTCGACTCTCTCGCATGGTTTTCCAACATGGTGAATTTCTTAGTGTCTGAAACAATTCCTTGTGATTGGCCCTAGAGTAGCATTGACCGACTTAAGTAGAAATCTAGGAAATATTGTTTGGAGGATCCATTACTCTTCTTAGAAGGTACAAATTGTGTCTAGCAGAGGTGTATTCCTCAGGAGGAATACATGAGTGTACTCACATACTGCCATTCCTTGGAGGCAAGAGGACATCACTTTAGGAAGAGGGTCGCTTGGAAAGTGCTTCAGTGTGGTTTGTATTGGCCGATCCTGTTCCATGGTGCTTATGCATTTGTTAGATCGTGTTCAATGTGTCAGAGAACGGGAGAGACTCATGCAACCCGTCATTATGGTTGATTTAATATAATAAATTTGGTGGAAAATTGCATAATTTACCCACTACATGATCTCAAATTCATATTAAATTGATTATTGCCTCAAAAATTCTCAAAAATTCACAATAGGTAGAATTAAGCATTCTATTATTAAGCCCAAAACTCATTCTATTTGCATGTATATCGAGGCCATAATAAATTAAGTGGTGAAAGTAGAAATTGATTTTTAAAAGGCAGTTGACCCATTACTTTTAGAATATAACATTTTTCCTGGATACCTATCAAATAGAACTATCTAGAATAATTTTATTTCTGAGAAAGAAATAGGTTTGTATTTACTAAAATTAATTTGCTCAAAATCGCTCTGTATGCATTTTTAATCCGTAATAAATTCGTTTTGCATCGGAAAATTCAAAAAAAATACGGTGCATTAATTTCATTATATTTCACATTCTAGCCAAGTTTTAGGATTTTGGACTTCATTTGATCAAAAATTACAATTTAGTCCCTAAACTTGCCCGAAATTGCATTTCATAATTAATTGCATTAAAAAATTACAAAAATGCCTCATTGGGCTAGAGAATGCAAAATTATGGATCTCAATGCTATATACCTGTCATTGTGCTTGCACCATATCTACTTACAAGAAGACAACAAACCGTCTCGTGAACTCTATTGTCATCTAAACCCTAACCTCAGGGAGCTTGTGATGAAAGAAATCATGAAGTGGTGTGATGAAGGTTTCATCCATCCCATCTCTGATTCAAAATGGGTAAGTTTGTTACATATGGTTAGAAAGAAATCCATAATCACGATTATAATGAACGATAAAGGTACGGAGATTACTATTAGAGTAACTACGTCATGATGTGTTTGTGTGGATTACTGATGCCCGAACTTATCCGCCAAGAAGGATAATTTTCCATTGACCTTCATCGACCAAATAGTCAAAAGATTGGTCACAAAGGAATACTTATGTTTCATGGATGGGTATTCTAGATACAATAAAGTTGTTATAGCTCCTAGAGACGAACAGAAAACTACGTTCACCTGTCCATTTGGGACTTACGCTTTCAGAATGATGTTATTCGAATTATGTAACACCCTTTCTACATTTCAAAGATATATGATGGCCATATTCGCTGACATGGTGGGAAGTTTCCATGAGGTGTTCACGGATAATTTCGCGGTCTATGGAGACAGTTTTGATACATGTTCAACATATCTTGACCGAGTACTTCAACATTGTTATGAAGTAAAATTAATGCCCTTGTGGGAGAAGAGTCACTTCATGGTGACCGAAGGAATTTTGTCGGGCCTCGTAGTCTCAAAATGAGGCGTGGAAGTTGACTCGATCAAGGTAGAAGTCATCTATAAGTTTGAGCCACCTACCAATCTGAAGCAAGTAAGGTCTTTTCTAGGTAATGTTGGTTTCTACAAAAAATTCATTAAATACTTCAGCAAGATTGCCCAACCTTTGACTAAGCTGCAAGACAAGAAACTAATTTTATTGTTGATGACAAAGTCCTCCGTGCTTTCAATCATTTGAAAGATCTGATTACACAAGCACCTGTCCTACAACCGTCGGATTGGTCTCTTCTATTCGAGATGATGATGGATACTTCTGATTATGCTATTAGGGGTGTTTTAGGGAAGAGAAGGGATGGATTACCATTTGTGTTTCATTATGCTAGCATAACCTTAAATGAAGCCTAAAAAAATTACACCATTATAGAGAAAGAACTGCTCGCAGTAGTGTTTATGCTGGAGAAATTCAGATCTCATCTACTTGGATCCAAGGTTATTGTTTACATTGATCATTCTATTATTTTGATATAGATAGAGCAAGAAGGATGTTAAGTCATGATTACTTCGGTGGATCCTTCTACTCCTGGAGTTTGACTTAGAAAGACGTGATAAGTCCAGAGTCAAAAATGTTATGGTAGATCATGTTTTAAGAATAATTAAATTAGACACTCTTGAGCAGGAAATTATGCTAATTACTGAAATTATCCTAGATAAAGGGATCATGCCAGTCACCTATCTTCCATGGTACGCCAATATTGTCAACTATCTTGTCTCTAAGGAAGTTTCGAAAGATTGGCTGAAATTAAAAGTTTACAAATTATTATCTAAGATCCATTTTTAGTAGTGGGAGGACCCGTACTAATTTCGAGGGGTTGCATATTGTATTGGAGAATGTGCATTCTTTAGGAGGAGTACAAAAGTGTCCTAGAACATTTTAACAAGTTAGAATTTGGAGGACATCATTGCAAAAAGCAAACGATGGCAAAAGTATGTCAATACAACCTTTGGTGACCGACTCTTTTCAACGATGCTACCGAATAAGTGAAAGTTTATACTGACTGTTGAGAAATGGGTGGCTGATGAATCCTTGATTCTCATTCTTTATTCTTTTATTTTTCTATTTATCTTGGCAAATCATCATGTGAATAGGTGTAAATACAATAACAAAGCATTATGCATGTATCTATTAGTACTACATAATTAGCATAAATTTGTGAAAAAATAAAAGAATAAAGGAAAAGAAAAAGGAAGGAGGTATTTAGAATAAATACAGAGTGACCTGAACCCCAAGAGAAGGTCAAGCCTTGACCTGATCGCCAAACAAAAAAGTAGAGAGAGATAGGGCCTACTCTATGTGTACATATCACCAATATATGTAAATAAATATTTTTAACAAAATAAAAATAAAATATTCTTTCTAACTCCTTGTATATATTCCCAAAAATAAAAAAAAAATAAAATAAAAATCTGAAAAATAAAAATAAAATCCTTTCTCACTTGTACAAAATACATGTAAATATGTCTCAGTCCCTATTTATTCTATACCTATAAATAAATCATAAAAATAAAATAAAAGTTATATTGCACCTCTAAAAACATGTGGAAAATAAATAAAATACAAAATTGGGGTATTTGTGTAAAAATAATAAAATAAAAATAATTGTACAAAATACATAGGTATATTATACATGTATATAACACCGTATACTGTATATACACTAATTTATTTTTCATAAAAATAATTAAAAATCACAGAAAAATAGTCTGGAAATTAATAAACATATTTTTTTATACACTTTTTATTTTGAATTCATTTACTAATTTTTATTGAATTTGTAAATATTTTGTAAAATCGAATTTTCTGATTAGTTCAGATCGGCTGTTGACTTCCGGTTAACGCCTCCTCCTTCCCGGGTCAGACCCATATAGCGTTTGCTAGAGCATCTTCTAGATTTTCTCCAGCCCATCTCTGAGCTCCATTTGCCTCGAAATTTGGAACCGATAATCTTCGTTCACCGGACATACGCGCGGGTCCCTTGGACGATCCGGATCGTTCTAGGATTCCGTGCTTTTCGCCGTTCTTTCTGGACCCTGGAGCGACCTATAAAAGATCTTCTTCCCCCTCCTGGTGTCGCAACTCATACCTCGCCCCTTCTTCCACCCCTAGACACCCTTGGTTGAGTGAGAGCTGCCGGAGTGCTCCTTCGGAGTGGACTTTGGTGGCGTGAATCGTGCAGCTCAGCTACATCGCCGGACCTCTGCCACGTATAGCCTCCCGGACTTCCGCAGCTCGATCGAGGCCACTACCCCGACAATCCTCTTCGCCTGAAGTTCAGGAACGCATTCCAACCTTCAGGTAACACTTATTTCGAGTTCATTTCCCTGTTCCATCGAATTATCCCGTTTGACTCCATCACAGTTAACCTGCTCCGACCATCCTGGTCGGATCTCCATATCCCCCTCACTTCCATATTGATCGAACCATCGATGACTAATCCATCTCACACCGCAGTCTAATCACCCTTGATCTCGACCCTTAGATCGAGATTATGGCTAAGATCTCCCTCTGTCACCCTCATCGGAGATCGAATTCCATCCACCTTCGCTTCTTTCACTTCTAGCTTCACTAACCCAGACCGGAGCTTCGCCCCGAGTCGTTCTATCCTTTAAGGTACCCCAGAGCGATAGGAGTTTCTGTTGGAGGTCCAGCTTCCCGGCGGAGCAGCTCTAGGCAAAGACCCCCTTATCCAACACATCTGTCAGTTGGATCCTCCATAAGAGCCTCCCACTAGACGTGGACCACCTTCATGATGATGCAGGACTCCTCTGATCCTTCATTAAGGTAGTGGATCTCGATCCTTCCTCTGTTGAAGCTTATCCCTGACGAGTTCTTCCAGCTATCTTCTCCGGCGTTGATGAGAGGCTCCGCCTTCCAGATCTGATCGTGGTCGTACGCCCATGCTTCGTTCTTAACGGTCGATCAGAGAAGGCGTCATATCTACACGCACGTCCTCGCCCTTTTAAAAGACGACAGATCTGCACTGTAGCAGAGAATCATCGTCGTACATCCCTGACATCCCCTCGACTGCTAGATCTTTGCAGAGGATGATCAGGACCATCAGAGTCGTCACGCGTATCTCATGTGCTGTAGGGTATATTGCATATTTTATCCCACACTTTTTTGCTTTCTTAGTTAGTCCAAAGAATAAAGTTGTAGTATAATTATTTTGCAGTTTGGACCTTATGTTTTTAGTATTTGAATTTTAGTCCCCCCAGACCTGAGACACGTGCATGTTTACATGTTTTTGTGTGTCATTTGCCTATTTGTTCCTGAACTTTATGAATGTTATTTTTTGACTAGAACTTTTCTGATAATTGCAAATATGCCCCTATGCGTGAGTTTTCGAGCATGTACGTGAATACATTGGATAAACTGCAAGAGCAACCCTGGGCTTTTTATAGATGTTATCTTTTGGCCCGAAAACTTGTGTATAATTGCATATAGGTCCCTCCCTGCTGTGTGCTTTTTTTAATCAAATAATTACTTAGTTAACTACAAAAAATCAATAAAATTTACAGTTACCTCCTGCTAACACATAATATTTATGGTAATTTTTGTGAATAAATTTAGTTTTATTTTATATTTTTTGAAAATAAAAACCCTAAAAATGTGTTCTGTCTATTTTATAAAATACCAAAAAATATAAAAATTATTTTAAAAATTACACAAAAAATTGTATGTGCTTTTGTGTGTTTTAATTTCAGTAGCATTTTTATTTTAAAAATCATTATAAAAGCCATAAAAATCTAAAAATTCTAAAAAACTTATAAAAATCATTAAAAATTCTAAAATAATCGAAAAAATATAATTAAGTTTTTGTAGTTAGATATTTTTGTTTACTTTTTCATAAAATTTGGAACCAGGACATCAAGGCATTTTTTGTATTTTAAATCTGCCTTTTAGTTCAGGCTGTACATTGTTTTCCATTTTCATCCTTATTTGATTATTATAAAATAATATAAAAATTGGAAAATTCCCATAAAATTACTAAAACATCTGAAGATTTGAAATATATAAAAATATTTTTGTTTCTGTTTTTTAAGCATTTTTAGTTTTAATAAAAATTGTTGAAGCTTGCATTTACCTTGTTTGCTTGTTTATTTTCTTATTTTGAAAATATAAAAAATATAAAATATAAAAAAATTGGCAAAATAAAAGTAAATAAAAATTATCTTTTAATTCTTTGATTAGGACTGCTTTGTACATTTCGGTGCTCCTTATGTTTGACCCTCGTCACTATACCAGGTTAAATAAATAGCGTAGACCGCTAACATTGCTTTGAGTGCTTTATTTGTTGTTTATGTGGTTTCTTGTTTTCTTGTTGAGTCCGATTGGCTGATTGGGGTCACAACGATCCGTGTTTATTCTTGTTACTTAACCCTAGTCGGCTACTCGCTGATCGGAAAGGCGTCGCTGCAGGGGAGCACGTCTTAGAGTCTTTTCAGATTTTTCAGATTTTCCTTATCTCTATTTGTTACCACGGTTTTCTGACCCACTTTTTGTTTCTCTTTTCATGAGGGGAACCGCACGAGGATATTTGGGAGGAGACAAGTGCCTTGGGAGGAGCAGGAGCAGCAGAAGACAGTTGTAGTTTTTAGTGAGTAGATTAGTTTAGTTTATTTTTAGCACATTATTATTGTTGTAGTAATACACGGACACTCAAGCTTTCTTGGACACTTGGCATATCAAGTTTTCTTTCGCTGAGTACCGATATGCTCGGGGGACCTCACCGTAGTTTTTCATCGATTTTGTTTTCTTCATCTTTTTTCTATTTGATTCTCGCGGAATTTGGCCCTTAGTTTTAGGATTTTCTTGATTATGACATAAATAACTTAAGGTCCAATCCCTAATTATTTTCCTGCACCTATAGGTTGTAATTAGAGCTTATTAAAAACCATTAATAAAAAGCCGACTTGATTTATTAAGAGGTCAAGTGTCGTAGAGGTCGTATACAGTACGTGCAGGATCCGTTGTGGCGGACACCGATCGACATCTGAGATCGGGCATCGACCTTTCTCTCTAATCAGTCAGCTATTATTCTTCACGATTAGAAATTTTTCATCTAAGGTCGTTTTCTTCTTGCATCATTTATATTAGTGTACATTTCTGCCATTAAATTTATGTGCGGATCACCCTGCATGTAGAGTGTTGGCAACAGGTACACATTTCTGACTTTGCATGCATCATAGTGTTTGATCACACATCGGCTTCTTCGACTTCTCCCCCCATTTTTGGACTTTCACTTAAAATTCTGTCTTAGGAGAGTCATCCCCTTATTGTTTGGTTTTCTTGCACGAGAGAGTGACCTGCACACTAGGCTAGAGCCACAAATGAACTCTCATTAGACTACTGGTCTTTGGGTTAGTCGTTCACCAGTGAGGATCTCTCTGGTCTCCAATAAAGCACGTCGTGATATCCTTAACAGAGCAAGTTGATCGAGTAGCCGGTAAATGTTCTGTAACTTGTACTTGCTGGGTAAGATCTAGCTTTGGGATTGGGCCAGTCTCTCGGGCGCATCGGGTTCCCAACAACTCGATTAATCGCTCTGCAAGACTGAATTATCACCTTAATAAAATTGACAAGATAAACGACCGAATCTTCACGATCATCATATCCATGTTGTGTAGGTGAATTGGTGGTTTGATTACTGATCTTGTTTGTTTACAGATCCCATCTGCATCTTCTTCCACATCACGAGGATGGGTCGAAGGTCTCTTAGGTTGCCTTTGACATCACCGCTCTTGATCACTCCAACCCACCCATCTAGGCAGGTTTAGGAGAGCCTAGAACCGCTCTCCCAACCCAAGTTCGATTCCACCATGTTCCCCCTCGACCACCCTTCTTCCATTCCCGAGGTGCCCGAGCAGAGACCAGTACAGATATTTGTTCGTTTGACGGTGCCTGAGTTGGGGTATTTTTTCCTTTCCAGAGACCCAAGAGATTATCAGCAGTGAGGAGCGCACCGATGGACAGTCCCAGGGTTCGACGTATGTTATAGATCAGGGAACCATCAACAACACTCTTCTAGCCTCCCTAGAGACAATGCAGAGGTAGATTAGAGACCTGGGAGCTTCATGGCAGAGGTGCGTTAAGAGATAGCATAGATGCGAGCCGACATAGGAGAGCCGCACCGAGCAGGCGGTGGAGAGATTCCAGAGGTTGGAGGAGGAGATGGAGGACAACCAGAAGAGCTGCAAGAGCCAGCCAGACCTGCCAGGCCGATTAGGGAATTACACAACCTCAGTGCAACCCTTACATACCATTGGATCCAGCTTCCGATGATTCTTGTAGACTTCAACCACCCACATCAAACCATTCATCTCTTGCCCAAGTTCCATGGGCTTGCCACCAAGGAGCTGCATCTAGACATTCAAGAGTTCGAGTTGATCTGCAGCATTGTACATGACACATACACTGACGAGGACACCATCAAGATGATGGCTTTTCATTCTCCCTGGTCGACAGAGCAGCCTACTGGCTGAAGCATTTAGGGAGATATGTGACTTCATGGGAGCAACTCCGGACCGAGTACTTTAATAAGTACTATCCACTCGGCCGGACGAATGCAGCGATCTCTGATCAACAATTTCTCCATGATCCCCAACGAGTAGTTCCATGAGGCATGGGATACTTTCCGTGAGCTCATCGACCGGTGTCCCCATCACGACCCAAGCCCAACCTAGTACAGAGCTTCTTCTGTGGGCTGACATCGGAGCTACAGGGGCTAGTTAACGCTTCTTGTGGGGGCTTCTATTTCACCAAGGATGAAGACCATGTCTGGGCCATCTATGAGGAGATGGTCATGAAATATACAGTGATGTCCCAGACCAGGATCTACACTTAGGGGAAGCCCTCACCCCATGCCGTGTCCTATCAAAGGATAGTACGAGTAGATGCAGGTCCATCCACTTCTTCGTCAGCAGCAGTAGCAACACATGCAGAGTCTTCAGCTGTTGATATGGGCATCATCACCGAGAAGTTGGATCGCATCGAGTTCATCGAGAAGAAGCAGTGCCAGAGCATGACTCAGATAGATCATTTGGCACAAACCATGAGTGACCTGAAGTCCCAGACCATGTGTCTCCAAGAAACACATATGGCTTCTCAACCCCGTCTCATGTCACGGATTGATCCTAGCAGCAGTGGCTTACCCCAGCACTCCGCTCAGTACCGACAGGTTCACTATATCTAAGCGGAGCTGGTCCAACAGTTGCAGCACCAGTACTCTTAGCCACCACGATCTCAGGACACCAAGATGGTGGTGTACCAGCAGGATAAACAACTGGCAGTTCTTTCCTTATCCCCATTGATGAAAGTCAACGGGATTTGGTATGACTGGAAGTAGCCCGGGATCTGCAGAGATCATCCTGGATTCACGTGGTCTACCGGAGGTGCCTCGTCCTAGCAGCAACCTCCAGCTCAAGGTGGGCAGTCCATCCAGCCTCAACAACAACCCCACTACTCCCAGCAGCTATCACACCAGTTCCAGTCGAGTCCTCATCCCTACCAGAAGGGACAGTAGTGGAGGCAGCAACAACCTCAACAGTAGTATTCTCAGCCTCCCCTTCACTAGTTCCTGCAGCAGCCTCATTTCCAGCAAGGCAACCCGTCCAGTTCTCATGGGCCAACCTATGAGAACCCAGCTCTTGATGATCTAGCCCGCCTACTCTCAGATCTGCAGGCATCCTTCAGGCGGGAGATGGACGAGTTTTGCTAGGAGATGAGGGAGATCATTAAGGGCAATGCTGCCATACCCGCTCAGATTGAGCCCAACCCGAACAACCTAAAAAGGAAGTCTGAGCAGGTACAGTTCACAGAGACCACCACTCCAAGTAATTTATTGGGTGACATTGCTCCATATACATTTTATGTTGACTTTGTTACACTTGGGAGTGGTAGGAAGACAGTCGGTGGTACCTCGTCTTAGCGACTACTGTTGGACATGCGAGCCCACGACGAGCCATTATGCAATAAATATTATTGCACATATCATTCCCTGATCTGAAATGAAGAATAAATAATTTGCATAACAGGTCCCTATGTAAAATTAGGGCTATGTACCATGGCCATCTTGATCATCATATAGCTGTTTATTCAATAATTGAATCATAGAGGCTGGTGTTTGGATGAATATCTAAAGAGTTAGATAGAGGACTCATCAAGCACCGTCGAATGATTATTAAGAGATGATCTCCAGCCTGAGTAGGATATGGCAATCCTTTCTCACATGGGCTGGTATCTGACCGACCTCTTGATGTAGGTCCTCTGCATAGGAATAGTGATTCGAAGGTGTCAGATTAGTTAGGTCAAAGGGTTGGCTTAACGAGATCGAGATAACCTAAGTCCTATGTTGAATACTGTCACAGCATAGGCACACATCCTCTGACCAGAGACAGATGTGTTACTATATGTTTGAGTGTGTACATTTGGCAGAACACTAGGTTGTTGACCTAACCAAGGTCTATACACCGGCGAGCCGGTGTGCATGTAAGGGCATATGAGTAATACGATCTCTAAAAAGGGATCATACAGGTTCACTTATGAACCGGAAGACATGAGCTCACTCATGAGGTATTGGGACCGATCCAATTCCATGCATGGTCATCATGCTTTGGAAGCATGACAAGAATTTGAAATATGATATATGCTTTGGGAAAGCGTATGATCGATACCAAATCCCAATGACCAAGATTGAGAAACTTGACGATCAAAGCCTGAAGAAGACAGTGTGAAATTGATCTTCATCTTCTGGTTGATCATTGGTCTTCCAGTATGCAGGATGTGTAGGTATTAGGAATACCTGAGGGTGATGTGATCATAAACGATTGTATAACCATGATGCTTCCAGTCCGAGGGAGTGATGAAACAGGTCTGGATTTTAGTGACTCCTCTCAGTAGAGAAGTAACTTGATCTTGGTCCAAGTGTTGGACATTGATCCGAATGAGATTCAGATGCAATGAGAAGATTAAGTATACGGACTTGATTTAATCAAGCATCTATGGGAGGTCCGTTAGATCTAGATTTGAGATGAGATCTCAACATCCAAGTCACTATACGTGGAACAAAACAATCGCCCTGTCCTTATCTCCAAGTATCCGTGGAGAAGGCACATTATTCTTGAAGGAGTTCAAGAATAGTTCCTGTGATGAATTTAGTATCCAAGCAATAAGGTCTTGATAATTAAATGAGATTTAATTATCAAGTACAATATGAATGAGATTCATGTTTTGAGAATGATTGTCCAAGATAATTAAATAAGATTTAATTATCAAGGATAAGCAGATCATGGATAGTGATATCCAGAATATCTGTGTATATTATAAATGGGATTTAAAATATATTAGAGAGAGAGAAATATTGTAAATAACATTTGTTAATTATTAATATAGATTGGATCCACATTAGTTAATTAATTGGAAATATAATTTACAAATTAGTTTGGGATTTGAATACGATTCACATATTTTTCAATGGCATGATTGAAATATTCACAAAATAATTTGGAATTAATTTGGTGGATATTATTGCAATAATAGTAATTGCAATTAATTAA
The DNA here is from genome assembly GCA_037367405.1 of Ottelia alismoides. Lineage (NCBI taxonomy): Eukaryota > Viridiplantae > Streptophyta > Magnoliopsida > Alismatales > Hydrocharitaceae > Ottelia > Ottelia alismoides. Next base: position 270,879 of record JAZKJV010010377.1, read on the forward strand.
GAAATAATGAGATAAAATAAAAGGAGACAAAATACCACCATATTACAAGGTAGCGTCACCTATGACTTAGTCATAGGTGACGCCCCCAATAATCAAGGGTGGTTTGTTGCCTCTCTTTATTTGTTATCATATTATCTTTTAGAAATTAATTTATGTGATTTAAATTGTGTTGATAATGATTCAACATATATTTTATTTAATATAAATTAATGTTGTTGATTTTTAACCAACAACAACTATCATAGTCGTTGGATGGCTCTTGGATGACAATAGCCATTGGATCCAGATGAGCCATGGATTGAGATCCATTGGATCCCAAACTAGTATATAAGGAGGGCAAACCTAGCCCTTGAGAAGTACATCAAGTAGACGACTAGATAGAGTACACACCTACTCTACTCTCTCTCTCTCTCTCATTCTCGTCCTCTATCTCCCTCTCTCTAAGGTGCCCGTCCATCTATGTGTCGAGAGAGAGAGAGAGAGAGAGAGAGATCTTCTCGCCTTCACCTTCGACTACTCGAGGATCTCCATCTTCTTTGGGGCCACGTGCTCTAGAGGAAGACGACGGATTTCGTTGGACGGAATCGGGAGATTGGCTTGGATCTTCGTCGAGGATTGCGGGAGTCACACGTCTCATCATCGCGCCAACAAGTGCTGTCTTCGTGGATCGGACTTGAGACAGGAGGATCTCTAGCTTTAGAGATCTTGTGATCGCAACCACACTTCGAGAGGTATTCCTAATACTTTGTGGTTTGATGAAACGATCCAAGAAATATTCTTGTGATCATGTGGTTTCATCACATGTTTTAAAAAAATTTAAATTCCGCTACACCTTGCGACTAGTCGCCCTGATCACATAAGATGTGATCGTCACGCTTCCGTGATGCACTTTAGGATTCTCAATATCCTTCAAGTGGTATCAGATCCAGGTTGAAAAGGGTTTTGGATATGATCCATGAACCAAGGACGACTTGGGTTTGAAAGAGTCGCGAAAGTTTTAGCGCATTTGAATTTTCGCACCTCTGTCTAATTAATTTTTTCGGCACTGTTTAAAGTGTTTAAATACGAAATATTCAATTGGATTTTGTTCTGCATTAAATAAGGAAACCATAGGATCTGAGTTTACTAAATTTGGATTTAATTTGCTCAATATATGGTCTTTTGAATATGCATGTATTCACTGTTGCGGGAACAACAAAACTGAACGTGACTAATTTGTTAATTACGGTTTTGACATACCTCGAAATGCGTAAAATATCACTTGTATTCTATTCTAAATTAAGTTATCAATATTAGAAAACTGATTTAGCGAATTTTGGATTTAAATTGATCAAGATAAGTCAATTTTAGTGATTAGGGGTCACTGCTGGAAATTGACAAAACTTGATCTTGAACCTTGTGATAGTCATTCAAACATGTTGATGGAAATTAATTGTTAATTTTCTGAAATTGTTTATTGATAAATATTTGAGAAATGTTTAATATGATAATCAATTCCTTGAATGACATCCCACTAAACCATAATGATAACATAGTTGATCTTGATCATTGGTTAATTTGAAATCATCAACAAACATTGTTTTCATGCAAAACCCTAGGTCATCCTACAATAGTTGTAGGACAACTTTTACATGCAAAACCCTCTTACTTGAATAGGATTGGGGATTGGTTTAGCAAATCTCCTTATAATATAATCAAAATTGTTTTGATGTATATTATATGGTATAATTTCGGTTGAAAGACCGATGAGCATCTCAAAGTACATGATGATCTATCTGGCATTATCCTTTCCTGAGGTGGATATGGTGTCCAGTCAGAGATCGCTGGGGTAGTGGGTTGCAACGTATGTGGTCCGTCCCACTCTCGCAGGTACTGGCCATGACAACAGGTAGGGAATGGATAATGCCGGAGAAATCAAAGTGTATTTTTCTAATTATTAAAATTCGAAATAATACGTACTTTGAGATTATACCTACTATTCAAGTAAATATCAAAGTTTGTTGATTGATTATTAGATTGATAATTAATTTAATGTGATTAAATTAATTATATCCTATTAAAATACTCTATTATGAATAGATGTGTATTTCCCTTGGAAGAATTAATTATGTGAATATGATTCACGATAATTAATTATTTCAATTTGAACAAGAGGTGGAGGATCACATAAGTGACATCCATGGTCTCCCGTCAAGGCAAAGAATTTCTTCGCCAAAAGTTGTATATAGGAGATGTCTACAATTATTTTGATCGAGTTCTTTGCTTCTCGAAAGAGTAAGGCCATAAACGTAGTGACCCCAATATCAGGTCCTCATATTATTGGGGTGATATTGGATTGTGCATAGCGAGTATTAAGCTTGTTGACGGTTGGTTCAATTAATGACAGGTCAACATCACCTTAGGGTTGGCGGGCTCGGGTATTAAAGACCGAATTGGGAGATGCAAGTTGGACTTGCAAGGCGGAATGTGTTCCCGCTTCTTTTTATCGGAGACACAGGTTCTCATATTATTGGGATGTGACAAAGATAGGAAAGGAGATCCCAGATCTTGCTAGAGATATAATGGTAAGAATATCTCTTACATTGAAAGTGATTAAGGGAAGGAACTTTCATTGTTGACAAGGCAAGACAACTTTGATATAAAAATTCCTAAATCAAAGTAAAATAAGTATATATAATATTATATATACCCTTATGCAAATTTCTTATTTCAGATAATCCTTCATAAAATCCACTCAATGTTATACTCAATATTAACCAGTAAAATGTCATGGATTGGACTCATGATCCAGATATTGTACTTGCAATTGGACACATAATGTATGTGGTTGCAATGTGCAAGTTTCCTCAACAAAATGAGGAATGACAATTAAATAAGACAATAAGACATCACCTTAGGGTTTGAATGTCTCTATAGTCTTGATCTTTCATCGAGTGTACTTTGGAAGTGACATGTCGATGATGATCGCAATTGTCAAATAATCCTTATAAAAATCTAAAAAGATGTTCTGGCATACATATGTGCTCTAGACATTTAATCATGAATGACATGGTTTTCTGCATTATGCAGAATGGTAGCTCGAAAGAGATGATGTATTCAAAATGTTTGAATACCTACATGAACCTAAGTCTCTAAGAGTTAAGATGTATGTAGATATGATGAGTGTCGTCATTCTACTATCTATACTCAAGTCATTCATAAAGCTTCATAATAATCATTTTGTACGAATTTAATGAAGCATGTATAAATGTTGAAGTCCTCTTGTATTGAAATCTTTTGAATTCAACATAAGAGATTCTTTGTCTTGAACAATGGTTGTTTATAGATGAAGAGAGCACAGTGGAAGCGTGGGTCGGACCCATGTGAGAAGGAAAGTCAAAGAGTTGATTGTACTTATGTGACTTCCATATGACATCCAAAAAGTTGGATGAATGCCAATACTACAATAATTGATGTGTTGATAGTATGACTATCAATCTGTCTAAAATCCTTAGTGAAGGATTCAGATAGAGCATCAAAATAAGCTACATATAATCATTAACTTTGACTTACTTATTTCATAAGATAAAATCTGATAATTGTATCCCAATCTTCTAATGACATTTGCAATTGGTTGCATATACATAAATATTAGAAGATTAGAAATTTGATCTTAAGGTTTAATAGTCATCTACATGGATATTGATGTAATTATTGCAGCAATCTCTATTGGATAGATAGACTTCATATTCTCAGTGGGAGAGCCCTTAGTCTTGGAGATAGTCTCTATGACCTAGATATTAGAATACACTCATTGTTTGTTTCTAATTGTTGGAAATAAACATGAATTCTGATATAGAACTATCATAAAAAGTTATGATGGATATATTTCAGATAGTAATCTAACATCTAGTGGATTCCACAACATTAAAAATTTAATGAATGGTTCATTAAGATTTCTAATCAAAACCTTTATAAGATCAATAGGAGGATAAAGATCATTTGACAATGATTTAGCATCAAGTTTTGGACATATGCCTATTGATTTGATCAATAGACAAGTAAGAGATGAAACTTTAGAATGTCTAAAATTTCAAACTTACATACTTATAAATATTTTATTCAAAGTAAAATGTCCAATACACCCATCTTTTGGGAAAGGTGTAAGATGTCAAGGTATTCGGGATCTCATACATATTGATGTATGTGAATCATCTATATCGTAGTAAACATTATGGATATGTGATATCTATTGATGATTATGTATGATATGAGATTTCTTCTCTTCACCTGAGAAACCTTTGAAATGTTCAAAGATTTCATAATTTTGGTTTAGAACCAAAGTTTGAAGAAAGATTAAATGAATTTGATCTAACTAAGGTAGCAAGTACCTATTAGATGAATTCAAAGAATACCTTATGAAGATATGAATATTATTTCTATCTCAATCCTCCTAACACACCTAAACTCAATGGAGTTGTAGGGAGATACAATTGGATCATGTGTGACATGACTTGATCAATGATTAATTTTAGCAAAATTATCCCTTAGTTTCCAAGTATATATGTGTAGTAGAGACTACACTATATAACCTTAATAAGATTCCATGCAAGTAAGCTGGAATTAAGCACTAGAGAGTGCTACTTCATTAGGAAAATAAAGGATGGTATTGGATACCTACTTTATGACCTTGAGATTCTTAAAAGATCTCATCTCTGAGAATGTGATTCTTGAGGATGACTATCTTGAGAATCAAGATGAAAATGAAGTGTAGGAACTCATTTAATCTTTAAAAGATAATGAGGCTCCTGAAAATAGGGAACTAAAAGGACAATTAAATATGAAACACTAATACTTCTTTAAATGAGTTTGAGGATGTATTCCATATGTCAGTTAAGTCTTACAATAATCGGACTTCATGTGATGAAGCTCCTGAGCATCATGACATGGAAGGATGGATATTAGCAATAAAGTCTAAAGTAGATTTCATATACAAATGTTGTATATGGACCCTTGAGCATCCACCTATATGGGTAAACCCCATTAAGGTATAAATGGATCTTCAAGAGAAGAGGGAACCTGATGAGAAGGTAGAGACCTTCAAAGCACGGTTTGTAGCCATGAGCTACACACCGGAAGAGAAGACACTACTTGCAATGAGACTTTCTCTTCGGTGACCATGCTTAAAATCATCATAATATTGCTAAGACTAGCTACACAATTTGACTATGGCATCTTCAAGATGTGAGTCAAGATTGTATTCCTCTATGAATACATCTTTGAGGATATTCATATGAAGTAGCCCCAGGGCTTCATGGTTGAAGAATGCAAGATGTGCTAGCTAAAGAACTCCATCTTTGGACTCAAATAAGCTTCTTGTAGTTGGAACATAAGATTTGATGAAATTATAAATGTTATGATTTCAAATAGAATCTTGATGAACCATGTAAAGCTTAGTGGGAGTGCCATTGTGTTCATTATGCTAAATGTAGATAATATCCTAATCATTTGGAATGATATAAGGATGATAATAAGTGTTTTATAGACTGGTTATTCCATATCTTGAAATATGATTTCAAGGATACCTCTTGGATCTTAGTTCTGAAAGTGTTCAGAAGCAAAGAAAAGAGGGTATTGGGACTGTCACATTTGTAGTACACCTTGGACATGTTCCATTTCCTGGAAATTCCAAGAAAGGCTTTATTACCTTAAGATTTGGTACTGACCTATCTAAAGGGATAGCACCTCAAAGAGTTGAGGAAGTGAATGCTAAAACTGGTTGCCCTTTTGTGCATCAGTTATGAAAAGCTGAAAGTATGCTAGATGTGTACGAAAGCCAGATATTTGCCATGCACTGGGAGTAGTAAACTGTTACTAATCCTACTATGGAGATAGAACACTTGATTGCAGTAATGACAAAATCTTCAAATATGACAAGACTTTTGAGATAGTGATCTCTAAATCTTATCTTCAAGAAATTAAGACTTTTAGATGGAGATCTAAAAGGTCTTAACTACGAATACCTTAGGAGATAGAGATCTCCAGGGATAAGGGTATTCTGATAAGGATATAAGAAATTACATATTGGTTATAATAATAATTTTTTGAGTTGTAGTGTCAAGGATACTATGACTAACAAGATCGAGTATTGGTTGCATTAGATGCAACATCCGCATTAGATGCGAGCACTGTTACTAGGGTTATCCAAGTGTCGTAAAAGGACTTCACGTAGTCTCGCGGGAACGGAGTGACTGGTCAGCTTATCTAGCTATTTTCTAAATAGCCTATGATTGTCACAAGAGTGTTGGTTTAAATGATTAGCCCATTAATGGCTCCTTGGGCTAGTGGGAGATTGTTGGACATGCGAGCCCACGGCGAGCCATTATTCAATAATTGTTATTGCATATATCATTACCTGATCTGAAATGAATAATAAGTAATTTGCATAATAGGTCCCTCTGTACAATTAGGGATATGTACCATGGCCATCTTGATGATCATATAGCTGTTGATTCAATAATTGAATCATAGAGGCTGGTGTTTGGATGAATATCTAAAGAGTTAGATAGAGGACTCATCAAGCACCGTCAAATGATTATTAAGAGATGATCTCCAGCCTGAGTAGGAGATGGCAATCCTTTCTTACATGGGTTGATATCTGACCGACCTCTTGATGCAGGTCCTCTGGATAGGAATAATGATTTGGAGGTGTCAGATTAGTTAGGTCAAAGGGTTGTCTTAACGAGATTGAGATAACCTAAGTCCTATGTTGAATACTGTCACAGCATATTCACACATCCTCTGACCAGCGACAAATGTGTTACTATATGTCTGAGTGTGTACATTTGACAAACCAGTAGGTTGATGACCTAACCAAGGTCTATACACCGGCGAGCTGGTGTGCATGTAAGGGCATATGAGTAATATGATCTCTCAAAAGGGATCATACAGGTTCACTTATGAACCGGAAGACATGAGCTCACTCATGAGGTATTGGGACCGATCAAATTTCGTGCATGGTTGTCATGCTTTGGAAGCATGACAAGACTTTGAAGTATGATATATGCTTTGGGAAAGCATATGATCGATACCAAATCCCAATGACAAAGATTGAGAAACTTGATGATCAAACCCTGAAGAAGTCAGTGTAAATTGATCTTCATCGTCAGGTTGATCACTGGTCTTCCAGTATGCAGGATGTGCAGGTATTGGGAATACCTGAGGGTGATGTGATCATAAACGATTGTATAATCATGACGCTTCCAGTCTGAGGGAGTGATGAAACAGGTCTGGATTTTACTAATTCCTCTCAGTAGAGAAGTAACTTGATCTTGGTCCAAGTGTTGGACATTGATTTGAATGAGATTCAGATGCAATGAGAAGATTAAGTATACCGACTTGATTTAATCAAGAATCTATGGGAGGTCCATTAGATCTGGATTTGAGATGAGATCTCAACATCCAAGTCACTATACGTGGAACAATACAATCACCCTGTCCTTATCTCCAAGTATCTGCGGAGAAGGCACATTATTCTTGAAGGAGTTCAAGAATAATTCCTTAGATGAATTTAGTATCCAAGCAAGAAGGTCTTGATGATTAAATGAGATTTAATTATCAAGTACAATATGAATGACATTCATGTTGTGAGAATGATTGCCCAAGATAATTAAATGAGATTTAATTATCAAGGATAAACAGATCGTGGATAGTGATATCCAAAATATCTGTGTATATTATAAATGGGATTTATGATATATCAGAGAGAGAGAAATATTGTAAATAGCATTTGTTAATTATTAATGTGGATTGGATCTACATTAGTTAATTAATTGGAAATATAATTTACAAATTAGTTTGGGATGTGAATATGATTCACATATTTTTCAATGGCATGATTGAAATATTCACAAATTAATTTGGTGCATATTTTTGCAATAATAGTTATTGCAATTAATTAAGAGATAATGAGATAAAATAAAAGGAGATAAAATACCACCAAATTACAAGGTGGCGTCGCATATGACTTAGTCATAAGTGACGCCTCCTATAATCAAGGGTGGTTTGTTGCCTCTCTTTATTTGTTATCATATTATCTTTTAATAATTGATTTATGTGAATTAAATTGTGTTGATAATGATTCAACATATATTTAATTTAATATAAATTAATGTTGTTGTTTTTAACCAACAACAATCATAGCCGTTGGATGGCTCTTGGATGACAATAGTCCTTGGATCCAGATGAGCCATGGATTGAGATCGATTGGATCCCAAACTAGTATATAAGGAGTGAAACCCTAGCCCTTGAGAAGTACATCAAGTAGACGACTAGATAGAGTACACGCCTACTCTACTCTTTCTCTCTCTCTCTCATTCGTGTCCTCTCTCTCCCTCTCTCTAAGGTGGCTGTCCATCTATGTGTCAAGAGAGAGATCTTCTCGCCTTCACCTTCGACTACTCGAGGATCTCCATCTTCTTTGGGTATGCGTGCTCTAGAGGAAGACGACGGATTTCGTTGGACAAAATCAGGAGATTCGAGGCTTGGATCTTCGTCGAGGATTGCGGGAGTCACGCATTTCATCATCGCGCCCACAAGTGTTGTCTTCGTGGATCGGACTTAAGACAGGAGGATCTCTTGCTTTAGAGATCTCGTGATCGCAACCACGCTTCAAGAGGTATTCCTAATACTTTGTGGTTTGATGAAATGATCCAAGAAACGTTCTTGTGATCATGTGGTTTCATCACATGTTTTAAAAAATTTTAAATTCCGCTGCACCTTGCGACTAGTGCGACTAGTCACCCCGATCGCATAAGATGTGAGCATCTCGCTTCCGTGATGCGCTTGAGGATTCTCAATATCCTTCAACTACACCACGAGGATCCAGGAGTGCCAGACGAGGAGAATAGCGGTGTTGCTGCCAATAATTATGATATTAATGACGGTGTTATTAAAGCCACCAAGGATGATGATCCAGTCGACAGTACTGAGGCTGTCGTCTCTCTAGATGCAGCAGTTGTTACTGATGCCACCATACCAGATGATGCTGAGCTAGAGTGCGATGTTGACGCCGCGAAGAAATATGTTGTGGGTGGTACTGATGCCACCATTTCTATTCCAGTTGTGTTTTCTCCAGTTTCTGTACCTCAGAACCATATGAAAAATACCAAAAAATGAATAAAGGAAAGGTTTATTCATCTTCGAGTCCATATGTGATGTGTGATGATACTTGTATGGATTTCGTTCCCTCTCACAAGCAGGAACATGTTCCTATCCCTCTATTTGAGGAGGGCCCAGTCATCCCGTTCCCACAAGTACTCTGCTTGGCTAAGGGGAATAAAAAAGAAAATCCAAAAAGAGACCAATAGTTAGAGTTCAGCCATCAGATGATAGATAGATTCCACATTCAGATGACTCTACAGGAGGCACTTGAGCACATCCCTCTCTTCCAGAGGAACTTGAGAGAGAACGCCACCATTCGCAGGAAGAAGAGGAACCATCAGATAAAAATCCATGTGCTCACCCATGCCACATGCTTCACCATCCAGAACCATCTGCCACCCAAGAGGCCAGATGCAGGAGCTCCCTATGTCAAATGCCACATTCATGAACAGATATTTGATCGTACTCTATTAGACAATGGCTCTTCCATCAAACTCCTTCCGGCAGCCCTACTCGACCGATTCAAGTTTGTCCCTCTTAGACAGAGCAGGACACTCCTTCAATTTTCCTGATCAATCTGTCAAGAGGCCAAAGGGGTTGCTAAAAGATGTGGTCGTCACAATTCAGGTCCTGAAATTCCCCGTGGACTTCGTTGTGTTGGACATAGATATCTCTGAGTATGTAACAGATACCCCCATCATTCTAGGACGTCTATTCTTTGTCACAACCAAGGCAGTGTCCGACCATGATAGCAGGAAGGTGTACTTTCGTGTCAAGGGCAATAGTATACAAGTAGAGATGATCGATGAGATCAGAGCGCGAGACTCAGCTTTCTCATAGCAGTCCAGTGATATAGAGCAGACGATAGAGGCAGAGGCAGTTTACGGCTTTTTAGAAAATACAGTTGTCGATGTAGAAAGCCGCAAAAGGATCCTAGCTCCGATCAAACAAATTTGGTTTTTCAAGAGAAAACCCTACACTATTTTTTTATCTAGGTAAGTGTGCCTGGGTCGAACTCAAGGAGGCAGAATAGAATGCTTTGATTTTTTATGAGAAAATATTTTTGTGATTTATTTCTATCTCTTCTGAAAGCTAACAAGGGAACACTACAATTTTTAGTGAGTTTATATTTTTAATTTTTTATTTGATTTTATTCTTTTCCAATTTTTATTTATTTTTCAAAGGGATATTTTTCACAAAATTTATTTATTATATAATAGGTGGAATATAGGTGAAAATAGGTGATACTATATAATAGGTAAAAAGCCGAGCAACGGACTCGGTCAACACACGAAATTCAAATCAAAACGAAGACGGTTTGCGAAGAATCAAATCACGATAAAACTATGAGAAAAATACACGAAGAATTAATGAAAAACTCACGTAGGTAGTTGTATAACTACCCCAAGAAAAACTATGAAAAATGAGGCCAAAATGGGTCCAAAAATAATCCCCTACAGCCCAGGGGTATAAGCGCAAGAAAAGTATCAAAATTTATTGCAAATTGGTCCTTACAGGGACTGTTCTGAAAAGAAAATAAAAAGTTTTACATTTATATCCCTGCGGAGGGACCTAAATGTAAATACTGGAGACCTTGGGGCGGGTTTTAAAGTATGGAAGTCTTCAGGGTTGAAGATGCAAATTCTCTACCGATTCAGCTTGGGCGACTGCGATTAGAACATTTCGGCGTTGTTCCAACGCTTGTGCGGGTGCCACGTGTCGAAATTCTGCGCTATGGCAGTTCTTGAAGTTGCTATGTAGCTGACGGCGGGCTCTCCTTCTTCGAATTTTCTCGAGCTGATGACGACGAGCTGGGGCCTCCGGCGGGGCCAGAGAGGTGGATCCTCCACCCCTCGAGCTCTCCCGTGGTGGAAGGTGGTTGGAGGCGACTCCGAGCGGTGGTGGAAAGACGACGAAGATGAAGGTTCACTGATCCTGGAGGTCGAATTCTAGGTTGTTGCGCCTCTTTCGAAAGAGATTTCCCTGATGATTGAAGGTTCCAATGAATTGGATTTCACTCTTGGTAGAAGATGGACCAGCAAATGAAAGTTGTATATGCTCGATTCATGATGAATCAACCAAAGAATTAGAGAATTGCAAGCTTGAAAATGGCGTTTCCAATATGAGTGAAGTTTGCCTGTAAAATGGTGATGAAAGAAGATGAGAATGGTTTCGATTTGAAACGAGTTGCGAGTGTGATTTGATTAAGCGTTTAAGTGGAATGATTAGGTGAGCTAAAAATGGGATTATCCACGCTAATCATGGCCCAAAAATCGAGAAAGAATTTGAGAAAGTGGAGGAATAGGTCTGGGAAGATCAGAGGTGTATTTACCTCTAAAGGTGCTCGACGGTCGACCTTCGCCGGAGCGGAACGCGGCGTTGAGCTGCGATGCAAGGCTGTCAAGAGCCTTGGAACCTCCTCCGAAGATCCCTCCTCCACGCGATCTTGCTGGGGCGGAGCTGTCACCTCCAAATCCAGCAAAGCGAGGCTGGGAAGAATGGTGGTCGGCCACTGGAGCTAGTTGTTGTAGGTGGTTGGAGAGTTAGTTGGAAATGTCCAACTTCGAGGGTTTTTATAGAAGATTTGCTTGCTCCTCAAGCTTGATCGAGTGATAGGCGATGGAGATGGCTGTTAGGAGCATCGCATCAATGGTTTAGATCATCTAGAAGAGTTAAGAAGCAAGCTAGATAATTCGGTGAAGGAGGGGCGCTGGAACAGATTCTATTTGAGCTTCTTTGAGGAAGATGAACCAGGAGCTGACAAGTGTCAGCACCTGGTTGGCCAGATGTGTAATAATTATCGTAAATTCGATAATAAATACTAAATAAGGTTATTTTAAATAGGTATAAATATAAGAAATTTAAATAATTAAATAATCTTAATTATGGAATAAATACTTTTATAAACAATAAATATTATTTGAAATATAAATATTATATTAATAAATATTTTTTGAAAAATAGGGATTGGATTTTTAATTTAATAAATAAATATATAAAAATTAATTTTATATTTTCTTAATTATTAGAATAATAAATAAGAGCTGTGTGAATTTTTAGAAATTTTAATAAATTAGTTTACATATATTAATAAATACAGGTGTTATTTAGTCAATTAATTTTTACCTATAATTTAGGGTTTTTTATTTTATTAAAATAATAAAGAAGCTCCAAAAATTATGAAATAAATTAAGGTGAAAATAAAAGATCACGAAAATTATTAGAAATTATAAAAATAAGAAAACTATAAATATTGTGTTACATAAAATAAATAGCCCAGAAACCTTGTTGTCATTTGGTCTCAAAACTGAATTTTTGCAAACGGAATCCGAATTCGATGAAACTACCTTTATTAATTAGAGAATACTATTTTATGAACTTTAAAGGTGAGTAGAGTGAAATTGGAGTTCGTATGAAGAAGTTACGATGTTCAAAAGTTGAGATTTTGACAATTTATAAGTAGGATTTCTTAGCATATATACATGTTAATATTTTTAACTTATTTTTATATTTTTATATACATTTTTAGAAATAATTAGGAAAAGAGTTTGGTGAAAAATATATACATATGAATTAATTAAAATTCATTGAAATTTTGTATTTATTTTATAAATAGTGAGATGTACATGGTGTGTGTATTAATTTATTTTTTTAGATTTTCTTTCCTTATCTCCCCCTACTTTTTGGTTTGTCGACCAATCCATTCTGACTTGGTCTCGGGGGTTAGGCTATAAATATACCTTGTAGTTATATTTATATTTTTAAGTCATATTGTACATATATATATATATCCAATCTGCCTTTTGTTCTTTTTCTTTGTTCTTTATTGATTTACATGATTTTGATGGTTAAAAGTGAATATTTATGCATGAATGAAGTTTTGTTAAAAGATGAGAATTAATGAATATATACATGCATTTGTTAAGGTTTTTAAGATAAAATGCGACAGAACAGTTAATGAATCATGGATTCGTCAACCCCCTATACTTAAACTTTGCTAGTCCCTTAGCAAACACTTATTTTGAAAAAGTAAGTGAAAAAGAAAGAAAGTTAGAATGAATTTGTTTTTCTAAACCAATTCATGAGAACAGACAAAGGGCAGAGCTTGATCGGGCCTGAAACAAGCATTTTATCGCAACCTTAACTAGGATTAGGATTTTATCCTCAACAACCCTCAAGTTCCACAAATCCTTACTCAAGATCACTTCATCAACTAGTTCAGACTCACTTATTCATATCGCAAACTCTATCATCCTTGAAGTCAACTTGTACAGTGTGTGAATTGATTTAGCTCATCATGCTTAGAGAAACGAAGAAAACGTCCATCCCGGCTATACACTTCTATTGCTTCCTCATCCCGCTACTCTTTCCTCAGGGAGGGAGGTATTCCCTTCTGAGTTCAGTTCCGCTATGTCCACAATCGAGTATAGAGAGAAAGTAGAAGAATGAGAAAAGAAGTGGAATACGACCAGTGTAGACGCATCTCCTTGTGAAGCTCAACCGGTGTAGCTAAGTCTTCACTAAGATGTGCAGGCATTTTTGGTGGAAGCTTGAACCATTGTGGTCTTATTTGGTGGCTTCTTCTTTGATTTGACTTTGTAAATTTCTTGCACTGCATTCATCTTTTTGTGCCTCGACGGATATAGCATCTTTTTTTCCCTCCCTTTTTTGAGGTCTTAGAAAAATTGTGTCAGCAGATCCTTCCCTCATCCGAAGCAACTATCGCAACCCCAATCTCTCCCGTCTTTAGATGTTAATGCCGCAAACATAAGGATAGAAACACACTACCAAGATGTATTGCCCTTCGTAACTCCATGCACGTTGAGCTAAGTGCAGAGTGCATGTGTTCAAGATTGGTTCATTGGTGTAGAGTTGTACGGATGACTCCAAATGGTCTTCTTAAGCACATATGACTTGATTTCCTGAATATGGTCTTATGGAACCCAAAGATTTTAAGTCACATACCTGAAGAGTCCAAATTCCTTTAGACTAAACTCAATCCTTAGTTCCAGAAATCAAACGTATTCTGAAAAATGCGAATGCAAATGCAACTATGTTTTTGTGAAGTATATTTTTTGAATTTTACTCATTTTTATAGATTTTAAGGCTTTTGTAATTTTTATAACTTTTAGGACTTTGTATTTTCTATGGATTTTCTGGTTTTTATAAACAAGTTTTTATCCATGAATTTTACAAGATATATTTTATTCGGGTTAAATATCTAATGTATTTTACAAATTTTTATCTACAAAGGATTTTACAAAGATTATATGATTTTTACACATGTTTTACTAAATAGGATTTCAAATAAGTATTATACAAATTTTAGTTACTTATTTTAATTACTGATTTTAATTACGGATTTTAAATACAAGTTTTAGGCATATTTTACTTATTAACAAGGATTTTATACATAATACATAAATATAAGTGGATTTTAAATTAACCCTTACACATTTTTTATGGATTTTATATATATAGAAAATACATAAAAGTACGAGTTATGGATAAAAGTATATATTCAATATGTACGCACCCCCCTATACTTAGCTTATGCTATGTCCTCATAGCGTTAAAAGAGAAAAAGGAGGACATAACTCGTGCTAAGTAAAAGTGGGTGAAAAAGAATAAAGAGTACAAGTCAGTCAACCCCCCTATACTTACGATCAGGTCATCGTAAGTATAATGGGAGAGCAAAAAGGGATGACTAAGTGAAAAGAATATACAACGAAAGATTAAAATAAGTAAAGAATACGAAATCATCGAAATCACTTGGTCCCTCCTATACTTAGGATAAGGCATCCTAAGTATAGAAAATATTGTAGCCAAAAATTGGAGACCGGTGATTTGTGAAAAATAAAGGCTATATAAAAGAAATCAGAACAAAATATAAAATGTAAATCAGCGAACAATCGGTCCACCCTATACTTAGGATCTGGTATCCAAAGCACAGAAGATGAGCAAAAATGGGGACGATTGTGGTTTACGAAGAATATACTAGGATTGCGGATCTCCAGAATCGAATGGCTCAAAATAATTTGTACAGGATGAGATGAAGTGAAAGGATGATCATGAATCATGTACAAAATATATCACTTCAGTACGGGCCAGATGATCAGTAGTCTCGACTAAGTGCTTCAGCATCTGCCTGTTAACCACGAACGGCTCTGCACTAGGTGACACATCTGATATTGCTATACTGCCATTGTCGTGCACCGTTATGACTATGTACGGTCCTTCCCACTTGCTTTTTAATTTGCCAGGAAAAATTCTCAATCTCGCATTGAACAACCAGACTTTCTGCCCTGGGACAAAGATCTTGTGCCGAATATGTCTGTCATGCCATTTCTCCACTTTGTCCTTATAAATGAGTGTGTTCTCGTATGCTTGATTTCAAATCTCTACCAGCTCATTCAGATCTATCTTTCTCTTGGCACCTGCTTTCTGTTCATCTAGTAAAATTTCTCGAATAGCCCTTTCAGATTTGTGCATGATCTCTACGGGCAAGTGGCACGGCTTTTCATAAACCAGTCTGAATGGTGAAGTACCTAAGGGAGTTTTGTATGCAGTACGATATGACCAAAGAACCTGATCTAGAAGAAGTGACCAGTTCTTCCTATCCGGCCATACTAATTTCTGGATAATTGATTTCACCTCCCTATTTGAAACTTCAGCCATGCCGTTCGTGTGTGTATGGTAAGGAGAAGCTACTCGATGATCAATACTGTATTGCATCACTAGCTTTTTCACCTCATTATTATTGAAATGGCTACCACCATCAGAAATAAGAATACGTGGGATACTGAACCGCGAAATATTTTTTTTCCTTTAGGAACTTGCAAACTATCTTACTGTCTGCGGTTCGTGCGGGTATAGCCTCCACCCATCTACTAACATAGTCTATAGTGAGAAGAATGTACTCAAAACCGCTGCTAGAAGGGAACGGTACCATGAAATCTATTCCCCATGCATCAAAGATCTCGCAAATAATGACGGGTCGCATCGGCATTGCATCTCTAGCACTGACTGTCCCTACAGCTCTCTGACAATCTGGGCAACTCTTCACGAATGTGCAGGCATCTCTAGTAAGAGTCAGCCACCATAATCCGCTCTGAAGTACCTTCTACGCTATCCTCTTCCCTGAATGATGCCCTTCTGACTCTAATGAATGGCATAAGGTGAGGACACTATTATATTCCTCCTGAGGAATACAACGCCTGTAAACACAATCCGATCCTTCACGAAAAAGAATCGGATCCTCCCAATGGTAGTATCGTGCCTCAAAACTAGTTTATCAACTCGGTTCTTAGGCCAACCCTGAGGACTTTTCTGTGTGACTAGAAAATTGACTATATCTGCATACCATGCAAGTTCGGTAACCACAAAGATGTACTCATCTGAAGTCTGATCTAATTGTAATCGAGAGAGGTGATCAGCTACCACATTCCTTACTCTAGGTTTATCTTTAATGTCCAAATCAAATTCTTGAAGTAATAGAATCCATCTAAGAAGGCGTGCCTTGGTATCCTTCTTTTCCATTAAAAACCTGATAGCTGAGTGATCTGTGTAAACTATGATGTTCGAGCCAAGAAGATTGGATCGGAACTTATCTACAGCAAATACCACTGCCAACATCTCCTTTTCTGTCACTATGTAATTTCTCTGAGCATCGTCTAAGGTTCTGCTGGCATAGTGGATGGCAACGGGAAGTCCATTCTTCCTCGTTCTAATACAACCCCGACTGCAAAATCTGAAGCATCCGTCATGATCTCGAAGGGTAGAGACTAATCAAGTGGTTGTAGAAAAGGAGCACTGATAATCTTGTCTTTAAGTGTGAGGAAGACATTAAGGCATTTATCATTTAACACGAACTCGATGTCTTTGCCTAATAATTCAGTTAACGGTCAGGCAATCTTGGAGAAGTGTTGGATAAACCGTCGGTAAAAGTTGACATGCCCCAGAAATGACCGTAACTGTTTGATGTTGTATGGTGGTTCGAGTCGCTTGATGACATCCACCTTAGCAGGGTCAACCTCCATGCCTCGCTGGGAGATGACGTGCCCAACACGATCCCGTGAGTAACCATAAAATGGCTCTTTTTCCAAGATAGAATGAGATCTACCTCACAACACTTTTGTAGAACCTGGTCTAGGTGCGCTAAACAATCGTCAAAGGACTGACCATAGACCGAAAAATCATCCATAAAAACCTCTAGAAAATCACCGTCCATGTCTGCAAAAATTACAAGCATGCACCTCTGAAAAGTAGCAAGAGCGTTGCACAATCCAAAGGGCATACGTGCCGAATGGACATGCGAAGGTGGTTTTCTCCTGGTCTTTAGGAGCAATTGATACCTGGTTGTATCCAAAGTAACCGTCAAGGAAACAGAAGTACTCCTTCCCTGCCAACCGTTCTATGACATGGTCAATAAAAGGCAAAGGGAAGTGGTCCTTCTTTGTCACGGTGTTCAGCTTTCTGTAATCAACACAAACCCGCCACGACGTGGTTACTCTCTTTAGAATCTCCTCTCCACTCTCATTCTTAACCATCTGAATTCCCGACTTCTTCGGGACAACATGTAATGGGCTAACCCATTCAGAGTTGGAGATAGGATAAATGAAGCATGCATCGCACCATTTCATAATCTCTTTCTTGAAAACTTCTCGTAAAATCGGATTCAGCCTACGCTGAAACTCTCTGGAGGGTTTGTTGTCATGATCGAGATAGATATGATGCGAACACAAAGCAGGATAAATCCCACGGAGATCGGATGCAGTCCACCCAATAGCATTGTGGTTTCTTTCTAGAATCTCTATCAGGCGAGATTCTTGATCGTCGGTCAAAGATGAACTAATAATGACCGAAAACTGTTGATGTGGACCCGCAAGGAAAGCATACTTCATGTTTGGTGGCAAAGTTTTTAATTCTGATAAGGTAGAATCTGGCTCTGCTGAAACCTCATACATATTCGAATTGGGATCTGTATCGGTTGTGGTTTTGTCGGCATTCTGATTATCCACCATGGCGATGTGCTCTAGAGTCGGACTGCAGAAGAGTTCAAGACATCATCCGACTCCTCAGAATGATCAGAGGAAAATAACTCAGCTAAATGAAACTATGTCTCTGGATCATCTGAGATGGAGGAATTTTGTAAAGTCTCTGAATCTGAAAAGTTTGCAATAAGTTCGTCAGAAGTCTGATCCCTTTGCTTCTCATCATCTAGAGTAAAATATAAAGTTCCTTCTGAGGAATCACCCCTTGTAGTCTCAGTCCCGTCCTCTGTTAAGCATTCTTGGGTCTCTACTTGATACCTTTCGAGGTCGTCAAAACAGACCTCATCCATGTAATCGCAGGAGGCTAAAGAACTCAGAAATCAGAAGATGCATCACTAGCTGCGTTCGAATCTATCGCCATCTCTATATGTACCTTCTCGCCCTCAGTGCGAAAAGATACCTTCCCTGTATCATAATCGAAGAAAGCCTTTGCGATCTCTAAGAAAGGCCTCCCGAGAATGATTGGGGTAGGTGTAACTGTGTAGGGCAATCCATGTTCAGGACCGTAAAGTCTACTGGGAATTGCAGACCCTGCACGGTTACAATAACGTTCCTTAGTATACCCTTAGGTCTCTTTACGGATCTATCAGCAAACTGAAGGATCACACGGGATTTGTAAAGAGGACCTAACTCGAGCTTATTGAGTAAGGAAGAGGGTATCAGATTGATCGAGGAACTGTTATCTAATAGAGTACGGTCGAATTCGGCTTTTGCGATCTCGCATCGGACATAATGTGCACCAGAGTCTTTCTTCTTCTTCGGTAGCTTATTCTGTATAGCACAAGATGTAGCCTTAGTCAGAACATGTTTCTCTGTGCGGGATCTCTTTTTCCTACGTGTGGTGCATCGGTTTTTCAATTGATTCTTGAGCGTAGGAAAATGATCTAAGGCATCATAAAGTGGGATCTTCAAAAAGATATGATCTTTAAGTAATCGTTCAGTTTCTGGAGTCACAGTATTCATTTTGTTGTTTTTCTTTCCTTTTCCAAACAAAGCATCGGGAAAAGGAACAAAGTCAGGAGTCAGAAAATCAGATTTTTTTCACATTAGAATCAGCTTGTACATCAAGAGTTTCAAAATTATGTACAAAACTCTCTAAGACAGGTGAAGAAATATTTTTCTTTGGATTATCTGCATGATCTGGTGTGATGTCATCGTCTGATTCGCCAGTGTCCATATCTATTGTCATCGTCTGAATCGCTCCCGTCTTGTGGATCTGAAAAGTAGTCCTCATCATCTTGCTAGTTTTCCTCCTCGCCATCAGAATCTTTCGGCTCATGGATTTGCTCCTGCTCCAATAGTGCCCTCTCCTCTACTCCAGCAGGTGCTCTTGGTGATCTACCGCTCCTGAGACGAATAAAGTTAGATAAAAATTCAGGAAACGAGATCTTACCTATAGTGTCTACCTGATCTGGATGCCTCCTCTTATTGTTCGGGTTCATCTGAGGCTGGGCTGGAAGAGTGGTCTTCGGTGCGGTTAACTCGTCCAGACGATGGTTAACCTGCTCCATCTCGGTCTTATGTGCAATCTGAAGCGTACTCAGCATATCCATGATCTGGTTCAGTGCCTGGGCCTGTGAAGACATCTCTGGTTCGGTGTGATGGCCCTGGCTTGCTCCTCTCTCCTGCCTTGGCGTGTATTGTTGAGAGGTGGAAGGCTGAGAGTATCTCTGCGGTGTAGAGGAAGACTACTGCGACTGCTGATAAGTATAAGTCTGTGAATGCTGAGCAGGGTACTGATGTGAATGTGGTCTCTGATGATAAACATTCGGGTGAGACTGCTGCGGCGTGAAGTCTGGCGGTGCTGGAAATGCGGACGTCCATGCTGCGGATGATCGTACGGATGCTGCTGATGATGCGGTATACTCGGTTGCTGAATCAGAGTATAACAAATCCCATTAATGATGAGAGTGGATTGCGGCTCCACCTCCATCTCTGCGGTGCTGGTGATCTGGCCGGGATTGGCATGAGACTGATCCTCATGCCAATCGATCTGTGGAATCTCGGGCTCGCTCTGGACGTAGTCGATCTGACAGGTGGGTGGAGCGGGTGCGATCCTCCATGTAGGATGTGCGGTCGAAGAAGACTAACTCTGCTGATACTGAAGTTGGAGCTCAGAAACCTTCTTCGAAAGATCACTCAGCTGCTGAGGTAGAGATTAGAGTTTCTCCAACTCTCGCAGCGGCTGTAAGTCTTGGACTTGCTTCTGAATCACGTCCACCAATGTCAATTTCTCGCTAATGTATCCCATGTTGGTGTTTGAATCAGAATCTAAAATGTTAGCCACCTTGTGATGCGCTCGGTGATGTGGTGGCTGCGGGGCTTTCTGAAATGCCCGAGTAGAGTCAACGACTCTCGAGTTCTCAGCCATACCTTCGAAGATGGCCCAGACTGACTCGGAATCCTTATTCAAATAATTGCCGCCACATGCAGCACTCATGAGCCCCTGGATATCCACTTGGAGTCCTCCAAAATAGTTTTGCACTAGCACCTTCATAGGTATCTCACGATGTGTGCATCTCTCTGTAAGGTCCTTCAATCTATCCCATGCCTCATGGAAAGATTCATGCGGAAGCTGTGTGAAGTTGGAGATCTGACTCCTCATCATGTTCGTCCTTCCCAGAGGAAAATATTTATGCAGGAAAGTAGACTTCAGGTCGTCCCATGTAGAGATTTCCCTTCCCAGGTGACTCAGCCAGTAAAGTGCCTTATCGGCTAATGCAAAGGGAAAAGCCTTGAGGCGTACAGCCTCCTGCGTCACTCCTTGATAGCAAGACGTACCGCAAATCATTTCAACTTGTTGTAAAAAGGTAAACGGCTCCTCTGAGGCATTCTCAAAGAACTTGGGAAGCAAAGAAATGAAGGATGGTCTCAACTCGTATGGCCCTTGATTCGGCGGTAGCCGAATCCAATGATGGAGCATTCTCGCGCCCGGGTCATACTCATCCCGTAAAGTAGCGAGAAGCATTGTAGGCAGTAACTGGTTCCCGACCCCTGCTCGCAGCGCGGCTATTTCAGCCCGCAATTCATTCTGAACTCGGAATTGTTATCGAATCTGTAAATTCATCTGTTGGAGTGTATCGAGAATCCCTGTAGTGATATCTGCGGAGTCTGGTCTTCCTTCATGATGCTCCTCAGCTGGTGGTCTCTCGTCTGCCGGTCCTTTGCCGTGAGCCATCTGATCGTCTGTGAAAGAGAAGCTCTCGTAAGAACTCAGCGAAAAATCAGCTGGAGATCTAGATGTATTGAGGCAAGGGTCTGCCTCAATATTCTGGCCAGGAGGCGAGGGAGTCTGGGTTTGACTCTCCTCGAGATCAGATGGGACCAGCTCGGGAAGAGGGTCATCCTGAGACTGTAAAGATGTACGATCGACGGTGGTCGGTTGAAAGCTCACAGAGTGAGCAGCAAAGCCGTCGAGACGTCATCTTCGATGTCAAGAGAATTAATCGGGAGAGCACGATTTACGATTCAAATAAGAGGGATAAATGCGAAAGCCGCGGTAACTCACGCCCCGTAAGAAAACACAAAGCAAACCCTGTTTTCACCAACACAACCCGGTGAAGACCGTAAGGGTTCGGTCTTTTATCTTGTTGATTTTAGGGTTGTAATTAGCAAACAAGTATTGCGGTTATCACGGGCTGAGCGAGCTGATACGTGCCCGATAGTTTCTCTGAAACACTGGCTTGAGTCCTTACAGAAGATCACTCACACTCAGCCAATATGGGAGTAAGTACGGACCATTTCCGGCTACCCGTGTTACTTGAGGACGGAGCCTTGCGCAGTGTCCTCTAAACCTCCCACTCTGCTATGTAAATCCGGACCGTTTCCTTGAGGAACAGTGATCAGGTGTATAGACTAAGTAGTATTTCGCGGGAAATAGGGGGTTTTGGCTCTAACCTTATGGGTCGACTCTCGCTCGCGCACTCTGAGATGATGTGCGGGAATTACTCTCCCAAGTTAGATGAATCGTTACGATTTTTTTAGATCAGATATTTTTAGCAATCCCGATTTTATTTTGTGGTTTTGTAATTTTTTTGGATTTTTTCTAACAAACGTCTACCGATTGTTTCTTTTCTTTTTTATAAAAATCCTAAAATCATGCACCTAGGTTGCGAGTCCTGAAACTAGCTATGTAGGCACAATCAGATAGAAAGAAAAACCTAAACAAACATCTACCGGAAAAAGCCGCAGAAAAACCGATAAGGCGAGAAAACTGCGGTGGATGCCCTGATCCCCTGAATACACGGTATCCGGCGAATCAGACCCTGAAAAGAAATGGGGGGGGGGGAATTTACACGTCGGGATGTCCTTAGTGGACCCCTTCTACTAGAGTTCAGTACAGTTTCTCTCCCTCTCTTTCTCCCTCTTTTACAAAAATTACACTACTCAAATTCTGCCCTCTGCAGCTGACTCGTAAAGAAGGAGCCGGCCTCTGCTCTTTCAACTGACTCGGCTTACTAAGAAGCGGTTGATCCTGCAAGACCTGTAAAACTTGAACGATCGAGAAAAGAGTCGAGAAAATCCGTACGAAAAGCCGTACGAAAAAAAATCGAAGAAAAGCTACGAAAAATAAAATGAAAAGAAGAGAAAAAATAAAATCACAAAAATACGAAAAAAATCAAAATACTCTAACGCCTCCCCGGCAACGGTGCCATATTGATAAGAGGCTAGAGTCGGTTTATGGCTTTTTAGAAAATACAGTTGTCGATGTAGAAAGTCGCAAAAGGATCCTAGCTCCGATCAAACAAATTCGGTTTTTCAAGAGAAAAACCTACACTATTTTTTTATCCAAGTAAGTGTGCCTACGTCGAACTCAAGAAGGCGGAATAGAATGCTTTGATTTTTTACAAGATATTTTTGTGATTTATTTTTATCTCTTATGAAAGCTAACAAGGGAACACTATAATTTTTAGTGAGTTTTGATTTTTAATTTTTTATTTGATTTTAATCTTTTCCCATTTTTATTTATTTTTCAAAGGGATATTTTTCACAAAATTTATTTATTATATAATGGGTGGAATATAGGTGTAAATAGGTGATACTATATAATAGGTAAAAAGCCGAGCAACGGACTCGGTCAACACACAAAATTCAAATCAAAACGAAGACGGTTTGCGAAGAATCAAAGCACAATAAAACTATGAGAAAAATACACGAAGAATCAATGAAAAACTCGCGTAGGTTGTTGTATAACTACACCAAGAAAAACTACGAAAAATGAGGTCAAAATGGGTCCAAAAATAATCCCCTACATCCCAGGGGTATAAGCGCAAGAAAAGTATCAAAAATTTCCCCTACAGCCCAGGGCCTCTGGCGGGGCAAGAGGGGTGGCTCCTCCACCCCTCGAGCTCACCCGCGGTGGTAGTTGGTCGGAGGCGATTCCGAGCGGCGGTGGAAAGACGACGAAGATAAATGTTCACTGATCCTGGAGGTTGAATTCCAGGTTGTTGCGCCTCTTTCGAAAGAGATTTCCTTGATGATTGAAGGTTCGAATGAATTGGATTTCGCTCCTGGTAGAAGATGGACCTAAAAATGAAAGTTGTATATGCTCGATTCATGATGAATCGGCCAAAGAATTAGAGAATTGCAAGCTTGAAAATGGTATTTCCAATATGAGTGAAGTTTGTGTGCAAATGATGATGAAAGAAGATGAGAATGGTTTCGATTTGCAATGAGTTGCGAGTGTGATTTGATTAAGCGTTTAAGTGGAATCATTAGGCGACCTAAAAATGGGATTAGCCATGCTAATCGTGGCACAAAAATCGAGAAAGAATTTTAGAAAGTGGAGGAATATGTCAGGGAAGATCAGAGGTGTATTTACCTCTAAAGGTGCTCGACGGTCGACCTTCGCCGGAGTGGAACGCGTCGTGGAGCTGCGATGCAAGGCTGCCAAGAGCCTTGGAACCTCCTCTGAAGATCCCTCATCCACGCGATCTTGCTGGGGCGGAGCTATCACCTCCAAATCCGGCGAAGCGAGGCTGGGAAGAATGGGGGTCGGCCACTAGAGCTAGTAGCTGTAGGTGGTTGGAGAGTTAGTTGGAAATGTCCAACTTCGAGGGTTTTTATAGAAGATTTGCTTGCTCCCCAAGCTGATCGAGTGGTAGGCGATGGAGATGGTTGTTAGGAGCATCACATCAATGGTTTAGATCATCTAGAAGAGTTAAGAAGCACGCTAGATAATTCGGTGAAGGAGGGGCACTGGAACAGATTCTGTTTGAGCTTCTATGAGGACCTGGTGCTGACAAGTGTTAACACCTGGTTGGCCAGATGGGTAATAATTATTGTAAATTCGATAATAAATACTAAATAAGGTTATTTTAAATAGGTATAAATACAAGAAATGTAAATAATTAAAAAATCTTAATTATGGAAGAAATACTTTTTATAACTAATAAATATTATTTGAAATATAAATATTATATTAATAAATATGTATAGATAAATAGGGTTTGGATTTTTAATTTAATAAATAATTAATTAAAAATAAATTTTATATTTTCTTAATTATTAGAACAATAAATAAGAGTTGTGTGAATTTTTTGAGATTTTTATAAATTAGTTTAAATATATTAATAAATACGGGTGTTTTTTAGTATGTTCATTTTTACCTATAATTTAGGGTTTTTGATTTTATTAAAACAATAAATAAGCTCCAAAAATTATGAAATAATTTAGGGTGAAAATACAAGATCATGAAAATAATTAGAAATTATAAAAATAAGAAAACTATAAATAATGTGTGTGACATAAAATAAATAGCCCAGAAACCCCGTTGTCATTTGGTCCCAAAACCGACTTTTTGCAAACGGACTCCGAATTCGATGAAACCACCTTTATTAATTAGAGAATATTATTTTATGAACTTTAAAGGTGAGTAGAGTAAAATTATCGTATGATGAAGTTATGATGTTCGGAAGTTGAGATTTTGACTATTTATAAGTAGGATTTCTTAGCATATATACAGGGTAATATTTTTAACTTATTTTATTTTTTATGTACATTTTTAGAAATAATTAGGAAAAGAGTTTGGTGAAAAATATATACATATGAATTAATTAAAATTCTTTGAAGTTTTGTATTTATTTTATAAATGGTGAGATGTACATGGTGTGTGTATTAATTTATTTTTTTAGATTTTCTTTCCTTATCTCCCCCTACTTTTTGGTTTGTCGACCAATCCATGCTGACTTGGTCTCGGGGGTTAGGCTATAAATATGCCTTGCAGTTATATTTATTTTTTTAAGTCATGTTATACATATATACATATATCCAATCTGCCTTTTGTTCTTTTTCCTTGTTCTTTATTTATTTACATGATTTTGATGGTTAAAACTGAATATTTATGCATGAATGAAGTTTTGTTAAAAGATGATAATTAATGAATATTTACATGCATTTGTTAAGGGTTTTAAGAAAAAATGCGATAGAACAGTTAATGAATCATGGATTCATCACAGAGCGAGACGTCCACTAGGAGTGCGAATTTATGATCACTAATGATGACGCCATTTGGTCCGAACCTATTTCACAAGCCCTTCTCTCACTCTCAGATGCCGCAGATTCACAGCTTCAAGCCGAGGAGAGTTCGGAGAGCACACTCTTGGCCGAGGGAACTTTTGACGACTGCGTTCAGGATAGCGAGGTAGAGTATATATCTTGTGCTTTTGATTCAGACCCCTAGGATTCATACATAGATTGGGATGATTTCGATGACTATTTGCCTTGTCTGATTCCCACAGAGCCAACTGGTAGGGTGGAGACTAAGCTAGCATCGAGCACATATACACTAATAGGGTCGTCTTCACTACTTATTCATGATCAGCAAGAGTTCTCACATTTAGATCTGGTTGCCTTCACTTAGCCCTATCAGACCATATTTTCCAGTTCCCATTTGTCCAGAACTGAAGCCTTTTCCACAGTCATTATCTCAGCAGATTTGACTGGAGTGCAAGATTCTCGATTGATGGAGGTTCTTGAAAAGAACTGCAAGACAATAGGATGGAGTGTAGCTGATCTCGAGGGGATAAATCTGGCCTTGTGCTCCCACAATATCTTTCTCGAGGAGGGCACGAAGCCGTCGCATGAATTCCAACGTCGATTGAACCTGAATCTTTGAGAGGTGGTCATGAAAGAGATATCGAAATGGTGGAGTGCCGATTTTATCTACCCCATCTCCGACTCCAAGTGGGTTAGTCCATTACATGTGGTGCCCAAGAAGACGGGCATCACTACAGTTGTGAGTGAGTCTGGAGAGGAGATATGTACCTGGGTACCCACTTCTTGGAGGGTCTGTGTGGACTACAGATGATTGAATCAGGCCACCAAGAAGGATCATTTCCCGCTTCCTTTTATTGATCAGATTATAGAGAGGTTAGCTAGGAAGAGTCATTACTACTTCCTTGACGGGTACTCTGGTTACAATCAAGTGGCCATAGCGCCCGAAGACCAGGATAAAACGGCATTCACTTGTCCGTTTGGGATATATGCTTTCAGACGGATGCCCTTTGGTCTATGTAACGCCCCGGCGACATTCCAAAGGTGCATGTTGTCCATATTCTCGGACATGGTGGGTAATTGTTTAGAGGTCTTCATGAATGACTTTTTGGTCTACGGTGATGGGTTTGATGCTTGTGTCTATTACCTAGACCACATTCTTCAACACTGCATAGAGGTCCATCTTGTCTTATCTTGTGAGAAGAGTCACTTCGTGGTGACTCAAGGGACGATGCGTGGTCATATCATCTCCACCAGGGGCATGGAGGTTGATCCGACCAAGGTGGATATCATTAGGAAACTCAATCCACCGTCCAACTTGCGGCAATTGCGGTTTTTCCTGGGGCATGCCAGCTTCTACCGATGTTTTATTAACAACTTCAGTAGGATTGCCCGACCGCTCACTGATCTGCTGACGAAGGACGCTGAGTTCATTATAGATGATAAGTGTCTTTCGTTGTTTGAGACTCTCAATAACCTAGTTGTTGAGTCTCCTGTCCTTCAGCTGCCTGATTGGTCTCTCCCATTCAAGATCATGATGGATGCCTCCGACTTTGCCGTGGGGGCTGTGCTAGGATAGAGGAGGGATGGATTACCATTTTCCGTTCACTACACTAGTCGTACATTGGATGCCACTCAGAGGAACTATATAGTCACGGAGAAAGATATGCTAGCGATAGTTTTTTCCTTGGACAAATTCAGATCATATATTCTTGGATCCAAAGTGACTATCTATACATATCACACCGCCATCATGTACCTTATGGCAAAGAAGAATGCCAAAGCTCGATTGACCAGATGGATCCTTCAACTCCCAGAATTTGATATTGAGATTAAGGACAAGCCAGGAGTCAAGAATGTAGTTGCGGATCATCTCTCCTATTTGGAAAATCTTGAAGAATCTGAGCAGAATGATCCTATTATAGAGACCTTCCCATATGAGGTGATCTAAGCTATTGCCTCTCTCCCATGGTACGCCGACATTGTGAACTATCTTGTTGCCAAGAATGTTCCACAAGGTTGGCCCAAACAACAACTTGAGATTTTCCTTGCGAAGGCCAAGTCCTACCATTGGGAGGATCCCATCCTTTATCATGAAGGAGGAGATAGTGTCGGGCATCGATGCATTCTTCAAAGGAGCACCACAGCATCCTCACATACTGCCACAAGCTTGAGGCAGAAGGACATCATTCTGGGAGGAGAATAACACAGAAAGTGTTCCAATCTGGCCTATGATGGACTACCCGCTTCAAGGATTCTGATGAATTCGTGAAGAGGTATACTGACTGTCAGAGGATGGGCACTTGTGGACAACGTAATATGATGCCATGCTTTCCCTAGAGGGTTACTGATGAGCCTACTAGGGAGCTGTTGAGAACCCCATGATCAGATCCCTGACCTTCCCAGCTAATGTGAAAGCAAAGAGCGAGATGTAAGAGGCTGAGATAACTGCTTTGACCTCTTCCCCGACATCCCAATCTTAGCTTTTCCCTCTCTCGATCTGACTCCTTTGCTGAGTCCTACACTCCCACACTTTGACTCCTCTCTTCACTTCGCTCCTCCAGCTCGTACGCTTGTGTACCCTACTCTCATCCTCTGGTCAACCGCGGCGGAGGCATCCAGAGCCTGCTTTTCTTACCCTCGTTGAAGTCTCAGCCCTCATGCCCACTGGCGATTGCAACCGCGCATGACTTTGAATTTCGTCAAAAGGGGGTATATGAGATCCACACCTTTACACCTAAGATTCCGGAAGGAGTAGATACGTTAGCGGGAGCATAATCGATTTTCTGTTCCAATACATTACGAGGGAGGAGAGTCAAGACAAGACTTGGCGGGGAAGGTGCTGAGGCTAGCAGAGGCAAAGCCAGGGCAGCGAGAAGCCCAGACGTGAAGAGAAGACAGGCTAGCAGCTGCTCCCCGATAGGTCCCTGGTCCAGTGATCAGTTGAGTCAGCAGGCAGTCAGGTCTTTCATCGAAAGAACCAGGTGGAGGTAGCGGCATCATCTATTTCCAGGTGTTAGCAGGGTTGCCCCTCGCCTCGTCAGTAGAGATGTTCCCACAGGTGCCCCTTCTCGGCCCGGAACCCGCTGCTATCGAGGGATCGCGCATCTTTGAAGAGAGATGAACAAGATGGGGTGAGAACAGAAGCACAGGATTGCAAGACCCCTGGCTCACCAAGAATTCATCGTATATAGTAAGAAAAAGCTGAGGCTACCGGCTACAAGGTCCCCTTCTACTTCTCATTCCTCAAGGGCTTGTACCAGCTCCTTTAAAATCTCTTTCTCTTAAATTCTAGGGGATACGATTGTTGAAGGAGTCAGATCCACCTAATGAGTCGCGGTTTTGCATCTTTTTTTGAGAGGAGATATCTCAAAGCAGCATGATCTGTATATACCACAACCTTAGAACCTAGAAGATAGCTATTTCTATATATTTCCGTAGTTTTATACATATTTGACCTTTTTCCCAAGCTGACTCTCATCTAGGCATGATTCGTTGACGCTAAGCATCCTCTAGTCTGGGAGGATAATGACATTCACTCTCACTTTCTCTTGTCGGATAGAAGAGACCCCTGTGACCCCCCACTCGATCCCCAGTTGCGGGTCGAATGTCTATGTTTTTTTTGTTCATTACTAAAAAGAATTTGGGAGAAGTTCGAATCCACGAGGAAACCCCCCCAACCCCCCCGGGCCCCCGAGCCCCGGTATTTTGACTCATTATATGTGGGCACCTGGGGAGAAGTTGAAGTGAATCACCCCCCGTGGGTACGCCAGACTAGAGAGAGGACGGAAGTGAGAGCCTCATGAGTGAGTGAAAGAGAGGGTGTGTGGCACCTTTTTTGCCTTCCTTAAGTCCAGGGATGAAGTAGCTGGAAAGACAGGCCGAGAAGGTACCTCTGACTCTATCCTTCCTCGAGGAAAAGAAGTGAGTGATAGCCCCTCTCTCGTCAAAGGACAAGAGAGCTTCTTCGCCCCTCTCCCGTCAAAGGACAAGAGAGCTTCTTCGCCCCTCTCCCGTCACTTGTGGGACCTCTGTATTCATCTTGTTCCTTATTTACCTGGGTGCACTGTGTTTTCAAAAGCGCCATCACCAGTCATTAAGTAACAACAGCTGGCAAAGAAAAGAGCTACTTCTATCAAAGCCATAACCGCCAGATCGTCTGGTCTGGAGTTTTGGCTAGTACCAAGGGAGCAAGATGAAGTTGACAAATCCTTTTTTGGACCTTCTTCATTCTGGTGCACTCTTTCCCTCAATTCACCGATAGAGAAGAAAGAGATAAGCAATGATCGCAAGAAAAGGAGCTTCCCTACTACGTCTACCATAGGACTCGGCATGGGTCAGAACATAGTGAAGAGAACTCCGATATCCGAAAAAGCCGTCAGAGGCGGAACAAGGTGAAAATCTCTCGGTCTGTTAGGATGCCTCAGCTGCATACATCACTGCACTTCCACTTGACACCTAGTCTCTTTGGAACTCCAGTTAGAGAGTGAGCGCATAGCATAACAACGACTATCGGCAAGGCAGTCGAAAAGCCTCCCGGCTCCCTTATGATTCATGCTTCCCAAACCCCCCTAACCCCCCCAGACCCCCCGCTCGGCTCTTCGGAATGGAGAGAGCCCCACCTCCTCTTGGTTGGCGCCGTTTTGGTGATGGTCCCCCTTCTTGCTGAAAGATCGTTTCGTTCCGACGGGCCCCTGATCTATCAATAGAGGGAGCAAAAAAGGGTGGACGCGGGAGTCTGAACGAAGTGAAGTAGCCGTCTAGTCGGAATTCACAGTCAAAGAATCAACTCGCATTCTCCTCTTTTTCCTCTTTCACAAGAGGCTCTGAGCTTTCGATACCAGTCACCAGATCCATCTTCCGGCTCAGACCAGTAGGAAGAGAGAAGACTGAGATTTGGAGTGGGATCGGTCGAATGAAGTATACACCTTTTGTTTGAGACCCTGAGGTGGGGAGTCAGAGCCCCGACTGGACGACCGTAGGCGACTGCCAAAGGAAGAAGGCCCAGGTGGTCTTCCCAGGCCAGGCTTCCGGGGAAAGGGAGGGCTGGGGGGTGGGCTAGCCTGACGGCCCCCCGGGGCGCCCTGAATCAGAAATGAACAGCCAGCTGCCCTCACCAGCTTCAGACTCCTCTGGTAAACTATAGAACTCCTCTCCCAACGTCACTATAAGCTCTCTTTCTTGTTCTCCGGACTCTCCCACGGAACTCTTCATGCTAATCCCAATTCGGTTTTTGACTTTCAGAGAGCTCGGGGCTGAGGGTCCCCCCGGGGCCTTCCCTTCCCCCAACCCCATCCCTGCGGGCTGTTTTCTAGAGCTGGAGGGTCTGCTGCTTTTTCTCAGTCCCGACGCGCCCCCCGCAACTAGACTTTCTATAATAAGCCGCTTACCGAGGCGGGAGGACCATTTTGCCTTTATCGCGGAAAACATTCCCTCTCCGGCTCTACGGCTGTTCCCTGGCATCTTTCCTCACAGCCTTTGCTTTCTATATAAGACGAACTCCGGGCAGCCCATTCACTTATTTGAGGGTTTTGACGCATGGGGCATCGATTTCATGGTTCCATTCCCTAAGAGTCAGGGATTTGAGTACATTCTGTTTTTTGTTGACTATGTGAGTCGTTGGGTTGAGGCCATTCTCGCCCGAACCGCAGATGCTAAGACTGTTTGCAGATTTTTGAGGAAAAATATCTTTTCACGGTTCAGGGTGCCTAGAGTATTGATATCTGATGGGGGTCTCATTTTATCAACGACAATGTAAAGGCCCTTGGTAACGAGTTCAGCATAGACCATCGAGTTGCCACTCCATATCATCCGCATACCAATGGTCTTGCTGAAGTATCGAACAGGGAGATCAAGACAATACTGCAGAAGGTAGTCCGCCCAGACCGAAAGGATAGGTCACAACTGTTGGACTTGGTCTTATGGTCATATCGGACTTCCTTCAAAACTCCTTTGGGTACATCTCCCTTTCGTCTCGTTTATGGAAAGCCATGTCATTTACCTGTTGAGATTAAGCATGCCACTTTGGGTTGTCACTGAGATATTATTGAATCCAGAAACTACAGGTGATCAAAGGAAGACAGAATTGGCAGCCCTGGAGGAGCTTAGAGATACAACCTTCTCAAGCAGCTTGTTGTATTAGGAGAGAGTAAAGGAATGGCATGATTCTTATATAAGCCATAAACAGTTTGAGCCAGATCAGAGAGTATGGTTGTTTGATGCCAGGCTTAAATTATTTCCAAGGAAATTACAGAGTAAGTGGAAAGGACCATACATGGTCCGAAAGGTTCATGACAAAGGTAGTATCGACATATACGAGATGTCATCTAAGTCTACCTTTCACATTAACGATTAGTGCCTCAAGCCATATCGAGATCATGATCCGTTGATTGTTGACGTCGCCCTGATTCATTTTGCATGAGATGTGATCTTTTCACTCACATCATATGCATCCCATGCCTGATTATCATTGTCTTCCGCCCTTGTATAGATCCAGATGTCCATATCACACATTCTTTTGTCTTATACCCCATTTGCATTTTTTGATTATGCTATACTCAGGGTGTACTTTACCCTAAGTATAGGGGGTGTCAGATCTTTGATTACCTTTTGATTTCTTTTTACCTCTTTTTTGATGCCTATACTTAGGGAGATTTCACCCTAAGTATAGGGAAGGTAGACCATGTACATCCTTCCACTCAGTTGTCCCATTGTGTACAGTCTGTTATACTTAGTATTACTTGATCCTAAGTATAGGGGGATCACCGACTTTTATTCATTACATTCTTCTATTTGTCGTTGTAGTATAGCCTTTCATTACAGTCTACTGGCTCAAGAAGAAAAGTCCTTATGTATATATGTTGCACCATGTAGATATGTTGTACATATGCAGATCAAAAAATTTGTGCAAAAGAAAGAAAAACTCCAAAAAATGGCAGGCTTGATAGAAAATAAAAAGCCTGCCAGATTATATATAGTCAAATAAACCAAAGCTTATGTTACACCTTCTCATCTCATGAATCTTACAGCGAGAGACTTAGCTACACTGGTTGGGCACCCAGGGATACATGGCTACACTGGCCACGGTCCATTCTCTTCTTTCCCCCTCTTCTCTGCCAGTTGAACTTGAACTTAGAAGGGAATACCCCACTCCTCGAGGAAAGAGCTGTCAGACTAGGGAATTAGAGTTACCTTTTGAGGGAGGTTGTTGCCTTGACATTTCTGAGGTGGGGAGCTACATATCACTTACACCGTACAAGGAAAGATTCATGGTCATCAGAGTTTGTGTATGTAGACTTGTTCTGATCCGGATTCTTGAGGATTCTTTACCATAGATTGGTGGAACTTAGAGGTTGTTGAGTCTTAAGCCTAGGACCAAATAAGGTTCCGACAAACTAACAATCCAAAGGTCTGACTGAGCTCCATACTTCAATTTAATGAGGACAAGTTTAATAATCAAACTTGATTCTCCTTCTTTTTCTTTTCTTCTCTTTTTCACTTCTTTTTCAAATAAGTGTTTATTAAGGGACTAGCAATGGTAAAGTATAGGGGATGATGAATCCCTAATTCTCACTCTTTATTCTTTTATTTTAGCTATTTATCTTGGCAAATCATCACGTAAATAGGTGTAAATACAATAACATAGCATTATGCAATCATCTGTTAATACTGCACAATTAGCATGCATTTGTGCAAAAATAAAAGAATAAAGGAAAAGAAAAATGAAGGAGGTATTTAGAATAAATACAGAGTGACCCGAACCCCAAGAGAAGGTCAAGCCTCGACCTGATCACCAAACAAAATAAGTAGAGAGAGATAGGGCCTACTCTATGTGTACATATCACCTATATATGTAAATAATTATTTCTGACAAAATCAAATTAAAATATTCTTTCTACCTCCTTGTATAAAGTCATAAAAATAAAATAAAAATAAAATAAAAACTAGAAAAATAAAAATAAAATCTTTTCTCACTTGTACAAAATACATGTATATATGTCTCACTCCCTATTTATTCTATACCTATAAATAACTCATAAAAATAAAATAAAAGTTATTTTGTACCCCTAAAAACATGTGGAAAATAAATAAAATACAAAATTAGGGTATTTATGTAAAAATAATAAAATAAAAATAATTGTACAAAATACATAGGTATATTATACATGTATACAACACCATATATTGTATATACACTAATTTATTTTTCATAATAATAATTAAAAATCGTAGAAAAACAGATTAAAAATTAGAAAACATTTTAATTTTATACACTTGTTATTTTGAATTCATTTACTATTTTTATTAATTTTGTAAATATTTTGTAAAATCGAATTTTTAAGTTCGGATCGGTTGTCGACTTCCTTATCAACGTCTTCTCCTTCCCGGGTCAGAACCGGATAGCGTTCGTCGGAGCTTCTTCTCGATTTTTGACATCCCACCTTCGAACTCCATTTACCTCGAAATTTAGACCCAATAATCTTTGTTCAACTGACATCCTCGTGGGTCCCTTGGCTGATCCGGATCGCTCTAGGGTTCTGTTGTTTTCGTTGATCTTTTTGGACCCTGGAGCGACCTATAAAAGCTCTTCTTCCCCCTCCTAACACCGCAGCTTGTGCCTCACCCCTTCTTCCACCCCTAGTCACCCTTGGTTGAGTGATAGCTGTTGGAGAGATCCTTCGGAGTGGACTTTGGTGGCGTGAATCACGCAGCTCAGCTATGTGGTCGGACCTTCGCCGCATCTAGCCTCCCGACTTTCTGCAGCTCGGTCGAGGCCACTACCCCGACAATCCTCTTCGCCTGAAGTTCAGGAACACGTTCCAACCTTCAGGTAACACTTATTTCAACTTCATTTCCCTGTTCCATAGAATCTTCTCGTTCGACTCCGTTGCAATTCATATGCTGCGACCACCCTGGTCGGAGCCCCATATCCCCCTCACTTCCTTATTGATCGAACCATCCACGACTGCTCCATCTCGCACCGCAGTCTAATCACCCTGGACTGGAACCTCAAGTCAAGACTAAGTCTAAGATCTCCCTCTGCCGCCCTTGCCGGAGATCGAATTCCATCCACCTTTGCTTCTTTCACTTCTAGCTTCAATAACCTGGACCGAAGCTTCGCCTTGAGTCCTTCTATCCTTTGCAGGTACCCCAACGTGATAGGAGTTTCTGTTGGAGGTCTAGCTTCCTGACGGAGCATCTCCTTGCAAAATTCCCCTTATCCAGCACACTTGGCCGTTGGCTCCTACATTAGAGCCTCCCACTAGACGCGGACCACCTTCACGATGATGCAGGACTCCTTCGATCCTTCATCAAAGTAGTGAATCTCAATCCTTCCTCTGTTGAAGCTCATCCCCGATGAGTTCTTCCAGCTATCTTCTCCGTCGTCGATGAGGGGCTCTGCCTTCCGGATCTGATCGTGGTTGTACGCCCACACTACAATTGTAACAGTCGATCAGAGAAAGCATTAGATCTGCACCACACATCCTCGCCCTTATCAGAGCCGACAGATCTGCATTGTAGCAGAGAATCGCTGCCGCATGTCCCTGACATCCCCTCCACTGTTAGATCTTTGTAGAGGATAATCAGGACCGTCATAGTCATCACACGTACCTCATGTGTTGCAAGGTATATTACATATTTTATCCCGCACTTTTATGCTTTCTTAGTTAGTCCAGAGAATAAAGTTGTAGTACAAATATTTTGTAGTTTGGACCTTATGTTTTTAGTATTTGCATTTTAGTCCCCCCGAACCTGAGACACGTGCATGTTCATGTGGTTTTGTGGGTTACTTGCCTGTTTGTTCCTGAACATTAAGAATGTTATGTTTGGACTGGAACTTTTTTGATAATTGCAAATATGCCCCTATACGTGAGTTTTCGAGCATGTGCATGAATAATTTGGATAAATTGCAAGAGTAACCTTGAGCTTTTTATAGATGTTATCATTAGGCCTGGAAACTTGTGTATAATTGCATATAGGTCCCTACCTGATGTGTGCTTTGTTTTTAATCAAATAATTACTTAATTAACTCCAATTACCCATAAATATTACAGTTAGCTCCTGCTAACACGCAATATTTATGGTAATTTTTATGAATTAATTTAGTTTTATTTTATTTTTCCAAAAAATTAAAAACCCTAAAAACGTGTTCTATCTATTTTATAAAATACAAAAAAATAAAAAAATTGTTATAAATATTACAAAAAAATCGTGTGTGCTTGTTTTTATGTGTTTTAATTTTAGTAGCATTTTTGTTTTAAAAAACATTATGAAAACCTTAAAATCAAAAAACTCTAAAAAATTTATAAAAATCATTAAAATTTCTAAAAAATTCGAAAAAAAATATAATTTCAATTTCTGTAGTTAGATCTTTTTGTTTGCTTTTTTATAAAAAAATTACAACTAGGACATTAGGGCATTTTTCTATTTTAAATATGCCTTTTAGTCCATGCTGTACAATTTTTCCATTTTCATCCTTTTTTTGATTTTTTTTATAAAATCATATAAAATTAAAAAAATCCCATAAAATTACCAAAAATGTTTGAATATTTGAAAAATATAAAAAAATTTGATTTTTTGAGCATTTTTACTTTTAATAAAATTGTTGAAGCTTGCTTTTGCCTTATTTGCTTGTTTGTTTTCTTTTTTTGAAATATAAAAAAATAAAAATAAATAAAAATTGCAAATTCAAAATAAATAAAAATTTGCTTTTAATTCTCTGATTAGGACTACTTCGTACATTTCCGTGCTCCTTGTGTTCGATCCTGGTCTCTATATACTAGGTTAAATAGAGGGCGGAGATCGCTAACATTGCTTTGAGTGCTTTATCTGTTGTCTGTGTGGAGTCTCGTTTTCTTGTTGAGTTTGATTGGCTGATTGGGGTCTCAACGACCCGTATTTATTCTTGTTACTTAACCCTAGTCAACTGGTCGCTCATCAGTGGCACCATTAGTTCCAAGGATACGATGCCTCTAAAGTACATTCAGATATCAAATGTCTTTGATGCATAGGGTATCAACTTCATGGGCATGTTTACGAACAACCGGGGTTTTGAGTTCATTTACTTGCTATCGATTATGTCAGTCGTTGGGCGGAGTCTATCCCCACTCAATCCGTCGACAGTCGTATCGTATGTCATTTTCTAAAGTTAACATCATTTTGTAGTTCGAGAATGTTCAAATATGGATATCAAGACGATTCTACAGAAGCTTGTGCGTCGTGATAAGAAGAACCAGTCACAATTGCTCGACTCAATTCTATGGTCTTATCACACTGTGTACATGTCACCCTTGGGTAATTTTCCCTATCGCTCGATATATGGTTAGCCATGCAACTTGCTATGGAACTCATTCACAAATCATTGATAGAAATTAATGTTCGTAACTTGGATTTAGAGAAAGCCACCAAGAAAAGAAAGACTGATCAGAATTGATTAATAGAATTCAAAGACTATGCATACAACAATAGCCTGATGTACAAGGAGAGGGCCAAGATATAGCACGACAAGCATATCTGCTAGAAGACCTTTGAGTATGGTCAGAAGGTGTGGTTGTTTGATGCAAAGTTAAAATTATTTCCAATCAAGCTGAAGATCAAGTGGACATTATTATTTTTAGTCAGAAATGTGCATGACAATGGTAGTATAGTCATATTAGGATTATCATCTAACGAACAACCGTTTGTGATCAATAGATAGTTCCTGAAGTCGTACTTAGAACACAATATATTCTTGTCGTTGTTGATTCAATACAAGTGGTATTTCAAGATGAACTCCTAGAAGCAGAACGATCAAACACATGAGATCCAAAAATGATTTTTCTTCCTTCTTTTCCTCTTCTCATTTATTTTTCATTTATTTCCATCTTCCATTTTATTCATTCATGCCATTCATCGATGTTGTACTTAAGATATAATTCATCCTAAGTATAGGGGGGATGAGTGCATTCAGGTTATTCTTCATTTACTCTCTCGCTTCTCTCTCAACTTGTTTATATTGTATCTATACTTAGGGATATTTCTCCCTAAGTATAGGAGGGACAAGTCGAGTCATTGATTATTTCCTTTTCTGTAATCCTCGGTCATCCCCGCTTTGTGTACAACCTGCTATATTTAATATTAGTTGATCCTATGTATATGGGTGATTGACTTCTCATTCTTTGAGTCATTGTAAAGATTAGTTGATCATATGTATAGGGATGATCGACTTCTCATTCTTTGCGTCATTGTAATATAGACTTTTCTATACTTAGCACGAGTTATGTCTTTCTTTTTGCTCTTTAATCACTATGAGGACATAGTTCGAGCTAAGTATAGGGCGGTCATATATATATATATATTCTATATATACATTAACGATAACTCTTATTTTTGTATTTTTAATAAATATGGCTATTATACTGGGAATGGGTATACAATAAATCAATTATAAAGAATACACTCGTGTAAATATGTATATAAATTTTTCAAAATTATTTGTAAAAATTAGTTTGATACTATTTGCAAAATGATTAGGAAAATGATTGTAAAATGTCTTGAAAAATCTTTTAAAAACCTTTGAAAACCATTGTAAAATGTTTTCAAACCATTTGAAAAATAACACTTTGTAAAATATTTGTAAAAAGTTTGTAAAAATTATTTATAAAAATATTTTTGAAAACTTCTTTGTAAATTTATTTGCAAATAAAATTTTAAAAATGTTTGACAAATATTTGCAAAAATATTTTCAAATTATTTCAAAAAACCCTGTAAATAATATTCTCATAATATTCTTTCTAAATATGTCTATATTAAGTATGAAGTACTTTCCCAATATATATAAAACCATTCCTAATTTCTTTGTAAATACATATAATTAATTAAACTTTTTGCCTTTTTCACAAATACCTAAAAGTTTGCAAAAGTATTTTCAAAACTCCATAAAAATTTGCTAAAGCTTTTGAAAATCCCAAAACAAATTCGAAATCATAAAATGGTGCACAAAAATATTTTCTTGCATTGCATAAGCATTTTTTTGGAATGGTTTTGACATTTGAACATGTCTCAATAAAATCTGAAGATTGGAGCTTGGTCTAGACCTTAATCCACTTAACTTCACGGGAACCTTATAAGAATTACAATTAAGACTTTTCAAGTCAATGAGATTTAATCTTTTAGTCCACAAGACTATGTTTACAAGTCATCTTGATTATCCTAAGTATAGTATTTTAAAGTGCATGCACGACTCTATTTGATAGTGACCTAACTTGAACACCACACCATGCACTTAGGTCAACTCTGAGGAAGTGGTGAGGGCAGGATTCTTTAACTTGAGGAAGCACATGTGTGGAAATATACGTAGTCACAATAAGTGGCCAGTGCCCCCTAACCCGATCTAGTGGCATGGACGTCTAAAGACAAGATGTTGTGAGTTGAAATAAAGCTTCAAAAGAGGGATAATCTACTGGCACTCAAGAGAAAATTTTCCTTACGTAAATGCTGCTATATATAGTAGCAAAAAAATATAAAATCAAAAACTCCAAAATGAATAAATGGAAAAAGTCAATGAAAAATTCAATCCTGTCAGAGTATGTAAGAAATCAGCAAGGCATTATGCTTCAAAGTCAAATATCTCATGGTTTCCTGCAATAGGAGACTTGGTACACTGGTCAAGCTCCATAGTGTTAGCAATGTGAGCCCGAGGCGAACCATTCCTACAATAAATGTTATTGTAATAAATGATTCATCAATAAAAATTATTGATTTTGTTTCACTCCCTTTCTGATATTGAATGAATGAATGCACTATAAGGTCCCTCTGTACAATAAGGGTTATGTACCATGGCCAACTTGATAATCATACAGCTGTTGATTCAATGATTGAATCATAGAGGCTGATGCTTGGATGAATATCTAAGGAGTTAGATAGAGGACTCATCAAGCATCATCAATGATTAACAAGTAGTGATCTCAAGTCTGAGTGGGAGATGGCAATCCCATCTCATTAGACTGATATCTGATCGACCTCTTGATGCAGGTCCTCTGCATAGGAATATTGATTCGGAGGTATCAGATTAGTTGAGTCAATGAGTTGACTTAACGAGATCGAGATAACCAAAGACCTATGATGAATACTGTCACATCACAGGCAAATATCCTCTGACCAGAGACAGATATATTACTATATGTCTGAGCATGTACATTTGGCAGACCAATAGGTTGATGACCTAATCAAGGTCTATACACCGGCGAGCTGGTGTGCATGTAAGGGCATATGAGTGATATGATCTCTCAAAGGGATCATACAGGTTCACTTGTGAACCGGGAGACATGAGCTCACTCATGAGGTATTGGGATTGACCAAATTCCATGCATGGTCATCATGCTTTAGAAGCATGATATGAATTTGAAGGTAGGATATATGCTTTGTGAAAGCATATGATCTGTACCATATCCCAAGGACCAAGATTGAGAAACTTAATGATCAGACTATGAAGATGACAGTGTAAAAGTGATCTTTATCTTCATGATGATCATGAGTCTTCCAGTATGCAGGATGTGCAGGTATTAGGAATACCTGAAGGGTGATTTGATCATAAACGATTGTATAACCATGACGCTTCCATTCCGAGGGAGTGATGAAACAGGTCTGGATTTTAGTGACTCCTCTCATGAGAGAAGTGACCTAATCTTAGTCCATGTACTGGACATTGATCTGAATGAGATTCAGATGCAATGAGAAGATTAGGTTTACGGTCTTGATTTAATCAAGCATCTATGAGAGGTCCATGGGATCTGGATTTGAGATGTGATCTCAATATCCAAGTCACTATACGTGGAACAATACAATCGCCCTATCCTTATCTCCAAGTATCTGAGGAGAAATAGCATTGTTCTTAAATGGTTTGAGAACAATTCCATGAGATCTAAGCAAAGAGAAGTTGATAATTAAATGTGATTTAATTATCATGATGTATGAGAAATTATCCAATATAATTAAATGTGGTTTAATTATTATGGATATGAATAATGTGGATAGTAATATCCAATTATTCCTAATATATTATAAATATGATTTATAATGTATTAGAGAGAGTTAAATATAATTTATATTAGTAGATTAATTATTAATGTGTATTGGATACACATTGTCTAATTAATTGAAAATGTAAATTACATTTTGTTTTGGGTTGTGAATGTGATTCACAATATTCCAATGTCAAGATTGCAATATTCCCAAAATTAATTGAGAATTATTTTTGGTGAATAAAATTGTTGGAAAATAAGTTGAGAGAAAAACAAGGAGATATGCAATCCCATGGGAATCCATGGGATTGCCCTCCCCATATGGGAAGAGGGGGGCGGCACCAATTCCTTTATGGAATTGGTGGCCGTCCACTCCTCCCAATAGGGAAGGAGGCTCTCAATTGGTTTTTCACTCCTTATTTAGTTGGTTTAATTTGGTATTAATATATATTTGATTTATCAAATATATTTAATCAAAATTAAATCACAAGTTGTTGGCTTTTACCAACAACAATCTTGACCATTGGATTGTCATAAATCAATCTCAACCATTGATTTTATATGACACATGGATTGAGATCCATGGATCCCAAAACCCTATAAATAGAGAGGCATTCTTGGCTCTCTCTTTACACATGCTATTGTAGCAAAACTCTCTCTCTCTTTCTCTCATACTCGACAGCCCTCTCTCCCTCTTCCTCTTGGTGGCCGTCCACCCTAGTGGAGGGAATCGTCGTCGCCCTCGCCTTCGTGCTACCGCTTCGATGCTCTGCGGTTCTCCGTCTACTTCGAGTGCTTCACCCGCGAAGGAGACGTTCGATCTCGTGCGACGAGATCAGGAGCAACCGTGCTTGGATCAACTTCTTGGATTGCGAGGACACCGCGGTTCATCCACGCGCTCGCAAGCAATCTCTCCGACGATCGGACTTGAGACAGGAGGTCTCTTCTCTTAGAGACTCGATAAACCACGCTTCAAGAGGTATTGCATTAAACTTGCTGTGTTTATAGATGAAACGATCCGAGAATGGTTCTTGGATCATGTGGTTTCATCGAATAAATTTTTTTAAATTCCGCTGCACCGAACAACTAGTACGACTAGTCGTTCTTCGTCGTATCCGATACGACACTCACGCTTCCGTGATGCGCTTGAGGATCTCTCCATATCCTTCAAGTGGTATCAGAGCCTTAGGTCGACGGTTTCGAATAGTGATTCGTTAACCAAGGACGATTTGGGTTCGCTAAGGTCGCGAAAGTTTTCATCGCATTTGATTTCGCAGATCTGTTTAGTAAATAAATTCGGTACTGTTTAAATTGTTTAAACACGAATTTTATACTTGGATTATGTTCCCCATTAAATAAGGAAACCATAGGATCTGAGTTTGCGTAAATCGGATTTCGTATGCTCGAGATATGGTCGTTTTAATGAACATGTATGCACTGTTGCGGGAACTGTGAATCTGAACGTGATTAAAATGTTAATTACTGTTTAGACTTGCCTCGAAATAC
This sequence comes from Ottelia alismoides, assembly GCA_037367405.1. Taxonomy (NCBI): domain Eukaryota; kingdom Viridiplantae; phylum Streptophyta; class Magnoliopsida; order Alismatales; family Hydrocharitaceae; genus Ottelia; species Ottelia alismoides. Next base: position 313,075 of record JAZKJV010010377.1, read on the forward strand.
GTGAAACATCACTTAGGTTCTGTCCTAAATCAAATTAGCAAACTTTAGAAATTGACTTTGCTTAATTTTGATTTAATATGATTGAGATATGTCAATTTTAGTAAGTAGGGGTCACTGCTGAAATTGCTTTCCTAATCTAGAACCAAGTGATTGTCAATTAGAGAAATTAATTGTTAATTTCGTGAAATAATCTTGGAAAATATTTGAGAAATATTGAAACATGATTATTTGCCTAATTGACTTGGCCCCAACCAATTAGTTGATTAGATTTTATCTAAACCTTAATTGGAATTACAATCATCAAACTTTTTGCTTGAATAGGACTTGGGAATTTGCCTAGCAAATTTCCTTAAAATCAAAATTGTTTTGATTACTATATGGTATAATTTCGGTTGAAGAACCGATGATCATCTCAAGTACAAAATAATCAATTTGGAATTATCCTTTCCTGAGGTGGATATGGTGTTTAGTCGGGGATCGCTGGGTCAGCGGGTTGCAACGTATGTGGTCCGCCCCACTCCCGCCGGTACTGGCCATGACAGCGGGTAGGGCCGGGATAATGTCCGAGGGATTATGATGTATTTTTCTAATTATTAAAATTCGAATTAATACGTACTTTGAGAATAATATCATATATGTATATTCAAGCATAAAATTAAGTTTGATTGATTAAATTGGATTGATAATTAATTTAATATGATTAAGTTAATTATATCCAATTGAGAATACTCTAATATGATTAGAGTTAATAATTCCCTTGGAAGAATTAATTATATGAATGTGATTCATAGTAATTAATTGAATTTGAATAAGAGGTGGAGGATCACATAAGTGACATCCATGGTCTCCCGTCAAGGCGAAGGGTTTCCGTCGCCAGGGATTGTATATAGGAGATGCATGTACGTAGTGACAGCTCCTATATACAAGCGCATCTGGATCGGACTCTTTGCTTCTCGAAAGATTAAGGCCGTATGCGTAGTGACCCCAATATCGGATCCTCATATTATTGGGGCGATATTGGATTGCGTATAGCGAGTTCTAATCCTGTTGATGGTTGGTTCAATTAATGACAGGTCAACATCACCTTAGGGGTGGTGGGCATGGGTATTAAAGACCGAATTGGGAATGCAAGTTGGACTTGCAAGGCGGAATGTGTTCCCGCTTCTCTTTATTGGAGTTACAGTTCCTCATATTATTGGGATGTAACAAAGATAAAGAGGAGATCCCAGTTCTTGCTTGAGATATATCCGTTAGTATATCTCCTACTTTGAAAGTGAATAAGGGAATAAACTTTCATAGTTGACATAGCAAGACTAATTTGATTTAAAATGCCTTAATCAAATAAAATTAAATTGAATATATGATTATATGTTCTAATATAGTGCATTCTCAATTTCAGAAAATGAAGGCCATGAACCCACTGAACAGGCTTCTGGAGGTCAACCAATTGACCAGACCAAATTACTCGGATTGGATCCGTAATTTGGAGCTTGTGCTTTCGGCAGAGCGCATCAGTTATGTGCTCTCTGAAAACAAACTTGAAAACCCTAAATCTAAGGAAGACAAAGCATATAATGACAAGTATGATGAAGATCATGTCTTGGCTAGGTGCTATATCTTGGGTTCTCTCTCCAATGTTCTTCAGAAGCAACATGTGGAGAAGAGTACATGCCAAGATATCATGCAGAATCTAAAGGATATGTTTGGTGACATTAACCGCACCCAGCGGTACAATGTTATGAAAGATCTCATTCGCTGCAAGATGCAGGAAGGGACCTCGGTCCGCGAGCATGTACTCAAAATGTTTGGGTACTTGTCAGAGCTTGAGACTCTGGGGGCGACGATGGATGCAGACATGCAATCTGATTTCATTCTGCTGTCATTGCCCAAATCTTTCAATAACTTTGTGGTGTCATTCCACATGAATAAGCTGGAACTGACAAATGCTGGGCTTCTTGCTGCATTAAAGTCTGCAGAAGACGTAATGAAGAAAGATGGTCCCTCTGGCACTGCAATGGTTGCACAGGTTAAAGGGAAGCGCGGTCGGAAGCAAGGTTCTCGGAAGGGCCCGGCCCAGAAGAGAAAGAAGAAGGGACAAAGTGTTACCTCATCTTCCAATGCATCCACTTTAATGGCGTCGAAGAAAACCGACGTCTGTCACCACTGCAAGAAGCTGGGGCACTGGAGGCGTAATTGCTCGGATTACCTGAAGTCGATCGATAAAGGTAAAGCCCCAGCAGGTATGAAATCTACATTCATCATTGAAACCAGCTTTCTCGTTGGACGAGAAGGTAGTTGGGTAGTTGATTCTGGTGCTTCTGTCCATGTATGCAATTTGTTGCATTTGTTTCAGGAAACTAGACAGCTTGAAGAAGGGGAGATAGTCATCCAGATGGGATCTGATGCAAGTGTTGCAGCAGTCGCCGTCGGGACCTGCAGACTATCATTATCTAGTGGTAGAGTCCTAGTACTTAAAGAGTGTCTTTATGTACCTGAAGTCAGAAGGAATCTAATATCTGTATCTAAGTTAGTTAGAAGTGGGTATTCATTCCTTTTCTGTAATAAATTAGTCATAAACCGTTATGATAAATATATTGCAGATGATATTTTGATTTCTGGAGGACTCTATGAATTGTGCATTGATAAATGTGTTATGAATGTTACAAGCACTGATAAAAACCCCAAAAGATCCAGGGAGAATGAAAATCTCTCAAATGAGATTTGGCATCAAAGGCTTGGTCATTTGTCTGTTGATAAGATCAATAGATTAATTAAGGATGGACCTTTAGATTTTCTACAGGTTCAACCTTTTCCTACTTGCAAGAATTGCATTCAAGGAAAAATGACCAGGATGCCTTTTCGTATCAAGGTTACAAGATGTGAAGGTATTATTGACCTAATACATACTGATGTATGCGGTCCCTTCAGTACCGCGACCTGAAATGGATATCGATACTATTTGACGTTTATTGATGACCATTCACGATACGGGTTTATCTTCCTATTACGTCATAAATCTGAAACCTTTGAAAAGTTCAAAGAATTCAAGGCTTTGGTTGAGAACCAAACCGATAGGAAGATTAAACGAATTCGATCTGATCGAGGTGGCGAGTACCTGTCAGATGAATTTAACGAATACCTTAAAGAGAATGGAATTATTTCCAATCTCACTCCTCCTGGAACTCCCCGACTTAATGGTGTTGCTGAAAGACGCAACAGAACCATCATGGATATGGTTCGTTCAATGATGAGTAAAGCACATTTACCACTTAGTTTCTGGGGATATGCAGTAGAGACTGCAATATATATCCTAAATAAGATTCCTAGCAAATCTGTACCTAAGACTCCTCATGAGCTTTGGTATGGAACCAAACCTAGTGTTAACCACTTGAGGGTTTGGGGTTGCTTGGTCCATGCAAAGAATGTGGATGCAAGCAAGCTAGAATCTCGCTCGCGTGAGTGTTACTTCATAGGGTATGTTAGAGATGGTATTGGATACCAACTCTATGACCCTGAGACTCAGAAGGTTTTTGTTTCTAGAGATGTGAAATTTCTGGAGAATGATTTCCTTAAGGGTCAAGATAAATATGAAGTAAAGGAACTCATTGAATCTCCTGAGGATTCTGAGCTTCCTGAACCAGAAACTGAAGAAGTAAATAAAGATGATACACCCATACCTCTTCGAAGGAGTTCGAGGGTAGTTGCACCACCTGAAAGGTATGGATTCCATGTGTCAAGTGAAACTGACTGTGATCCTACTTCATTTGATGAAGCACTCGCGGATCATGACATGGATAGATGGATGCTAGCAATGAAGTCAGAAATTGACTCCATGCATAAGAATGGTGTATGGACCCTCGAGGATCCACCTAAAGGGGTAAAACCCATTGGGTGCAAATGGATCTTTAAGAGAAAGAGGGGACCTGATGGGAAAGTAGAGACTTTCAAGGCACGGCTCGTAGCCAAGGGCTACACACAGAGAGAAGGCATCGACTACGATGAGACATTCTCTCCTGTGGCTATGCTTAAATCCATCAGGGCACTGCTAGCTATAGCTGCATATCTTGACTACGACATCTGGCAGATGGACGTCAAGACGGCTTTCCTCAATGGATACCTCGAGGAGGATATCTACATGGAGCAGCCCAGGGCTTCATGACTGAGGATGGCAAAGTATGCAAGCTGAAGAAATCCATCTATGGGCTCAAGCAAGCTTCTCGTAGTTGGAACATCAGATTTGACGAAACCATAAAGAGTTATGATTTTGTGCAGAATCCTGATGAACCTTGTGTGTACAAGAAGCTTAGTGGGAGCGCCATTGTGCTCATCGTGCTTTATGTAGATGACATCCTTATCATTGGGAATGATACAGGGATGATGACCAGTGTGAAGATTTGGCTGTCCCATACCTTTGAGATGAAAGATCTTGGAGAAGCCTCTTACATCTTGGGTCTGAAGCTGTTCAGAAACCGAGAGAAGAGGATATTGGGATTGTCACAACAAGGATACATTAAGAAGATTCTTGAACGATTCCGTATGGATAGTTCCAAGAAAGGATTCCTACCCTTAAGACATGGTATCCACCTGTCTAAAGGAATGGGTCCTCAAACTGTTGAGGAAAAGAAGACCATGGCTGGATGTCCTTATGCATCAGCCGTAGGAAGCTTAATGTATGCCATGATGTGTACCAGGCCAGATATCTGCCATGCAGTGGGAGTGGTAAGTCGTTACCAATCCTGCTATGGAGAACAACACTGGAATGCAGTAAAGAACATATTCAAATATCTTAGACGGACGCAAGATTACATCTTGGTCTATGGAGATGGTGATCTCCAAGTCTTGGGATATACAGATTTTGACTTCCAATCATATATTGATGATCGAAAGTCGACATCAGGGTTTGTGTTCCTGTTGAACGGTGGTGCTGTGAGCTGGAGAAGCAAGAAGCAGGACACTACGGCAGATTCAACAACAGAAGCCGAATACATTGCCGCATCGGATGCTGCAAAGGAGGCGGTGTGGTTGCTCAAGTTCATCCAGGAGCTTGGCGTAGTTTCCTCTGATACTCCCATCCCGCTACTCTGTGATAACACGGGAGCCATTGCCCAGGCGAAGGAACCCAGATGGCATCAAAAGAGCAAGCACGTAGAAAGGAAATACCACATCATTCGGGAGATTCAAAAGTGTGGTGACATCATCATCACCAAGGTGGCCTCCGCCGACAATGTTGCTGATCCTCTTACCAAACCTCTGACACAGAAGGTTTTTGACCAGCATGTAATGAGTATGGGTTTAAGGCTTGTTCCTGAATGGTTCTGAGGGCTAGTGGGAGATTGTTAGCAATGTGAGCCCGAGGCGAACCATTCCTACAATAGATGTTATTGTAATAAATGATTCATCAATAAAAGTTATTGATATTGTTTCACTCCCTTTCTGATATTGAATGAATGAATGCACTATAAGGTCCCTCTGTACAATAAGGGTTATGTACCATGGCCAACATGATAATCATACAGCTGTTGATTCAATGATTGAATCATAGAGGCTGATGCTTGGATGAATATCTAAGGAGTTAGATAGAGGACTCATCAAGCATCATCAATGATTAACAAGTAGTGATCTCCAGTCTGAGTGGGAGATGGCAATCCCATCTCATTAGACTGATATCTGATCGAGCTCTTGATGCAGGTCCTCTATATAGGAATATTGATTCGGAGTTATCAGATTAGTTGAGTCAATGAGTTGACTTAACGAGATCGAGATAACCAAAGACCTATGATGAATACTGTCACATCACAGGCAAACATCCTCTGACCAGAGACAGATATATTACTATATGTCTGAGCATGTACATTTGGCAGACCAATAGGTTGATGACCTAATCAAGGTCTATACACCGGCGAGCTGGTGTGCATGTAAGGGCATATGAGTGATATGATCTCTCAAAGGGATCATACAGGTTCACTTGTGAACCGGGAGACATGAGCTCACTCATGAGGTATTGGGATTGACCAAATTGCATGCATGGTCATCATGCTTTAGAAGCATGATATGAATTTGAAGTTAAGATATATGCTTTGTGAAAGCATATGATGTGTACCATATCCCAAGGACCAAGATTGAGAAACTTAATGATCAGACTATGAAGATGACAGTGTAAAAGTGATCTTTATCTTCATGATGATCATGAGTCTTCCAGTATGCAGGATGTGCAGGTATTAGGAATACCTGAAGGGTGATTTGATCATAAACGATTGTATAACCATGACGCTTCCATTCCGAGGGAGTGATGAAACAGGTCTGGATTTTAGTGACTCCTCTCATGAGAGAAGTGACCTAATCTTAGTCCATGTACTGGACATTGATCTGAATGAGATTCAGATGCAATGAGAAGATTAGGTTTACGGTATTGATTTAATCAAGCATCTATGAGAGGTCCATGGGATCTTGATTTGAGATGTGATCTCAATATCCAAGTCACTATACGTGGAACAATACAATCGTCCTGTCCTTATCTCCAAGTATCTGAGGAGAAATAGCATTGTTCTTAAATGGTTTGAGAACAATTCCATGAGATCTAAGCAAAGAGAAGTTGATAATTAAATGTGATTTAATTATCATGATGTATGAGAAATTATCCAATATAATTAAATGTGGTTTAATTATTATGGATATGAATAATGTGGATAGTAATATCCAATTATTCCTAATATATTATAAATGTGATTTATAATGTATTAGAGAGAGTTAAATATAATTTGTATTAGTAGATTAATTATTAATGTGTATTGGATACACATTGTCTAATTAATTGAAAATGTAAATTACATTTTGTTTTGGGTTGTGAATGTGATTCACAATATTCCAATGTCAAGATTGCAATATTCCCAAAATTAATTGAGAATTATTTTTGGTGAATAAAATTGTTGGAAAATAAGTTGAGAGAAAAACAAGGAGATATGCAATCCCATGGGAATCCATGGGATTGCCCTCCCCATATGGGAAGAGGGGGGCGGCACCAATTCCTTTATGGAATTGGTGGCCGTCCACTCCTCCCAATAGGGAAGGAGGCTCTCAATTGGTTTTCACTCCTTATTTAGTTGGTTTAATTTGGTATTAATATATATTTGATTTATCAAATATATTTAATCAAAATGAAATCACAAGTTGTTGGCTTTTACCAACAACAATCTTGACCATTGGATTGTCATAAATCAATCTCAACCATTGATTTTATATGACACATGGATTGAGATCCATGGATCCCAAAACCCTATAAATAGAGAGGCACTCTTGGCTCTCTATTTACACATGCTATTGTAGCAAAACTCTCTCTCTCTTTCTCTCATACTCGACAGCCCTCTCTCCCTCTTCCTCTTGGTGGCCGTCCACCCTAGTGGAGGGAATCGTCGTCGCCCTCGCCTTCGTGCTACCGCTTCGATGCTCTGCGGTTCTCCGTCTACTTCGAGTGCTTCGCCCGCGAAGGAGACGTTCGATCTCGTGCGACGAGATCAGGAGCAACCGCGCTTGGATCAACTTCTTGGATTGCGAGGACACCGCGGTTCATCCCCGCGCTCGCAAGCAATCTCTCCGACGATCGGACTTGAGACAGGAGGTCTCTTCTCTTAGAGACTCGATCAACCACGCTTCAAGAGGTATTGCATTATACTTGCTGTGGTTATAGATGAAACGATCCGAGAATGGTTCTTGGATCATGTGGTTTCATCGAATAAAGTTTTTTAAATTCCGCTGCACCGAACAACTAGTACGACTAGTCGTTCTTCGTCGTATCCGATACGACACTCACGCTTCCGTGATGCGCTTGAGGATCTCTCCATATCCTTCACATAGTACGTGTGACTACACTGGTCACTGTCTATTCTTCTCTTTAAGCCCTCTTCATTAGCTGGTTGTACTTGAACTTAGAAGGAAATACCTTGGTACTCGAGGAAAGAGTAGCTAGATTGGGGAATTAGGGTTATGTTGTTAAGGGATACTTCTCCTTGCTATTTCCAATGATAAGAGCTACATACACTTTCACTGTACAAGTAAGACTCAGTCATAATGGTTTGTGTTTGAATAGACTTATCTTGATATAGCTATTGATGAGAACTGAACAGAGACTTGCGGAACTTGAGAGATGTTAAGTTTTAGATCATATTCCCAATAAGGATCCCAACAAACTGACAATCCAAAGGTCCTAACTGAGCTCCAAACATTGATTTTATATAGATTAGTTCAAAAATCATGATCATTACAACGTTCTTTATTTTCTTTTTCCTTATTTTTATCTTTTGCATCACTTATTCTTTTAATAAGTGTTTGATAGGGACTAACAAAGTAAAGTATAGTGGGTTATGATTACCCATTCATCTACCTTTATTCTTTTAATTTATATTTAAATCCCTATCAAAATACATGTAAATACAACTAACTTGTACAAATTAACATTCATTATTGGTCTGTAATTACTGTATTAATACCTATATTTAAATCCAAATAAAAGAATAAAGAAAAGAAAAATAAATGAAGTATCAAAGATATTGCATGACCCCAAATCCTGAGACCAAGTCAATAATAATTTGGTCGATCAGGAAAAAAGTAGAAGGAGATAAGGGTCAAATACAATACACGAAACCCTGATCTTTATTCTTCAAAATAACGATTTTTACTCCAATTTATTCTCCACTACATACTCCAAGTAATAACGTCTTATATATAAAACTTTTACATGAAAATACATAGAAAATTACAAAACTAATTGCACATAAAAATAATGCATTGTGCAACTACAATACAAAGATGAAAATACTGTAAACCAAAATTCACATATCAATATCTTCTCTATATGAACTCAAAATTCAAGAAATTCACCTTCATTATACTCAAATTTAATTATCTATCTAATGAAAGTGGTTTCATAATAATGAAGTTAAGATGTAAAAGTCAGTTTCTGGGGTCTCATTGTACTATGTATCTGTATATTTTATTCATATAATTTATTCTTTACATTTTTCCCTCGTTAAATTTTTAAATAATTGTATATATTATTTGAAATATATTAAAAATATAAATACACATTAAAACCATTAAATTTATAATTAAAAATAATGCATTGAAATATATAAGTATATTATACTTATAATGTATATACATATATTTATTTAAGTACGTAAATAAAATAAGAAAAATACAATAAAAATATGTCAATTTGTAGTTAATTATTTCATAAATATACATATATATACATATGATAATAGGAATTAAAAATACAATAAAATAAAATACCTAAAACATAGGTAAATATACATATATTCTTACTTGTAAAAATTAACACTTAATAAATAAGATTGTAAAATAAATAAAAATACCATAAAATAATATGAAAAATAAGGAACATTTTTATGTTTTGAGTTTTAATTTTTAAAATCATTTTGACTTAATAAAGCCATTTAACTCATGCTTTGTCCTCATCTGGTTGATGTGGCCTAGTGAGGGCTCTCCAAAAGTTGATCTCTGCTCAATTGTACCTCCCGACCTTCTGACTATGCCACAATGCTCTCCTAACCCTTTTTCTCCAATTTTCTACTCTTCCTCCACTCATCCATTTCCCTCGAACTCCCCACCATCCTATAACTTCCACTCCCCTAATCCACACTAGATCTTTAGCCTTCACCAACCCCCACTGATCTACATGCAATCCATCTCCCAAAAGTGAATGTCGTCATGACTATAAAATGAAAACCATATCCTTTGATCCAATTTTAATCTCTCTTGATTCACATTTGACCCTTATAATCGAAGCCTAAAGTGGTCCCTTGTGACAGGTGGAGATCTTCACCGATTCACAGTGAGGAGGAGGAGATTTCGAGATGATTCAAACTCGTCAGAGAAAACTTCAGGCGACCTCTACTCCCAACCAACCTAGGCAGATGAGATGTCTCTATCTTAGTCTATTTAGCTTTGCATTTCGATTCTTAGTGTAGTTGCACCTTTTATTTCTTTTGATTTCAATCAAAATACCCAAAACTCTAAAAATTATAGTACATTGTATCTTGGAGATAAAGCCTTTGCTCATCATGTTTGGCCTACTCTTGCGACTCACTAACCACGTCACCATCCTCCTCATCGCTTCTACACCCCCCCCCCCCACACACCACTCCAGTCAGCCTTGAACTTGCATAGTTCAAGGATTAAGGCATCCATCTTCTTCCCTCCGCTGGAGAACTTCATTCCACCTCATCGGCCATTGATTCCACGTAATAATAGGTCAAGAGTCGTCTCCCCTGAGGAATGATCGTATTCATGCAGGTAGCTTCTCCCTTGATCCCTATCTGAGGGGACTTCGATCCCAGAATAGCACTCCTAGGTGCTAAGAGCTTCGAGACCTCCAGATCTCCCCCCAGCGAGATATGGATCTACTGAGTACCTTCACCATACACGGATGGATCCTATCTAGGTATTGAGACATCTACGAGCCTCCCAAGTGGCCGAAGGAAGGAGATTCAAAGGATCAAAGCATCCAAGGTACTATGTTCTTCCCTGTTTTGGAAAGAACAACTACTGTTGGATCAAGAGCGGGGCTCTAGTGGTGATCTCACCGTTCGATCGAGCCACAATATATGTCCGATGGAACCCCATATCTGATCTGAAACGAGCATCATCGAAGGGGTATTGAGCGAATAGAGCACGCCACGTAGATAAGTAGATCCACATCTACCGTTAGATCGAGGACCTTTTATTAGGTAAATTACTTAGGCACCCATCTGTGTTTTGTAATTTGTTCCGAGTCCTATAAATATATATATTATAGTACTATTTGGTGGAAAAATTAGACCTCAGACCTTGAGCATTATTGTGTTTACAATTAAGTCTGATCCACTCATATCAAATGTCATCCCACGTGAGGTGCGTGGAAATTTGTACTTTTTATCATATATTATTGGACCCATTATGAAACCAAGTTATATTTAATTTTAATTACAACCAAGTCCCTGTTATGTAGTGCATTTTTATTTTGTGTATATTATGTAGATAAATATTTTTATAACTCCAAAAAATATAGGAAAATTAATATAAGCGTGTGTAATATTGCTTGGTCATATATATTTTTTGCATGGCATTTTGAATCATTTTTCTAGTTATCAAAAATACAAAAAGTTTTTTATTCCTTCTTTAAATATCAAAACCCATAAAAATTAAAAACACCCCCAGAAATTCCCAAAAATTATATTAGCTATATTATATTATATTCTACCACCTATACAAAAATCACCAAAAATACAAAACATTAAACCTAACAATCTTATAAAAATAATGAAACATTAAACAAAATCTAAAAATATATTTCCCTATCTCATAATTTTTTATATTATGTATACTATATAATACAAATAGTTTAGGTTAATTTTTTACTTATTTATATTAATTAAACCTAAAAGATTCAGTTAATTATTCTTTACAATGTTTTGATATATTTATTAGTTTCAAAATACATAAAAAATTAGTAAAAAATCTATAAAATTTACCAAAAATAGGAAAAAACATAAAAATATAAAACAATTTATTTCTTGCAGTTTTAATATATTTATCTATATTCAAAAATATAAAGCCCTTATATACTACGTATTCTTTAAATTTCCTATAATATCATTTTGTTATATATAAGTATATAATTTATTTCCAAAAAAAGAAATTAAAGAAAATTACAAGTAAAAAGAAAATATAAATATATAAATTTTGAAGTATAAAAACTATAAATATAATTAAAAACCTACAATAACTATAAAAAGAGAAAAATACAAAAAAGAATAAACAAAGACTTGATATTAATTAGAAATAATTAATAAGATCCCAATCTATACAATTAGCTCCTTGTTTTCGACATCATTACTTGTCATTACACACATTTTTATAGAGTTATAATAAATTTCAGTTAACACTTTACATTATTGCTTATCTATTTGTGGGTTAATTGTTATTGACTCGCCTGTATTGGGTATTGCGCGTTGTGAGAGCGACAAATACATTGATTTCTGGATCCGATTTGTCGTACACCGTAGACCCTCTAAGATCGAACCTTGGTGCTTAGATCTTTTGTTGAGAATCAACAAACCTTGTTTCTTTATTTTGTCAAATCAATTCCCTATCTCTTCTCTTTTTAAGCCTTTCTCTTTATTTCCAACCTAGAGATAAGAGATTTGATCTCATCCTCAGGATCCAAGATCATGATCTAGAACTCACATCTTCAAGCATCAGAATCCACCAAAATCTCTCTCTCTCTCTATTGAAGCAAAGAAGTGATCGATCATCTCTCATCCCTGATCGATAAGCTTGAGATATATTACTTCTGAAGTGTGGTTCACATCACCAAACATATCTTTCAGATTCATCAGGATGGCAGCAGCAGATGCCATGTCCATATATTGCTTCTGAAGGACATTGATGTATATGGATCTAAGAATGTTGCAACGAGCGAGAAAATATTCATCTCCAACTTCATATTAAAATCATGAGCATCTTCTATATTAGGTTTATTGTACTTCATGGATAAGAGCACATACCTTATGCACTCTACCGTAAGCATGAGTTCCAAATTACAGATCCAATCCGAATAATTTAGACCCGTTGCTCGGAGAGGCCTATCCTGTAGACAACTCCTCCATTTTCTTTCCTCCGAGGGCTCCTCCCTGGCAACCCCCCCTGCCTTCGAAGCCTGCAATAACATACTAACATACATTAATTGAGTCAGATAATTTACCTCAACTTTTTAAATAGGTTGAGGGATTTTATCTGAAAAAAAGTTTACTCTTTAATCTAATCTTAATTAAGGCAAGAAATATGTTAAATCAAGATTCTCTCACATTTAGGTACTTTGAAAGCCTTTCCCTTGATAACTTTCAAAGTATGACAAATGCTTGACTAGATTCCTTAAACAAGATATGGGCATCCTTTCCACTTTCATTGTACTCCGATAATATAATGCAACTACAGTGAGAAATCATAACTCTTTCTGCCTTGCAAGTCTAACTTGCATTCCCAATTTGGTCTTCAACACCCATGCCCCCACATATTTGGAGTTAGTATGTCTTCAATTAAAATCAACCATTCATGAGAAAATTTAAATGCTACATTGTACGCAATCCAATATGGACTAAATAATATAGGGAACACTATTGGGGTCAATGCACATAAATCCCATCTCCTTTGAAAAATGAAGAATCTGATTAATGTGAATTTTGTATTTCAAAGTCATGACTATGCATGAGCATCTCCAAAAGTATAATCTATAGCGATGGAGTTCTCCACAATGACAGAAGACCATCGACATTATCATATAGCTTTCCATATCATGTTTAAATGGATGATTATCATTTCAAATCATATCCTCCTTATTAATTTTTTAAGGGAAATGTAAGTAAGCATATATTCTTGAATATTATCTAGGCTTATCCCAATTGAAACTACAATAGTAATATTAATCAAATTGAAATTGCAATAATAAATCAAGAAATCCAATCAACAAATAATTGTATCAATCATACAATCAATTCATGCACATATGCATAATCTTCTTTTTCTTTAGAATATTACGATATCACTTACTCATATTTAGTCTTTCTCAAGATCTCTTTGACCAAGTCATGTGAATGAATGGTGGGAGCATTTCCTTACTTATAATGTGCTCATTAGTTAATCACCATGACATGCCGTTCCTAGTACCATATCAATCTTGATTTCATAATAATATGAAATGATTTAATTATAATTGAGTAATTAGTCGACTACTAACATTGTTGATTACAAATTAAGCAACTGAATGAATAATAAAGAAAAATTACGAAATAAATATATATTCTAATTTACTACATACATCATATAAATAATTAATTAATTTTAGATTCTAATTTGCAAGTTGCGACCTTTACGATTCAAATGAGAAGACAACATTTAATGTGGACTTAAAATTCAACACAACCCAAACATATTCAAAATATAAGATCAAAATTACGATCTAAATGCAAGAAATATATTCTCATCAATTTCTGAGTCTGAAAGTACGACAAACAAGTCATTATAATTATCGAGTGCACTTCCAACTTTGCGGATGGAGAAATCCAATTTCTCGAGGTCGCACATTTAGAATCATGTGAAACTTTTTCACACGGACTGGGGACTTGATTGATAACTTATTAGTATTTTACAATGTTATATGACTCAAAAAGTAGTAGCAAAAAATTCCATAATTATCCTAACAATCTTTGATCGAAATGAAAGTTTGTGGGTGCTTTCGACATCCAAATCTTCTCCTAATTGCCACCAACTTTTGATGGGACTTATGGGTATAACTCCATACCTTCTTGATATCATATATATCTCAAAATTAATGTTCTAAATAGGATAGAGCAACTACAATATCATATGTCACCAAATCATATGAAATACAAAAATAATATTGAAAAAATGTAACCGACAACTAGGGTTGGAGATGGAAGAGATGGGGGACAACCAAAGGAGAGAGTCTTGTACGATTTTTTTGCTCAACCTTCAAGGCTACAATATGCCTCTTGTGGAATTGAATAAGAATGTATACAAGAGAGAGGCCAAGCCCTCTCTTATATAATATGGTGTGGACGTCCACGACATGTCCTACTCCTTATAATGGATGTCCACATCATGGATCTCTGTCTCTCCTCATCTTCATAGTTATGAAGGAGTCATCCTTCAAGAGATTTGCTAATAATTTATCCCATATAATCAACAAGATAAATACACAAAAAATAGATAATTCCAACAATAATAAGGACTCTCACGGTGGACGTCCACATGGACTACATGGTGGACGTCCACCTTGAGGTATCCCATGTTTTTTAATTTCTAAAAAATATCATGATATTATTATTTAATTATTATTTGATAAATTAAATCATTAATATTATAAAATGGAAATTTACAAGAGAACCGTCTCGATTTATGAATCTAAGTCATAAGTCCATGTGTAAATTCAATTTATATTTGTAAATCATATTCATGTGTGCCTTGAAACTAATACATGACCATATTCATATAAATATTAATTATTATGAATCATTGTATATATTAATTAATATCCAATAATGTGAATTATATTCACATAAACTATTAAAAAATATTAATAATTATTACTATGATTTTGATATTACAATGTACGAGTCCTAACCCAATTAGGACTCGTGACTTACCCAATTAGGACTCGTGAGTAGCTATCGTAGATACTTAAACATAATTTCAGAATGATCATACTATCCATGTATATTGACTTGAAATTTGTATGTGCATTTAGTTTTAGGACTTAATCCATTTATAGCATGCCGATTTGGATTCAATTCCAAGTGGTCCCATTTTTATTTCCATCTTGAAAAGTTTCACTCTTTATTTGAGCTTAGAAATGGATCACAAATGAGATCCGCTTCCATTTACATTTCTAATCATTTGTCCAAATCATTTTGAGCTCAGACATGGGTTATGGAAGTGAGACCATGTCCATTTCCATTTCTATTTAGACACGATTCACACTATGTGTGTGCTCAGAAATAGACCACAAAATGGAGCTCAATTATGTGAGATGAATCCAACTAATCCTAAATAATCTTTACAG
Organism: Ottelia alismoides; assembly: GCA_037367405.1. NCBI lineage: Eukaryota > Viridiplantae > Streptophyta > Magnoliopsida > Alismatales > Hydrocharitaceae > Ottelia > Ottelia alismoides. The sequence continues at coordinate 328,712 of JAZKJV010010377.1, forward strand.
ACAAAGTAAAGAAAGGGCATGATCATCATATGTAGTGCAAGTTCTTTGTCTCCGGGCAGAAGGTATGGTTTTTTAAGGCCAAGTTGAAGGTCTATCAAGGCAAACTAAAATCTAAATGGACGACACACTTCGTAGTTAGAGAAGTGCAAGATAATGGCTGAAGGATATGGAATAATCCCCAAGCGCATCACGGAAGCGTGAACGTCGTATCGAATATGACGAAGAACGACTAGTCAAACTAGTTGTTCTATGCAGCGGAATTTTACAAATTTTTTCATACGATGAAACCACATGATCCAAGAATGATTCTCGGATCGTTTCATCTAGAACCAAAACAAGTATAAAGGAATACCTCTTGAAGCGTGGTTGATTGAGTCTCTACGAAAAGAGACCTCCTGTCTCAAGTCCGATTGTTGGAGAAGAAGCTTTGCAAGCGCGGGGATGAATCGTGTAATCCTCACAATCCAATGAGTTGATCCAAGGACGGTGAACTCCTATTCTCGTCGTACGAGATCGAATGTCTCCTTCGCGAGCGTTGCACTCTAAGAAGACAGAGAACCAAAGAACACCGAAGTGGCTGCGCAGTGGCGAGGGCGATGACGGCTTTCTCCTCTAGGGTTTGGTGGACGGCCACCAAGGAAAGAGGGAGAGGGTTGACGTATAGAATGAGAGATAGAGAGATGTTTTTCAAAGGCATAGCCTTAGAGAGCGTGGTATGCCTCTCTATTTATACGGTTTTGGGATCCATGGATCTCAATCCATGGGACACATAAAATCAATGGATGAGATTGATTTATGTTTAATCTAATGGTCAAGATTGTTGTTGGTAAAAGCCAATAACTAATAGTTTAATTTAGATCAAAAATATTTGACAAATCAAATATAAATAAATCCTAAATTAAACCAAATTAATAAAGGAGATTAACCAACATTGAGAGTGTATCTCCCATGGATTATGGTGGACGGCCACCAATTTCCATATTGGTCATGGTGGCCATCCACTTTATTCCAAGTAGAAGCAATCTCATGAGATTTCATGAGATTGCATATCTCCATGGAAATCTTCATTATTTAATCCAACAACCATGTTGTCATTTATTCTCCAAAAATAATTTGTAATTAATTTTGAGAATATTGCAATCTTGCCATTGGAAATTTGTGAATCACATTCACAAGACAAAACAAAATATAATTTACATTTTCAATTAATTACATAATGTGTATCCAATACACATCAATAATTAATTAACAAATATAAATTATAATTAGCTCTCTCTAATACATTTTAAATCACATTTATAATATATTATGAATAATTGAATATTGCTATCCACAATATTCTTGTCCACATTAACTAAATCACATTTAATTATATAGGATAATTTCTACATACATTAAGATAATTAAATCACCTTTAATTATCATTCTCTTAATGCTTAGATATATTTCAACTATAGAATTATTCTTGAACCCTTTCAAGAATAATGCGATTTCTCCGTAGATACTTTTTTTTCACTAGTAGGATTCGAACCCTGGTCCTTTAAAGTGGGAGCCACTGCTTCTACCACCAGACCATTAGAGGGGTTCTGATTTCTCCGTAGATACTTGGAGATAAGGGCATGGCGATTGTATTGTTCCACGTATAGTGACTTGGATATTGAGATCACATCTCAAATCCAGATCTCAGGGACCTCCCATAAATGCTTGATTAAATCAACGGCGTAAACCTAATCTTCTCATTGCATCTGAATCTCATTCAGATCAATGTCCAATACTTGGGCTAAGATTAGGTTATTATCTACTGAGAGGAGTCACTAAAATCCAAACATGTTTTATCACTCCCTCGAAATGGAAGCGTCATGGTTATACAATCGTTTATGATCTCATCACCGTCAGGTATTCCCAACACATGTACATCATGCATACTGGAAGAACTATGATTATCCTGAAGATATAGATTACTTTTACACTGTCATCTTCAGGATTTGATCACTAAGTTTCTCAATCTTGGTCTTTTTAGGATTTGGTATAGATAATATGCTTTCACAAAGCATATATCTTACCTTCAAATTCATGTCATGCTTCCAAAGCATGACGACCATGCATGGAATTTGATCAGTCCCAATACCTCATGAGTGAGCTCATGTCTCCCGGTTCACAAGTGAAGTTGTAGGATCCCTTTGAGAGATCGTACTACTCATATGTATTACATGCGCACCATCTCGTCGGTGTATAGACCTTGGTTAGGTCATCAACCTATTGGTCTGCCAAATGTACAGACTCAGACATATAGTAACACATCTATCTCTGGTCAGAGGATGCATGCCTATGTTGTGACAGTATTCAACATAGGTCTTTGGTTATCTCGATCTCATTAAGTCAACCCATTGACTCAACTAATCTGACACCTCTGAATCACTATTCCCATGCAAAGGACATGCATCAAGAGGTCGGTCATATATCAGCCTAATGAGAAAGGATTGCCATCTCCTACTCAGGATGGAGATTACCACTTAACAATCATTTGATGATGCTTGATGAGTCCTCTATCTAACTCCTTAGATATTCATCCAAGCATCAGCCTCTATGATTCAATCAATGAATCAACAGCTGTATGATTATTAAGTTGGCCATGGTACATAACCCTTATTGTACAGAGGGACCTGATAGTGCATTCATTCATTCAATATCCGAAAGGGAGTGAAAAAACAATCAATAAATTTTATTGATAAATCGTTTATTACAATAACATTTATTGCAGGAATGGTTCGCCTCGGGCTCACATTGCTAACAATCTCCCACTAGCCCTCAGAACCATTCAGGAACTATCCTTAAACCCATACTCATTACATGTTGGTCGAAAACCTTCTGTGTCAGAGGTTTGGTAAGAGGATCAACAACATTGTCGGCAAAGGCCACCTTGGTGATGATGATATCACCACGCTTTTGAATCTCCCGAATGATGTTGTATTTCCTTTCCACATGCTTGCTCTTCTGATGCCATCTGGGTTCCTTCGCTTGGGCAATGGCTCCCTTGTTATTGCAGAGTTGCGAGATGGGAGTATCAGAGGAAACTACGCCAAGCTCCAGGATGAACTTGCGCAACAACACCACCTCCTTTGCAGCATCCGATGCGGTAATGTACTCGGCTTCTATTATTGAATCTGTTGTAGTGTCCTTCTTCTTGCTTCTCCAGCTCACAGCACCACCATTCAATAGGAATAAAAACCCTGATGTCGACTTTCGATCATCAATATCAGATTGGAAGTCAGAATCTGTATATCCCAAGACTTGGAGATCACCATCTCCATAGACCAAGATGTAATCTTGTGTCTGTATTAGATATTTGAATATGTTCTTTACTGCATTACAGTGTTGTTCTCCATAGCAGGATTGGTAACGACTTACCACTCCCACTGCATGGCAGATATCTGGCCTTGTACACATCATGGCATACATTAGGCTTCCTACAGCTGATGCATAAGGGCATCCAGCCATGGCTTTCTTTTCCTCAACAGTTTGAGGAGCCATCCCTTTAGACAGGTGGATACCATGTCTTAAGGGTAGGAAACCTTTCTTTGAACTATCCATACAAAATCGTTCAAGGATATTCTTAATGTACCCTTGTTGCGACAATCCCAATATCCTCTTTTCTCGGTTTCTGAACAACTTCAGGCCTAAGATGTAAGAGGCTTCTCCAAGATCTTTCATCTCAAAGGTATGGGATAGCCAATTTTCACAGTGGTCATCATCCTTGTATCATTCCCAATGATAAGGATGTCATCTACGTAAAGCACGATGAACACAATGGCACTCCCACTAAGCTTCTTGTACACACAAGGTTCATCAGGATTCTGCACAAAATCACAACTCTTTATGGTTTCGTCAAATCTGATGTTCCAGCTACGAGAAGCTTCCTTGAGCCCATAGATGGATTTCTTCTGCTTGCATACTTTGCCATCCTCAGTTATGAAGCCCTGTGGCTGCTCCATATAGATATCCTCCTCGATGTATCCATTGAGGAAAGTTGTCTTGACGTCCATCTACCAGATGTCGTAGTCAAGATATGCAGCTATAGCTAGCAGTGTCCTGATGGATTTAAGCATAGCCACAGGAGAGAATGTCTCATCGTAATCAATGCCTTCTCTTTATGTGTAGCCCTTGGATACTAGCCGTACCTTGAAAGTCTCTACTTTCTCATCAGGTCCCCTCTTTCTCTTGAAGATCCATTTACACCCAATGGGTTTTACCCCTTTAGGTGGATCCTCTAGGGTCCATACACCATTCTTATGCATGGAGTCAATTTCTGACTTCATTGCTAGCATTCATCTATCCATGTCATGATCCGCGAGTGCTTCATCGAATGAAAAAGGATCATTGTCAGTTTCACCTGACGCATGGAATCCATACCTTTCAGGTGGTTTAACCACCCTCAAACTCCTTCGAAGAGGTATGGGTGTTTCATCTTTATTTATCCTTTCAGATTCTGTCTCAGGAAGCTCAGAATCCTTAGCGGATTTAATAAGTTCCTTTACTTCATTTTGCCTTGACCTTTAAGGAAATTATTCTCCAGAAATTTCACATCTCTAGAAACAAAAACCTTTTGGTTTGCAGGGTCATAGAGCTGGTATCAAATACCATCTCTAACATACCCAATGAAGTAACACTCACGAGAGCGAGATTCTAGCTTGCTTGCGTCCACATTCTTCGCATGGACCAAGCGACCCCAAAACCTCAAGTGATTAATACTAGGTTTGGCTCCATACTAGAGCTTATGAGGAGCCTTAGGTTGTAAAGCCTTGAACTTGGCATATCTCGAATCCTATATAATAAGATCCGGCTCGTCAAGAGAAAACCAACGGAATTTGTTTCGTGTATCGGACTTCGTTTCGATTTGTTATGATTTTTGGAAGAAAGAGAAGTAAGGAGGGTTAAGAAGTCATTAACCCATAATGACTGTCATTAAGACTAATTAAGTGTGATTAAAGAAACTAATGATGGATTGAAAACCGCTAATGATCATTAGCAAACACTAATCAATAGTTAGCAAAATATAAGCGTAAGCTGCGAAAGTTAAATCGCGATTAGTGAAAGTTAATCACGATTAGTGTTAATTAAGCATCATTAGCGAATCTAGAATCATCTCGAATGTTCTAACTTAAGCTCCAAGTTTGGTATAGGTTTTGGCCAAAACCATGGGCCAAAACCATGGGCTGCTAAACCATGGTTAAGGTCTAAACCATGGTTTGCTAACCACGGTTAGTGGTTTTCTGGAGCCTATAAATAGACCCCCCTACCCATTCATTCTCTACAATTTCCACTACCACCACCACCCCAAGGGCAAGGGCCGAGAGGTCAGGAGGAGGAGTGGGAGGTGAAGGAGGAGCGCTAGCGAAGCGCTGCCAAGAGAACGAGGAGGAGAAAGGTATGATCCTCTCTTAGTTTGTTTCATAAGCTTGGATTTCAATTCATCCTCTTTTCTTCCAAGCTTTGTTCTTGATTCAGCTTTCCTTCCAATTCTTTTTCTGTTGTGGTTGGAGGAAAAATCTGTGTAATACCCTACTTAGGTGCGGGCGGCTATGCACGTCAGTGAACCCTGTGATTCATCACACATTCACTCACCTAAGATGCGTGGTGTCTACCGATTCTTCATCTCTTGTTGTTTGAGTATATTCTTTCAGTTTTGTTGTTGTTTTCCTCACGATTGGTTTTATAGAGGAAACTCTTTTCGTTTTTATTTTGAAATATGTCCCGATATAAGGGGAAACTCTGCCGAAATTTCCGAGAAATATGTCCCGATATAAGGAAAAACTCTGCCGAAATTCTCCTAGAAATATCACCTCGTATAAGGGGAAGCTCTGCTGAAATTTCAAGAGAAAATATGTTCGTGGCATTCTTCGTGTTCTTTGTGTTCTTTGCGTTCTTTGTGTTCTTCGTTCGTTCTTCGCGTTCTTGACACGTTCTTAGCATTTTTGATACAAAAATGAATTTCAATCTTTTCAGGAGACTTAAAACATCCTTTCTAAAAACAAAACACGATAAAGCCTTGCATACACAAGAGAGAGCTCGATTAGGTAACGAAATCCTTCCTTTTGCTGTTGGGTTTTCAAACGAGATTATTAAAATTCTTGATTTTATGTTATGTGCTATAAAGAACCCTAATTTTGGCTATTTTTGATGAAGTCGGAACAGTTGCTTTGTGATTCCCACTAAAATAAGGTTTAAGCATCAAGTCGATGCGGTGGCTTTGAAAGTTAGGGTTTGGTAGTTATAATAGGCATAAATACAAGTATATATGCATATGAATAATATATATGTGATTTTATACTAAGTATTGCTGATTATGCAAATCGAAGACTTAACGAAAGAATTACATCATGGGAATTGATGTGGTTTGAGTTGGATCCTGAAAAGGATCATGTGTCACGTTAAGGATGACTGGGAGTAAAACTACAGGCCGGGCATGCAACCTGTAGGTTTGTTAGAAGGAACTTGTATTGGTGTTTCCCTACCTAGGTGGTACATGGTTGCCCTGTTATGATAAGTACGCACGAAATGAATGTTTTGCAATGCGTGGACCAGGAGCCAATATCTTCGGATTGAACGACGGAAGATGTGGTCGTGCCATATGGAGGCACGGGTGGTTCAATAGCGGCTAGGTCACGATAATATGTATATGAAGCATATAAATTATATGATTAAATGTTAGCCTGAGGTTTTAAGCAACCGAGTCCTCGAGGATGGTGTGCTCTTTTATTTTCCGGGCTGAGGGTTTGAGACCCTGTTTAATAAAAAAGAAAATTATCGGGGTAGTTTCGGAGGAATGGTTGAGGCGACGTGCGGCGGCATAAGCTTACCAAGATCAATGCAATCTCCAATCCCGAAGTGTCCACAGCTTCGGAGTTCTTATAGCGGTGAGGTAGTTCCCTAGACTAATCCCTGATGTGGAATAGAAAGGAATAGGACTTAAATTAATGAGAAGGAATGGAACTTTTTGTGGTAACAAGTTTTGAAAAATTACCCATTTATTTGCTTTTCACTTCTTCGTTACTTAGCATTCGTTAATTTTTATCCTATGATTTATGGAAAACTATACAGGTATCGGTGAGCCAACACAAGGACCTTAGTAAACATCCAGACAGCCACACTAGCCTTACTTTGTATGGTAGTTAGTAATCTTTGGTATATTTTCCTTTCAAGCTGATGTACATGTAAATGGTTATAGTCGGACAATGTATCATCTGAACTTTATTTTGTGAATGGAAAAGTGTTGAAATACTTTCTTCTGAATATACTTTATTTGCAGTCTGTTTTTGAATGTTAGTTGTGATTGCTGAATAAATTGTTGTTGAGTAACCAGATCCGGTTATGGGAGGATCCGACGGCCTGGAATTGGGGTCGCGACAGATTGGTATCAGAGCTTGGTTACTCCAGTAATTTATTTAGTAATTAAAAACTATGAGCGGTATTTAGAAAACTAAGGTTGTATTAAGATCCTTTCTTAATAAATGACTACAGTACCATTCACAAGTCATTGTCCCTTATGTACATCATGCTAAGACATATAGGATCTGACCTTTGACCTTGACTCATCCCAGGATCATGGCAGACCAAGACGTGTCTAGACAATTAGCTGCTATGATGGCAATGCTCCAAGACATGGGGCAAAGGCAGCAAGCATTGGAGGATAGGCTCAATGCACAAGCTGAGAGACCCGAGGCATCTAAGCCTACGGATGCTAGGATTGAAGGTTCTATCCATCTTTCTGAGGAAGAATCTAGTTACCATCCTTCAACTGTGTCTGCTCCTACCCCTACTGAAGGATCAATGGAGAAGGCCCTTCTTAGACACCAAACAATACGAGATAATTATCGAAAGGGAAAAATTCCTCGATTCAAAGGTGTAGAGACACCTGCTGAGGCTAAGTTAGGGCTCGATGACGTTACTAGGATGTTGAGGATAATCCATGCACCAGTTGACACCTGGGTGCACTTTTCTGATTACTCCCTAGCAGATTGCGCACGACGATAGTGGAGAGCAATTTCCAAGTAATTAGCAGATCCTATTCCATGGGATATCTTTGAAGAGAGGTTCCGAGCTCACTTCTATCCCTATCATTGGGAAGAATTAGAGAGGAGAGAGTTGGCTTCTCTGAATCAGGGTTCTAAGACCATACGAGATTATCATATCCATTTTACTAAGCTACTACGTTACTCACCAGCTCTAGAAGCTTCACCACAAGAGTATCTTACCAAATTCGTTAGTAGTCTTCAGGGAGATCAGAGCTACAACCGTAGACGAAGCAATGGACACGCCTCTCGTATTGAGATGGAGAGGGATGAAAACCACCAAAGAAGAAGTTTCCACTTTAATGGTGGACCATCCAAAAGCAAGGCACATTATAACCGTAGAGATCGTCGCTATCATCCAGCCGATTCCAATATAAGCTCACCACAGATCTTGGGTCAGGAATTATCAGGAAGAGGGGGTTTCTCTAGACCTGCACTATAACCCCGTAACTCAACGCCAGGAACTAGTACCTCTGTGGTTGGGTCTTCAGCTCAGACAGGAACATGTGCATGTTATCACTGTCTTCAAGAAGGTCACATTAGGAAAGACTGTCCGCAGTTGATAGGTTCAGAGTTTAAACCAACTCCGATTAATAGTATAACATCCACCCCGAGCAATGGAGCAACACGTGGAGGAAGACATTGTAGAGTTCGTGGCTCACAAGGAACATCTCCTACACAACAGCCACCACAAAGCGTTGCGGGTTCTATCTTGCCTATTCCTAATGGCCTGCTCAATGAAATTACTGAAGAACAAGCCTACAATTCAGGCACGGTCGTATGAGGTATTGTTGCTATTCAAGGCTTTTCAGTACATTCCTTATTTGATTCTAGTGCTTCACATTCATTTATTGCTCGACGGTTAGTACCCACTTTGGGTAAGGTACCAGTAGAAGCACAAAAATCCTATATGATCAAGGAACCAAGAGGACAAGTGTTTATAATCCGAGAAATCACGGATGATTGTGTAGTACTGATAGCAGAACATCAGTTACCGTTTCCCTGTTACTTATTTAAATGGATGACTTTGATCTCATTCTTGGGATGGATTGGCAGAAAGGCATCATGCATACCTTGATTGTTTCCAGAAGACAATAACTTTTCACATTCCTAACTCAATAGAGTTACAATTTATTGGAAAGACATCCAGTGATGATGTCAAGTACATATCTACTTTAAAGTCTCAACAACTGTTAGAACAAGGGTGCCAAGGCTATTTAGCTTATGTATCCACTACATTAGGGTCAGAAAGAATGATAGAAGATGTGCCTATAGTGTGCGAGTTTCCTGATGTATTTCTAGAGGAACTACATGGATTACCACCTGAGCGAGAGATTGAATTTGAAATCTCTCTTATACATGATACTCAACCTATCTCTATCCCTCCATATAGGATGGCACCAGCTGAGTTACAAGAGTTAAAGGCATAGTTACAAGAACTATTAGTTAAAGGATTCGTTCGTCCTAGTACTTCACCATGGGGAGCACCTGTCTTATTTATCGGGAAAGAGGATAGGTCAATGCGGTTTTGCATTGATTATAGACAACTAAAAAAGAAAACCGTAAAGAGCAAGTATCCTCTGCCAAGGATAGATGATCCGTTTGACCAGTAACAGGGTTCGAATGTGTATTCCAAGATTGACTTAAGATCTGGATACCATTAGTTGAAGATAAAAGATGAGGATATCCCCAAGATAGCCTTTCGAACTAGATATGGACATTATGAATTTTTAGTTATGCATTTTGGACTGACAAATGCCCCAGCAGCTTTCATGGATCTCATGAATAGGGTATTCAAGGAGTTCTTATATCACTTTGTAGTAGTCTTTTTTGATGATGTGCTTATTTACTTCAAGGATAAGTATCTGCATGAACATCATCTCAGGCAGGCACTTGAAACTCTAAGGAAGAACAAATTGTATGCTAAATATAGCAAATGTGACTTCTGGCTATCTGAAGTATCTTTCATAGGCCATGTTTTTTCTGGGAATGGTATATCAGTTGATCCTACAAAGGTTTGTGTTGTGATGAGTTGGGAATGCCCAAAGACTGTCACAGAAATACGATCTTTTCTGGGATTAGTTGGATATTATAAAAGATTTGTGAAGGACTTTTCACGAATAGCATTTCTAATGACTAGGTTGACTAAGAAGTAAGTTCCATTCATATGGTCATATGCATGCGAAATTAGTTTCCAAACACTGAAAGAATGCCTAACATCTTTACCCATCTTACTCTACCCTCTGGGAGTGAAGGGTTTACAGTGTACACTGATGCGTCTAAAGAAGGACTTGGGGCGGTTCTTATGCAACATAGTAAGGTAGTTGCGTATGCATCACGTCAGCTCAGGACACATGAAAAGAACTACCCAACACATGACCTTGAATTAGTTGTTGTAGTTTTTGCTTTAAAGATATGGAGGCATTACCTCTATAGTATTACTTTTGAAATTTTCACTGATCATAAAAGCTTGAAATATCTATTTGATCAGAAGGAACTCAATATGAGACAGAGACGGTGGCTAGAGTTGTTGAAAGACTATGATTGCACTATCTTCTACCACCCTGGTAAGGGGAACGTCATAGCAGATGCCCTTTGCAGAAGAACTTATTCACCTGGGTTGGTAAGTGCTATCCACTTCTGGGGTTTACTATCAACGTTAAGTGAATGGAAATCATTTGATAGTAGTGTCGATACTATAACTATTCCTCACCGATACAAATTAGAGATCTGGGATAGAATAAAGAAAGGACAGGAGGATGATCTAGTCCTTAAAGACTCAATACAACAACTTAAGAAGAATGAGATAGAGGGATTCTAGATACAAGATGGGTTACTGTATAACCATCATAGAGTTTGTGTACCAAAAACACCAGAACTAAGGAAGACATCTTACGTGAAGTGCACTGCTCAAGATTATCTATTCATCCAGGAATTACAAAGATGTATAAGTATCTTTTGGCCGAGAATGAAGAAAGATGTTGCTGAGTTTGTGAGTTCATGTTTCACTTGCCAACAGGTAAAGGCTTCACACCAAAAGCCACCAGGAATATTGCAACCGCTCCCTATACATGAATGGAAATGGGAAAGCATTTCCATGGAATTCGTTACTGGCTTACCTCAGACGACTGATAGTAAAGACAGTATCTGGGTTATAATAGATCATCTGACAAAGGTAGCACACTTTATTTGGATAAGCATATTTTTCACTCCAGACCAGCTTGCTGAGTTATATATTACACATGTGATTCGCCTCCATGGTATTCCGAAGGAAGTAGTTTCTGATCGAGATTCACGATTCACCTCACACTATTGGGAGAACTTCATGAAAGCCTTAGGTACACAACTATACTTGATTACAGCATATCATCCACAAACAGATGGTCAGTCAGAACGCACGATTCAGACACTAGAGGATATGCTACGAGTGTGTGCCTTAGAATGGAAGGGATCATGGATTAAATATTTACCTCTTGCAGAATTCACATACAACAACAGCTACCATACAAGTATTAGCATGGCACCATTTGAAGCACTTTATGGACGTAGGTGTACTACTCCTTTGTGTTGGAAAGAAGTCAGGATAAAGAACCTTTAAAATTCAGATACACTGTAAGAGACACGGGAAGCTGTAGAGCTTGCTCGAAAAAGACAATTGACTGCTCAAAGTCGCTAGAAAAGCTGTAGTGATACCAGGCGAAGAGACCTTGAGTTTGTAGTAGGCGATTTTGTATTCCTCAATGTATTACCTATGAAGGGTATTTAGAGGTTTGGCTTGCATGGGAAGTTAGCACCCGGGTTCGTGGGTGCCTTTGAAATTATTCAACGCATCAGAAAAGTAGCATATAGACTTGCACTTCCTTCACATCTTTCGGCATTACATGATGTTTTTCATGTATCAAATCTGAGAAAGTATGTTAAGGATCCAAAGCCTAAGATAAGTTATGATGATTTACATGTTGAGCCAGACTTGACATACCAAGAGTTACCTGTGCAAATACTTGACAGGGATATCAAGAAGTTGAGAAACAAAGAGGTGCCTCTAGTTAAAATATTATGGCGGAACCAAGAGTTTGAAGAAGCCACATGGGAACCTGAGGCAGAAATGAGAGGGAAATACCCCTACTTGTTTGAGTAATAACACTATGTATTGTATATCTTCTTTATAAATGAAATGACGTTCATTCTCTTTAAGATTGTTATGGTTTCAATCCCCTTTAAGGTTGTTACGCATGCATTTCTAGTCTCGAGGACGAGACTTTCTTTAAGGTTGTTATAATTGTAAAGCCTTGAACTTGGCATATCTTGGATCCTATATAATAAGATCCGGCTCGTCAAGAGAAAACTAACGGAATTTGTTTCGTGTGAATCGGACTTCGTTGCGATTTTTTATGATTTTCGGAAGAAATAGAAGTAAGGAGGGTTAAGAAGTCATTAACCCATAATGACTGTCATTAAGACTAATTAAGTGTGATTAAAGAAACTAATGATGGATTGAAAACTTCTAATGATCATTAGCAAACACTAATCAATAGTTAGCAAAAGATAAGCGTAAGCCGCGAAAGTTAAATCGCGATTAGTGAAAGTTAATCACAATTAGTGTTATTTAAGCATCATTAACGAATCTAGAATCATCTCGAATGTTCTAACTTAAGCCCCAAGTTTGGGATAGGTTTTGGCCAAAATCATGGGCCAAAACCATGGGCTGCTAAACCATGGTTAAGGTCTAAACCATGGTTTTCTAACCATGGTTAGTGGTTTTCTGGAGCTTATAAATAGACCCCCCTATCCATTCATTCTCTACGATTTCCACTACCACCACCACCCCAAGGGCTAGGGTTGAGAGGTCGGAAGGAGGAGTGGGAGGCGAGGGAGGAGCGCTAGCGGAGCACTGCCGGGAGAATGGGGAGGAGAAAGGTATGATCCTCTCTTTGTTTGTTTTATAAGCTTGGATTTCAATTCATCATCTTTTCTTCCAAACTTTGTTCTTGATTCATCTTTCTTTCCGATTCGTTTTCAGTTGTGGTTTGAGGAGAAATCTGTGTAATACCCTACTTAGGTTGGGGCGGCTATGCACGTCAGTGAACCATGTGATTCGTCACACATTCACTCACCTAAGATGCGTGTTGTCTACCGATTCTTCATCTCTTGTTGTTTGAGTATATTCTTTAAGTTTTGTTGTTGTTTTCCTCACGATTTATTTTATAGAGGAAACTCTATCGTTTTTATTTTGAAATATGTCCCGATATAAGGGGAAACTCTGCCGAAATTTTCCGACAAATATGTCCCGATGTAAGGAGAAACTTTGCTGAAATTTTCCTAGAAATATCACCCGTATAAGGAGAAGCTTTGCTGAAATTTCAAGAGAAAATATGTTAGTGGCGTTCTTCGTGTTCTTCGTGTTCTTCGCGTTCTTCGTGTTCTTCATTCGTTCTTCGCGTTCTTGACACGTTCTTAGCATTTTTAATACAAAAATGAAATTCGATCTTTTCAGGAGCCTTAAAACATCCTTTCTAAAAAACGAAACACGATAAAGCCTTGCATACACGAGTGAAAGCTCGATTAGGTAACGAAATCCTTCCTTTTGTTGTTGAGTTTTCAAACGAGATTATTGAAATTCTTGATTTTATGTTTTGTGCTATAAAGAACCCTAATTTTGGCTATTTTTTATAAAGTCGGAACAGTATATGCGGTGGCATTGAAAGTTAGGGTTTAGGAGTTAAAATAGGCATAAATACGAGTATATATGCATATGAATAATATATATATGAGTCTATACTAAGTATTGATGATTATGCAAATCGAAGACTTAACGAAAGAATTACATCATGAGAATTGATGTGGTTTGAGTTGGATCCTGAAAAGAATCATGTGTCACGTTAAGGATGACTGGGAGTAGAACTACAGGTCGGGCATGCAACCTGTAGGTTTGTCTGAAGGAACCCGTATTGGTGTTTCTCTACCTAGGTGGTACACGGTTGTCCTGTTATGATAAATACGCATGAAATGAATGATTTGCAACGCGTGGTACCGGGAGCCAATATCTTCGAGTTGAACGATGGAAGATGTGGTCGTGCCATGTGGAGGCACGAGTGGTTCAATAGCGGATGAGTCATGATAATTTGTATTTAAAGCCGCTAGGTTATATGATTAAATGTTAGCCTGAGATTTTAAGCAACCGAGTCCTCGAGGACGGTGTGCTCTTTTATTTTCCGGGCTGAGGGTTTGAGACCCTGTTTAATAAAATAAAAGAATATTGTCGGGGTAGTATGGGAGGATTGGTTGAGATGACGTGCGGCGGCATAAGCTTACCAAGATCAACGCAATCTCCAATCCTGAAGTGTCCACAACTTCGGAATCCTTATAGTGGTGAGTTAATTCCCTGGACTAATCCTTGACGTGGAATAGAAAAGGAATAGGACTTAAATTAATGAGAAGGAATGAAACTTTTTGTGGTAACAAGTTTTGAAAAATTACCCATTTGTTTGCTTTTCCCTTCTTCGTTATTTAGCATTCGATAATTTTTATCCTATGATTTATGGAAAACCAAACAGGTATCGGTGAGCCAACGCAAGGACCTTAGTAGACATCCAGACAGCCACAGTAGTTTTACTTTGTAGGGTAGTTAGTAATCTTTGGTATATTTTCATTTCAAGCTGATGTACATGTAAATGGTTATAGTCGGACAATGTATCATATGAACTTTATTTTGTGAATGGAAAAGTGTTGAAATACTTTATTCTGAATATACTTTATTTGCAGTCTGTTTCTGAATGTTAGTTGTGATTGCTGAATAAATTATTGCTGAGTAACCAGATACGGTTCTGGGAGGATCCGATGGCCCAGAATTGGGGTCGTGACAGATTGGTATCAGAGCTTGGTTACTCCAGTAATTTATTTAGTAATTAACAACTATGAGCGGTATTCAGAAAACTAAGGTTGTATTAAGATCCTTTGATCTTAATAAATGACTGTGGTACCATTCACAAGTCATTGTCCATTATGTACATCATGCTAAGACATATAGGATCTGACCTTTGACCATGACTCATCCCAGGATCATGGCAGATCAAGACGTATCTAGACAATTAGCGGCTATGATGGCAATGCTCCAAGACATGGGGCAAAGGCAGCACGCATTGGAGGATAGGCTCAATGCACAAGCTTAGAGACCCGAGGCATCTAAGCCTACGGATGCTAGGATTGAAGGTTCTGTCCATCTTTCTGAAGAAGAATCTAGTTACCATCCTTCAACTGAGTCCGCTCCTACCCCGACTGAAGGAGCAATGGAGAAGGCCCTTCTTAGACTCCAAACATTACTAGATAATTACCGAAAGGGAAAAATTCCTCGATTCAAAGGTGTAGAGACGCCTGTTGAGGCTGAGTTATAGCTCGATGACGTTACTAGGATGTTGAGGATAATCCATGCACCAGTTGACACCTGGGTGCACTTTGCTGATTACTCCCTAGCAGATTATGCACGACGATGGTGGAGAGCAATTTCCAAGAAATTAGCAGATCCTGTTCCATGGGATATCTTTGAAGAGAGGTTTTGAACTCACTTCTGTCCCTCTCATTGGGAAGAATTAAAGAGGAGAGAGTTGGCTTCTCTGAATCAGGGTTCTAAGACCCTACGAGATTATCATATCCACTTTACTGAGCTACTACATTACTCACCAGCTCTAGAAGCTTCACCACAAGAGTGTCTTACCATATTTGTCAGCGGTCTTCAGGGATATCTACGAGTAAAGCTTGCTGGTTTTAGAGCTACAACTGTAGATGAAGCAATGGACATCACCTCTCGTATTGAGATGGAGAGGGATGAAAACCGCCAAAGAAGAAGTTTCCACTTTAATGGTGGACCATCCAAAAGCAAGGCACATTATAACCGTAGAGATCGTCGCTATCTTCCAGCCGGTTCCAATATAAGCTCACCACAGATCTTGGGTCAGAAAATATCAGGAAGAGGGGGTTTCTCTAGACCTCCACTATACCCCCCGTAACTTAGCACCAGGAACTAGTACCTCTGTGGTTGGGTCTTCAGCTCACACTGGAACACGTGCATGTTATCACTGCCATCAAGAAGGTCACATTAGGAAAGACTGTCTGCAGTTGAGAGGTTCAGAGTTTATACCAACTCCGATTAACAGTATAAAATCCACCTCGAGCAATGGAGCAACACACGGAGGAAGATATGGTAGAGTTCGTGGCTCACAAGGAACATCTCCTACACAACAGCCACCACAAAGCATTGCAGGTTCTATCTTGCCTATTCCTAATGGCCAGCTCAATGCAATTACTGAAGAACAAGCCTACAATTCAGGCACGGTCGTACGAGGTATTGTTACTATTCATGACTTTTCAATACATGCCTTATTTTATTCTGGTGCTTCACATTCATGTATTGCTCGACGGTTAGTACCCACTTTGGATAAGGTACTAGTAGAAGCACAAAAATCCTATCTGATCAAGGGACCAAGAGGACAAGTGTTTATAATCCGAGAAATCCTGGATTATTGTGTAGTACTGATAGCAGGACATTAGTTACCTGTTTCCCTATTACTTATTGAAATGGATGACTTTGATCTCATTCTTGGGATGGATTGGCTAGAAAGGCAATATGCATGCCCTGATTGTTTCTAGAAGACAGTAAGTTTTTACATTCCTAACTTGATAGAGTTCCAATTTATTAGAAAGATATCAAGTAATGATGTCAAGTACATATCTACTTTAAAGGCTCAAAAACTGTTAGAATAAGGGTGCCAGGGCTATTTAGCTTATGTATCCACTACATCAGGGTCAGAAAGAATGATAAAAGATGTGCCTATAGTGTGCGAGTTTCCTGATGTATTTCCAGAGGAACTACCTGGATTACCAACTGAGCGAGAGATTAAATTTGAAATCTCTCTTATACCTGATACTCAACCCATCTCTATCCCTCCATATAGGATGGCACTAGCTGAGTTATGAGAGTTAAAGGCATAGTTGCAATAACTATTAGATAAAGGATTCGTTCGTCCTAGTACTTCACCATGGGGAGCACCTGTCTTATTTGTCAGGAAAAAGGATGGGTCAATGCAGTTGTGCATTGACTATAGACAACTAAACAAGAAGACCGTAAAGAACAAGTATCCTCAGCCAAGGATAGATGATCTCTTTGACCAATAACAGGGTTCGACCGTGTATTCCAAGATTGACTTAAGTTCTGGATACCATCAGTTGAAGATAAAATATGCGGATATCCCCAAGACGGACTTTCGAACTAGATATGGACATTATGAATTTTTAGTTATGCCTTTCGGACTAACGAATGCCCCAGCAGCTTTCATGGATCTCATGAATAGGGTATTCAAGGAGTTCTTATATCACTTTGTAGTAGTCTTTTTTGATGATGTGCTTATTTACTTCAACGATAAGTATCTACATGAACATCATCTCAGGCAGGCACTTCAAACTCTAAGGAAGAACAAATTGTATGCTAAATATAGCAAATGTGACTTCTGGCTGTCTGAAGTATCTTTCTTAGGCCATGTTTTTTCTGGGAAAGGTATATCAGTTGATCCTACAAAGGTTAGTGTAGTGATGAGCTGGGAACGCCCAAAGACTGTCACAGAAATACGATCTTTTCTGGGATTAGTTGGATATTATAAAAGATTTGTGAAGGACTTTTCACGAATAGCATTGTCAATGACTAGGTTGACTCAGAAGTAAGTTCCATTCATATGGTCATATGCATGCGAAATTAGTTTCCAAAGACTGAAAGAATGCCTAACATCTTCACCCATCCTTACTCTACCCTCTGGGAGTGAAGGGTTTACAGTGTACACTGATGCGTCTAAAGAAGGGCTTGGGGCGATTCTTATGCAACATGGTAAGGTAGTTGTGTATGCATCACGACAGCTCAGGGCACATGAAAAGAACTACTTAACAAATGACCTTGAATTAGTTGTTGTAGTTTTTGCTTTAAAGATATGGAGACATTAACTCTATGGTATTACTTTTGAAATCTTCACTGATCACAAAAGCTTGAAATATCTATTTGATCAGAAGGAACTCAATATGAGACAGAGACGGTGGCTAGAGTTGTTGAAAGACTATGATTGCACTATCCCCTACCACACTGGTAAGGGGAACGTCGTAGCAGATGCCCTTAGCAGAAGAACTTATTCACTTGGGTTGGTGAGTGCTATCCACTTCTGGGGTTTACTATCAACGTTAAGTGAATGGAAACCATTTGATAGTAGTGCCGATACTATAACTATTCCTCATCGATACAAACCAGAGATCTGGGATAGAATAAAGAAAGGACAGGAGGATGATCCGGTCCTTAAAGACTTAAAACAACAACTTAAAAAGAATGAAATAGAGGATATTCCAGATACAAGATGGGTTACTGTATAACCATCATAGAGTTTGTGTACCAAACACACATGAACTAAGGAAAGAAATCTTACGTGAAGCGCACTGCTCAAGATTATCTATTCATCCAGGAATTACAAAGATGTATAAGGATCTTCATTCATACTTTTGGTGGCCGGGAATGAACAAAGATGTTCCTGAGTTTATGAATTAATATTTCACTTGCCAGCAGGTAAAGGCTTCACACTAAAAGCCACCAGGATTATTGCAACCCCTCCCTATACCTGAACGGAAATGGGAAAGCATTTCCATGGACTTTGTTACTCGCTTACCTCAGACGACTGGTAGTAAAGATAGTATCTGGATTATAATAGATCGTCTGACAAAGGTAGCACACTTTATTCCGATAAGCATATCTTTCACTCCAGACCAGCTTGTTGAGTTATATATTACACTTGTGATTCGCCTCCATGGTATTCCGAAGGAAGTAGTTTCTGATCGAGATTCACGATTCACCTCACACTATTGGGAGAACTTCATGAAAGCCTTAGGTACACAACTATACTTGAGTACAACATATCATCCACAAACATATGGTCAGTCAGAATGCACGATTCAGATACTAGAGGATATGCTACGAGCGTGTGCCTTGGAATGGAAGGGATCATGGATTAAACATTTACCTCTTGCAGAATTCACATACAACAACAGCTACCATACAAATATTGGCATGGCACCATTTGAAGCACTTTATGGACGTAGGTGTACTAATCCTTTGTGTTGGTAAGAAGTCGGGATAAAGAACCTTTACGATTCAGATACACTGCAAGAGACACGAGAAGTTGTAGAGCTTGCTCGAAAATGACAATTGACTGCTCAAAGTCGCCAGAAATGCTATAGTGATACCAGGCGAAGAGACCTTGAGTTTGAAGTAGGCGATTTTGTATTCCTCAAAGTATCACCTATGAAGGGTATTCAAAGGTTTGGCTTGCATGGGAAGTTAGCACCCAGGTTCGTGGGTGCCTTTGAAATTATTCAACGCATTGGAAAAGTAGCATATAGACTTGCACTTCCTCCACATCTTTCGGCAGTACATGATGTTTTTCATATATCAAATCTGAGATAGTATGTTAAGGATCCACAGCATAAGATAAGTTATAATGATTTACATGTTGAGCCAGACTTGACATACCAAGAGTTACCTGTGCAAATACTTGACAGGGATATCAAGAAGTTGAGAAACAAAGAGGTGCCTCTAGTTAAAATATTGTGGCGGAACCAAGAGTTTGAAGAAGCCACATGGAAACTTAAGGCGGAAATGAGAGAGAAATACCCCTACTTGTTTGAGTAATAATACTATGCATTGTATATCATCTTTATAAATGAAATGTCGTTCATTCTCTTTAAGGTTGTTATGGTTTCAATCCTATTTAAGGTTGTTATGCCTGCATTTCTAGTCTCGAGGACGATATTTTCTTTAAGGTTGTTATAATTGTAAAGTCATGAACTTGGCATATCTCGGATCCTATATAATAAGATCCGGCTTGTCAAGAGAAAACCAACGGAATTTGTTTCGTGTGAATCGGACTTTGTTTTGATTTGTTATGATTTTCGGAAGAAAGAGAAGTAAGGAGGGTTAAGAAGTCATTAACCCATAATGACTGCCATTAAGACTAATTAAGTGTGATTAAAGAAACTAATGATGGATTGAAAACCGCAAATGATCATTAGCAAACACTAATCAAAAGTTAGCAAAAGATAAGCGTAAGCCGTGAAAGTTAAATCACGATTAGTGAAAGTTAATCGTGATTAGTGTTAATTAAGCGTCATTAGCGAATTTAGAATCATCTCAAATGTTCTAGCTTATGCCACAAGTTTGGGATAGGTTTTGGCCAAAACCATGGGATGCTAAACCATGGTTATGGTCTAAACCATGGTTTTCTAACCATGGTTAGTGGTTTTCTGGAGCCTATTGATGAATATGTGATTCATCACTCTAAAAGTTGAAAATAGAGGCTTCTTCCGGAGTAAATAGATGCATATTTCCCTTTATCTTGCACAATTAGCATTCATGCATGCATTCATAAAATATGCATTTTAGCATTCACATATTGCATTAAATAAGAAGCCAGGATCACTTGTAAAATATCCACCTATAAAATAACACCTCCCTTAGAATAAAACACCATTAGTAATAATATCTCCTTTGTAGAGACCTAGAATCCCTGATTCATAAAAAGCCCATAGCTCCCTCATACCAACTCCAAAATAGGTCTAATCACTTTAAGATGAATACACATTCAAAGACCTTTAAAATGAGACTAATTTCATCCGATTTGGAGCTCGTAGGAAGAAGTTGGGTTTTTGAGCCTCTATGTATACTATATATGTGTATATTTGTATTTCTGTATCTGTGTATCATATTTCACCTCATCTCTATCTTTCGTCAACATGAAACTTGTAGATCTCATCAAGATATACAACTTTCATGTTTTGAGTTTTTCGAAATTCGGCCTCCTTCTCTCACTAAAATCATTTCTCCTCTCAGCCACTCACATGTGGCCACGTGACGCCCTCTGATTGCGCCACGCGGCCCGCTCCCCTTGCCTTAGCCGCCCGCGCCCACAGCCATTGGATCTTCATCCAGATCCAACGCTGGTGCCACGACCACGTGCGCCCTTTATTCCCACCGTCAGATCACTTCCTAGCCTTTCATCATAGCCGCCCGTTCCCACCTCACGCCCCTCACGCCACGTGGCGGCATTTGCGCCATCTGATCTCGCCTTCATCTCTTGATCCCTGCCGTTCTTTAGTGCCAGACCCTTAGCCATCCGATCAAACCCCTAGGCTCATCTCCACCGTTCGCCAGCGCCGCTCCCATATCGCACAACGTGGTGCAATCGCACCCCTTAGATCGCTTCGCCTTGATTTAATCCACGCCGCCCGCTCACGCTTCGTCTTTAACGCGACGTGTGGCGCATTTAGCACCCTTAATCGCCTCGTTGCGGATCTAATCCTACCCGCTCCTTTGCGCTTCGATCTGGGCCGTTGGATCACAAGATCCAACGGCCAGGACTTCGTCTCCTACCTCCAGACGACCTCTCTCCCACGATCTCAGCCTTGCACAAGGGTTGCCCCTTTCTATTCTCGGACCCACTCCAGCCACCCTCTCCGATCGCCAACACCTCCACGATCATCACCACTCTCCCCTTATCCTCGCCAACTCCCTCAATCACCACAACTCCCGCCAGAGTCGCCCTAAAACCTCCACGAACTCCACCTTCCAGCGACTCCGGCCAACACCTTCATCCTATAAATACTCGCCCTCCGGCCACATTCACGCCTATCTGCCACCCCAGAGAGAAACCTTGAGCTCAGAGCCATCGATTGGTGATAGAAATTGAGTGATTCTTCGAGCGACGACGGGTCTTCTTCTCCGGCGAGATCCACGGCCGCCTCCGCCGTGCTGCAGCCTCCATCCGCGAGCTGTGTGTGCTCAGGGCTCTACCGACCCTTCGAGCGACGACCTGGAGCTCAAATCTGAGCTCCATTCCCCAGGTAGCCACCTCCATTTCTCTTCTGATCTTCTTATTATTTTTCTTTGTTTTTCTCTGATTTAATTCACCCTCCACCGTCATCTTCTCGCTCCACCTTCATCCCTCCGAGCTCCGCGACGGAGCTCCTATCTTCGTGCACCTTTCCGTATCCTCAAACACCGTCACCCACCTTCGCTCGACTCCAGCTCCGCCACCTCGGCGGAGCTCGCTCGCCGGACCACTCACACTCCGCCTTAGGCCTCGCCGTTCACCCTGCACACCTCCACGCACACACGCGTGCTTCGGCTATCCTCTAACCCTTTGCAGGTGCTCTTTCCTTCACTGGCCGGAAGCTCACCGGAGCTCCCATCGAGCTTCATCGTCACCGTGCTCCAGACCAACTCCTCCACTCCTGAGGCCACAGGAGGCTTCACCGACCATCCGCGCATCTTTCGAGCTTCTCCAGACCCTCCGGCGATCTTCATCGACGTCTGGAGGACCGGGCGGAGCAAAGCCACCTTCGTCGGAGCCCCGCCTTCTCCTCCGCAAATGGCGGAGGGCCGTTGGAGACGACGTTTAGCAACCGTTCGATCATCTTGATCAAACGGTCAGCATCGCGCCACGTAGCCTCACAAAGGAGCCGTAGGATCATCCTTGATCCCACGCTCAGGAGCAAGCCACGTCGACGTCAGCCGGAGCAGCAGAGAGCCGTTGGATCGATCAGTGATCCTACGGACAGAAGCACGCCACGTCACCATCTTCATCGAACCCCAGGCACCGTTGGATCAATCCAGATCCAACGGTCACTGATTCGCCACGCGTCATCAGCCATCAGTCGTTGGATCGTTCTTGATCCAACGGTCTTGATCGCGCCACGTCGCCTCAATTCGAGCCTCTTCCCCGACCTCTAGGTTTGGATCACCCGAACCTTTGCCGAGCCTTCCTCTGAACCTCCAGACAGCCGAGCCAATGCCCGAGCCTCCGAAGTCACCCGAGCCTAAGGTGCCCCACGTGAGCAGCACGTGCGGACTGGATAAATTGCACTGAGGCCTCAGGAAGTTTCTGAAATTGTAATTCAGTCCCTGTGAAGCGCCCCCACATGAGGAACACGTGCGTCAGTGAAGAATTTGCATTCCACCCCCTGCATTCTAGGTAATTTCATAAAGGTCCCTTTCAGCATATTTATTTTTATGTAATTTTTATTTTCTGTATTGCAGTTATACCCCTGTCTTTGCACGTATATTTAGGTGTCCATATGTCATCATTTTTAAATTCCAAAAATTGTATGTTGTAGTTTAACTTGTCCTTTATCTTATGTGACACTTGGCATAATTTTGTGATATCAGTGGAATTTTTAATTAATTAATTGGTCCATTTCTGTGATATTTTACCCAATTTCATCTTTTAATTAATAGTAAATTCTCTGTAAATCCAAAAATTCCCAAAAAATCACATTATCTCTAGGATAATTAGATGCACCTTGCATAAAAATTTCATCTCATTTGCACGTATTTCGAGGCCTAAATAAAGTAATAGGTGATCTCCTTAGTTTATTTTTAATAGGTTTATTTCACATTAAAATTAAGGTCTGATAATTTTCCTAGATTCTTCATCATTAGATCTATCTAGGATAATTTTTATTCCCAAAAATATTGTGATTTGATATTTATTAAAATTAAATTAGACAAAATCACCCTGCATTCATGTTTAATTCACATTAAATTCATTTAGTGTCAGAAAATTCCAAAAACATTAGGGTAGCTTGATTTCATTATAAATCATCATCTGACCAATTTTCATTATTTTTGGACTTCATTTGCATACTTAACTAATTTGAGTTCTAAATTGGCTTGATCCTGCATGTGTCTTGCATAAAAAATCAAAAAGACCAAAAAAAATTCCCTCCGAAATTCTAACACTGGAAATTTGCTAAAAATTCACCTAAGGAGACAGATGCCTCCCTGAGTTCGACCTTGGACTTCCACCAAGTAAAAAAAATTGCCGCTTAAAATTAACTTGTTTAAATTAAAAGTGGTTTTTGATTCCCCCTCGCTATCCGACTGCAACGAATATTGATAATTAATTTGGACATTAATTTGCCTGAATTAATTAGGGTAGCGGGAGCTTAATAAAAATGGCGCCATTGCCAGGGAGGCACGATTTAGGTTAATTTGCAGTGATTTTTAAGTGTTTGATTTTCTATCCCCAGCTAGTCTGACCCCTGGTTTTCTTGTGAATATTTTCTCTCTTTTAATTCTTTGCATTTTTTTTCTATGTCACTCTCTAACCTCAATTTGTTTCTGTGCGAGGAACGCGAGGAGTCAAAGACGCTTCGAAGATTCGGCATTGTAATTTATTGACTGAATAGAGAGTATTTGTACTTTTATTTTATTTCTTTCTTTTTTCGCATCATTTCCAGCAGTTCCCGTTTGGGTTCTCGCGCATGTAAATATAGTGAAATTGTGTCCCCGTGTGCTGTGTGGTTGAATGGTAATTTAGGCTTGCACTAGCGGCTCCTCGAGCCACTCTAGGAATTGCTTGTGCTCGTAAATTGTTAGGACCACACAACCACTTAAAAAACGCACTTAGACCGCAGATCTAGCCAAATCAACTTGTTCTTCACTCGCTAATAGAACTGCTTGTCTAGGAGTGGCTTTTATCGCCTGCATTTGCATTTAGTATAAAAAAGTTTTCAATTCTGTTTTGAATCTTGCATAAAAAGCGAAGGGATCACTGTAAGTCTCCTTAACTCAGCATACACATCATTGTTTTTCGTGCATCGGCTTTTCTCGACTTCCCCCTCTGTTTTTCACATTTAAATTAAAAAGGAAATTGGGACTGGACGATAGGCGTGTGACGAATCCGGAAAAGCCGCGTTAAGAAGTTGTTTTTAATCTTTGTTCGTGTTAATAATGATGTGTCGTTCGTTGTAGGCGGCTTTCGGAAACAGTCAAGAAATAACCACAAAATAACTATTCAAATTTAATTTTCGTGGTTCATGTTTATTTTACTTGGGCAAGTCCCAAGGTCGATCACAAGGAGGCAAAGGAACAACCTAGAGTTGTGTCTATCTAATTTTTAGTTCGGTTTTCAAGGCGGACTTTTTTTGGAATTTTTCAATGCAATATGAGATGCAAAAGGCAAGTTCGGCCTATTTTAGGGACTAAAATGTAAATTTCAATCAAACGATGTCCGAAAAATACGAAACTTGGCCACAATGTAAATGACGATGAAATGAGTGCACTGTAATATTTTTGGAATTTTTAGATGCAATATGAATTTTTTTTATGAATTTCTAAGTGCAAACAAATTAATTTTCAATATTTAATTTTAATAAATAGTAAACCTACTTATTCTCGAGAACTAAAATTATCTAAGATCTATCACTAGGTAGTGGATCTCAGAAAAATCCTAAACCTCAAAAATGTGAGGTTTAATACCTATTAAAAATCAAACATTGAAATGTGCAAAATGATTTTTACAGAGCAAAGTATGCATGCAAATGCCATGATTTTTGGGCACAATGTCAACCACAATAAACTCTACACTATGTGATTTTTCGAAGATTTTTAGAGCAACGGTTAATCAATGATAAATTCCAGAGCATAAGATGGGCAAAATACGCAATTTTCCACAAACTAATTAATTAATAATTAACCGATAGTCATAAAAATACCCACAGTATCTCAGAATGTAGAGCATAAAGCAATGAACAAAGTGCTATTTTTTGTATAATAAAATGATGTCTAGAAGAGGTTCAAAACAGAGGTAGAACACAGGGGGTAAATGCAATAAATATAAATAAAATAAATAAAAAGGTGCAGACAGGGACCTAAAAGCAATTACCTAAACTGGAGGGGGGTGCTTCTGCAATTTTCCAGAGGGGCACGTGCATAGCACGTGCCTCTGGTCAGTGGTGGACTGGAGCGTAAATCTAGAGAACATCCGGGAGGCTCTTGCAATTTACCCAACGGGCACGTGCGCAGCACGTGACCCCCCCTGGGTTTGATGACGTGTGCTGACGTCGTCCCCTCCCGTCACGTGCCTCGCACGCGGGGAGGGTCTCAGGTCGGAGCGCCCGGCCGCGCGGCGGCGTTGGTGGAGCAGGACTCTGCGGGGGAGCAAGGCCGGCGGAGAGCGATGGCCGGAGCGGTGCTGGAGTCGCTGGAGAGTTGTTGGAGGGAGGGGCGAAGCTGTTGGAGGCGAAGGTGTTGATGACGATGGCGATGCGGTGGTTGACGACGTTGGCGGAGTTGGCGTCTGGTGTCGTCGATGGTCTGGATGGAGAAGGAGGTGCGGCTTGGCCACGGCGTTTGGCGGAGCAGCTCAGGCGGAGGGAGTAGCGGCGGAGCGGGGCTCCGGTGGCGACGACGTTGACGAGGCGGAGTAGAAGCTGCTGTAGGTGGCCGGTGAAGCGCGGAGACGTTGGTGGGTGGCTTGACGCCAAGGGGCGGAGCTGGGCACTAGCGGCGGAGGGGCAGTATGCAGCAAGGCATCGCCGCCTTGGATCTCGTCGACATCGAAGAAGCCCGGGCTGTCACCCCGGACCTCGGAGCTCTATCGGCGGATGGTTGTTGCGAAGGGGACGAGGGTCTTTAAATAGGGCATAGGAAGGGGTCGGCGATGGAGTTGTTAGGTGGTTGCGGGGATTTCGCGGAGGCGGTTGGTGGCCGGCGTTGGCGGGCGCGGCGGTCAAAAGGGCGGAGGACTTGGGGGTCGTTGAGGACGAAGATCAGGGGTCGTTCGATCGGCCGCTGATCGAACGGCCTCTTAGGACGCCACGTGGTGTTGATGGGAGGAAGTGCGGGGCACGTGCGGAGCACGTGCCTGGGAGGCACGTGCGACGCACGTACGTCCGCTTTAATATTTTTTTTAATAAAAACGAGATTTAAAACGACGAAAAATAGCTGACACGTGGCGGCCTCTGGGGATGCCACGTGTCAGCACCAGAAAATTCAAAAAAATCATTTTGTAAAATCAAAAAGAAATAGCAAATGACCTCAGATCGAAAAAGTTCCTTCACGAAAATGCTTGTCTCGACGAGATCTACAACTTTCATGAAGACATCAAAGCCAAATTCGGTCAAATATGAAAAGAGAATTTTTGGGGTATCCCATGTACATAGAATACCTTGATTTTTGGTTTTCTAATTTTTTTGTCATTTTTAAACAAGATAAAAAATCCGGAAAAATATGGAAAAATCAGAGATAAATAAAAGACACTTTAATCTAATTTTTTTTATTTTTTATTAATGAAGAAAATAAGTACATAAAATACAAGGTCAAAAACCGCGAAACTACAATGTACAAAAGAGGCCCAAAACCCAACTTTCACATATGAGCTCCGATTCACTTGAACTTGGTCTTGTTTTGAAGATAATTGAATGTACATTAGTTCAAAAGTGAGTAGGATCAAATCGGACACTGAATGGAGAAGATATGGGGCTTTTAGTCCGAAAATCCTGAAACTAGGGTTTGGGTTTTTGGTCCACTTACCTGGGTTAATTATTTTTTGTATTTTTTTATTTATTCTTGTTAGTGATGTGTACACAGTAGAAGTGAGTTTGTGGTATGCGGTGTTAGCATGAAGGAGTTAAAAATAGGGGAAGGTAGGCTATTTACAGGTCAATTTGGGCTTGGATTTTTGGCTTCTTAAAATATGCAGAAATTAACGCTAAAATGCAATTCTTATGAAATCATGCCTGAATGCTAATTATGCAGAATAAATGCAGAAATATTGTTGATTTTGAGGGACTTTGATCTTAATTAATGAGACTTAGAGTGATGAATCCGAGATTCATCATCCCCCTATACTTAAACCATGCTCGTCCCTGAGCATCAAAAAGAAATGCCATGAAGTGAAATGAGACTGGGTTCCATACCAAGACCATGAACTGAAGGTGAAAGTGAAACTAAACTCGACCTTTGGATTAATAGTGTGGCGGAACTTCTGTGAGACATAGAATTTCAAAATCAACAGCCCTCAAGTTCTACACATCATTGACACAGTTTCAACTCAGAAGTCATCTTAGATCAATCCTCTTCCCAAAGTATACCCTATGAACATTGAATAACCGACTCATGTGTGTGAAGGGTTTTAGCTCTTCCCATTCAGAATGTCGGACTACCATGCTCCTCTCCTCTCCAGTAACTCGTCCTCGGGGAGTCAGGTATTTCCTTCTAAGGTCTGTCGTGCTGTGTTCACAATCGAATGAGGGAGAAGATAGAAGAAAGAGAAAAGAACTGAGGGTGGCCAGTGTAGTCACCTCTCCTTGTGGAGATAGCCAGTGTAGCCGAGTCTCCACCAAGATCTGCAGGTTCTTTGAAGCTTGGACCTTTTTGGTCGAATTTGTATTTGGTAGAATGCTTCTTTGGATTTGGAATTTTTGGTGGTTCTGCTTGGATCTTGTTGTGCCCCTACGGATATAGAATCTTTTTGTTCCGTACATTTTTTGGGGTCTTAGAAAAAATTGTGCCCAGCCGTCCATTCCTTTTCCGAAGCTTTATTTCATGGCGTACTCCGGTCTTTAGATTTCCATGCTACCAGAAAAGAGACTCGCACAGTCCTCCAACATCCCGTCTGGGTTGAGCTAAGTGCATAGTGCGAGAGTGCGAATTAATTCCCTATTCCAGAGTTGTACCCAGAATGAAGAGACCAGGTTAGACACTAAGAGTCAAACGCTGCACATTGTCATGTGGAACTTAAGGAATTAAGTCACAAAGACATGAAGCTCTTAAAATCCTATTTCTCGGTGAAGTTCCTCTGAAAATTAGGTGGATTAAGGTCAAGTCCAGACCACTCTCGGTTTTGGCTCATAACTCGGTTCAGAACCCAATGACTTTTCACAGATGCAAATGCATGTAATGTTGGATGAAGTGCAGGTGTGTGCAATGCAGACACATTTTTTTTTGAATTTTTTTTGACATTTTATGCAAGGGAATTTTTTTTATATGCAGAAAATGGAATAAGAAGCCTCCTTTTTTTCACAAGATATTGGGCAAGTCAGTGTTAATAGCAAAACTCTTTTTTTTTCTTGTTGTTTTTTTTTCAAGTTAGTACCCACCCCGTAAATACATATAGACTTACGCGCAAGTACGAGATATGGGTAAAATATATACAAAGTATATATACAGACCCCCCTATACTTAGCGAGTGCTGTGTCCTCAAAGCACAAGAAGCGGAAGACATAGCTCGGGCTAAGCGTAAGGGAGTGGAAGAAAAAAAATGAAAAATAAAAAGCAGTCAGGAAATGAGGAGAGTAAATACAGGTGGATGTCGGTTCCCCCTATACTTAGGCTCTGGACAACCTAAGTATGGAAGAAGGGTAGAAATAACACGATCAGGAATTAGGAGAAGAATGGTATATACAGATGGCATCGGTCCCCCTTATACTTAGGCCTTGGCCTAAGTAGAGGAAGAAGCTGTACAAGGGAACCGATGTGGTCAGGAGGGAGGGTGGGTAGCCGATGATTAAGGCGGTTTTCGGCTGATCTTTTTGTGAGCCTGCGGTGGGAGATCGTAATGATGAGTCGGAGATGAGGCATATGATTCCCAACTATTGTCAGTGTCATCCTCAGACAAATTATGATGGATAGTGGATGAATTGTTTGAGTCAGATGAAAGATATCCATCATCGGAATTATCCTCAGAGGAGTAGTAATTGAAAGTGGGCATACTCCAAGTATTCTGGTCTTTTTGTTTTTTCAATTGTTTTCTCAGAATTCGTTCCTTCTTGGGGTCAATCAGTTTGTCCTCGGGTGAATGCTCAGAAGCACCGGTCTCCGTCAACTCATATGAAAGAATTCCAGTGTACTTGAAGAATGCAGGAGCATCAGCTTTGGATGAGTAGTAGTTAGGAACGGGAGTTGTCCAACGCGGATTGAATTTTGGATCCTTACGAAGATATGGCTTTAGGGCTGCCGAACAGACTCCACTCATGTAAACCATCTTTTCCGGACCTGATGAGGGATCATCAACTGATTCCTCTTCCGAAAGGTCAAAGGTGACTCTCTTTTTCTTTTGTCGTGAAGGTGTCGGTTCACTTGAGTATTCAGATGAATAGCCATTTGAATTTTCCTTGGTTGGTGCTTGGTCTGCGTGATTGTTCTTAGTTTCCCGAATGTTTGAGCACTCTCGATTTGGGATGATTTGGTCAAGATATTCAGAGAATGTTGCTCCAGGGTGTGACCATGCATATGTCTCAGGATCATAGTAGAAAGATTTATCTATTTTGAGATCCTCGGGGATTTGAATATTGGGGGGGGGGGGTTTCTAAACCAATAGTCTCATCAACAACTGCTATCTCAGGTGTGGTTGCGGGGTAGGGCTCTTCTACCGCTTCATGGTTACGGTTGTCGGGGACTTCGTGGGTTGCCTCAGAAGATCGTGGTTCCTCAAAGATAGGGTCGGATTTAAGTGCTTCCAATGCTGTGAAATTGATTTCCCGAGTTTCACAATCGATACTCGCCTTGGCCAATGCCAAGAATGGCTTTCCGAGAATGATTGGAGACTGGGTGAATTCCCCTTGATGCTCAATATCAATGATCGTGAATTTTACTTTGAGCGGAGCACCTTGGAATTTCATGATAACAGAAATAATTCCTCTCGGCCGCTTTATCGATCGGTCCGCTAATTGTACAATCTCTCGTATCTTCCGAATCGGTCCGAGTTTGAGTTCATGGAATACAGAGGTCGGGAGGATATTAATTGGTGAATCATCATCAATCCGAGCATGGGTGAAAATTGTGTCTTTGATTTTGCAGTCAAATCTGGGCAACCGCTTCACTATGCGGCTCTTGGTTTTTCTCCTCAACACCAAGGAGGAGGCCATTGACAAGATATGTCTTTCAGTCTTTGTTCGTATTCTGCCTGACTTTTTGTTCATTAATTTATCTGTTATAAATCTTTTAAGGTCGGGGAAGTGTTCAATGGCCTGTATAAAGGGAAGTTCAAATATCAAGCGTTTTTCCAGTGCTTCCCGTACAGTCAGATCCAAATTCCTCAGATCATCTTCAGTTTTAATTTTTATGAAATTTTCTGAATTTTCAATTTTTTGTGATTTTCAAATATTTCCATTTTTTTGGTATTTTCGGGGTGGTGTGGGGGTGTGGAATGTTCTTCAGATGAAAAGGGGCTCTGGTGTTCATGGAGAGGGTCAACGACATAGTCATTTTCAGAATTGTCCATAGGTCCCTGAATATCCTCAGAATTTTTAATCTCAGATCCAATAATTTCCTCATTCATTTTACTGTCCGAGCCACCATAGAATGCAATGAATCGGTCGGTAAATTTTTGAAATCTCTCCTCTATTGAATTGAATCTTGTTGTTATCCTCAAAATATCATCCTCAAAATTCAATTCATGATCAATCATAGGCGCAGTCGGTGTGTGTTCGATAATGTCATCTTCCATTTTCTCGTTTGTGCTGGGAGGAGAATTTCTTGGAAGATCCAATATATGATCATTAATTTCAGAAAATATCTCCTCAATAATCATGGAAGGAAGCTGCTCATATGGTCCAGTCATGTGGAGTTGATCCGAGTAAAATTTATTTCTTTGATCATGAGTGGTCGGATCTTGGTATAGTGGAGCATGTCTGAAGAAGGGGTTGTTGTTCAGGAAGCCTATTAGATTGGTGAAAAGAGATGGTGGTTGAGAGTTTCTTGGAGGAGGTGTTTTGGGTCTAATCGACACGAATTCATTTTCATAGTATAATTCCGATGGGTGTTCCGTCATTTTTGAGAGGAATGGGGGGTTGGATCTGCGAGAGTTTTTGGACAAGAGTTCCATTATGAGGTTCAACTCAAGAGAGGGAAGAGATGATTGCACGGGATAGTCAAGAGAATTTTTATCGAATGTGCGGCTATTGATCTTGAAATCGGTTCACGCACACCAATGCAAACACAATTCAAACCCCGGGTTCACCAACTCACACAATGAAGCCGTAAGAGTTTGGCTATTATCTTTTCAATTTTAGTTGGTGATAAATTCAATCTTGCAAGCCGTTTAAACGAGATGTTAGGTTTGGAGCTGGGCTCTATCCTAGTGTGCGTCTCTCTCCTCGCTGCAAGATAAAATCAAACAATGTCGGGGTTGCTCTCCCGCAGAAATTCTTGATTTTATGGATTTTTAAGATCGGCTTTATTTAGCAGTCCCAATTTTATTGAGGCGATCACTGAAGAATTTAGATGAACACAAATACACGTCTACCGTCCAGTCCCAATTTCCTTTTAATGTATGTGATAAAACAAGAGAGAGGAATTCGGGAAAAGCCGATGCACGCGGAAAACTATGATGAATGCTCAGTTAGAAGACTTACAGTGCCTCCTCGCAATCTCCATGTGGGATGCAATACAGAATTTTAAAAATTTATACTAAATGCGTGCAAGCCGATGAAAGCCGCACCTAAGCAGAAAGTTCTATTAGCGGGAAGAATTGAGTTGGATTTGGCTAAGTTGAATGATCTAATGTGCGTCTCAGTTAAAGTGCAGTGTGGCTTAAGATCCTACGAGCACAATCAAAAATAAAATGCTCTAAGAGTCGTATGTGCAGGTCTATCCTAATCGCCACTCAAGTCGGGCCCCACCCTCTCCGGAGAGTGAAACAGGCCACGACACACCACAAATAAAGTTCAAGGTCTTTTTACACACGCGAGAGTCCAAACGGACACCGCTATAAAAGTGCAGAAAGTAAAAACCTAGACTCTACTCTCTCTCACGACTCGACTCGATCTTAATTTAATTGCGGTTTCTTCGGGTGTCCGTGAAGATGCGTCGGTTCCTTAAAAAACCGCTCCACGTGCGCCGGGTACCTCGCAAGAAAAATAAGAGAGATGGGTGTAAGAGAGTGACTCAGAAAATAATCAAAAATAAAATAAATGAAATAAATACAAGAAGTAAAATGGGATTTACAGTGAAAAATTCGGGGGTCAGACTACCCGAATTCCGAAAACCGAGCGAAAAATTTTGAAACACAAAACTAACCCTTTGCCTCCCCAGAAACGGCGCCATCTGACGAATCCGGAAAAGCCGCGTTAAGAAGTTGTTTTTAATCATTGTTCGTGTTAATAATGATGTGTCGTTCGTTGTAGGCGGCTTTCGGAAACAGTCAAGAAATAACCACAAAATAACTATTCAAATTTAATTTTCGTGGTTCATGTTTATTTTACTTGGGCAAGTCCCAAGGTCGATCACAAGGAGGCAAAGGAACAACCTAGAGTTGTGTCTGTCCAATTTTTAGTTCGGTTTTCAAGGCAGTCTTTTTTTGGAATTTTTCAATGCAATATGAGATGCAAAAGGCAAGTTCGACCTATTTTAGGGACTAAAATGTAAATTAAAATAAAACGATGTCCGAAAAATACGAAACTTGGCCACAATGTAAATGACGATGAAATGAGTGCACTGTAATATTTTTGGAATTTTTAGATGCAATATGAATTTTTTTATGAATTTCTAAGTGCAAACAAATTAATTTTCAATATTTAATTTTAATAAATAGTAAACCTACTTATTTTCGAGAACTAAAATTATCTAAAATCTACCACTAGGTAGTGGATCTCAGAAAAATCCTAAACCTCAAAAATGTGGGGATTAATACCTATTAAAAATCAAACATTGAAATGTGCAAAATGATTTTTACAGAGCAAAGTATACATGCAAATGCAATGATTTTTGGGCACAACCACAATAAACTCTACACTATGTGATTTTTCGAAGATTTTTAGAGCAACGGTTAATCAATGATAAATTCCAGAGCATAAGATGGGCAAAATACGCAATTTTCCACAAACTAATTAATTAATAATTAGCTGATAATCATAAAAATACCCACAGTATCTCAGAATGTAGAGCATAAAGCAATGAACAAAGTGCTATTTTTTGTATAATAAAATGATGTCTAGAAGAGGTTCAAAACAGAGGTAGAACATATGGGGGTAAATGCAATAAATATAAATAAAATAAATAAAAAGGTGCAGACCGGGACCTAAAAGCAATTACCTAAACTGGAGGGGGGTGCTTCTGCAATTTTCCAGAGGGGCACGTGCATAGCACGTGCCTCTGGTCGGTGGTGGACTGGAGCGTAAATCTAGAGAACATCCGGGAGGCTCTTGCAATTTACCCAAGGGGCACGTGCGCAGCACGTGACCCCCCCTGGGTTTGATGACGTGTGCTGACGTCGTCCCCTCCCGTCACGTGCCTCGCACGCGGGGAGGGTCTCGGGTCGGAGCGCCCGGCCGCGCGGCGGCGTTGGTGGAGCAGGACTCTGCGGGGGAGCAAGGCTGGCGAAGAGCGGTGGCCGGAGCAGTGCTGGAGTCGCTGGAGAGTTGTTGGACGGAGGGGCGAAGCTGTCGGAGGCGAAGGTGTTGATGACGATGGCGATGCGGTGGTTGACGACGTTGGCGGAGTTGGCGTCTGGTGTCGTCGATGGTCTGGACGGAGAAGGAGGTGCGGCTTGGCCACGGCGTTTGGCGGAGCAGCTCAGGCGGAGGGAGTAGCGGCGGAGCGGGGCTCCGGTGGCGACGACGTTGACGAGGCGGAGTAGAAGCTGCTGTAGGTGGCCGGTGAAGTGCGGAGACGTTGGTGGGTGGCTCGACGCCAAGGGGCGGAGCTGGGCACTAGCGACGGAGGGGTCGTATGCAGCAAGGCGTCGCCGCCTTGGATCTCGTCGACATCGAAGAAGCTCGGGCTGTCACCCCGGACCTCGGAGCTCTATCGGCGGATGTCTGTAGCGAAGGGGACGAGGGTCTTTAAATAGGGCAGAGGAAGGGGTCGGCGATGGAGTTATTAGGTGGTTGCAGGGATTTCGCGGAGGCGGTTGGTGGCCGGCGTTGGCGGGCGCGGCGGTCAAAAGGGCGGAGGACTCGGGGGTCGTTGAGGACGAAGATCAGGGGCCGTTCGATCGGCCGCTGATCGAACGGCCTCTTAGGACGCCACGTGGTGTTGATGGGAGGAAGTGCGGGGCACGTGCGGAGCACGTGCCTGGGAGGCACGTGCGACGCACGTGCGTCCGCTTTAATATTTTTTTTATAAAAATGAGATTTAAAATGGCGAAAAATAGCTGACACGTGGCGGCCTCTGGGGCTGCCACGTGTCAGCACCAGAAAATTCGAAAAAAAAATTTCATTTTGTAAAATCAAAAAGAAATAGCAAATGACCTCGGATCGAAAAAGTTCCTTCACGAAAAATGCTCGTCTCGACGAGATCTACAACTTTCATGAAGACATCAAAGCCAAATTCGGTCAAATATGAAAAGTGAATTTTTGGGGTATCCCATGTACATAGAATACCTTGATTTTTGGTTTTCTAATTTTTTTGTCATTTTTAAACAAGATAAAAAAATCCGGAAAAATATGGAAAAATCAGAGATAAATAAAAGACACTTTAATCTAATTTTTTTATTTTTTATTAATGAAGAAAATAAGTACATAAAATACAAGGTCAAAAACCGTGAAACTACAATGTACAAAAGAGGCCCAAAACCCAACTTTCACATACGAGCTCCGATTCACTTGAACTTGGTCTTGTTTTGAAGATAATTGAATGTACATTAGTTCAAAAGTGAGTAGGATCAAATCGGACACTGGATGGAGAAGATATGGGGCTTTTAGTCCGAAAATCCTGAAACTAGGGTTTGGGTTTTTGGTCCACTTACCTGGGTTAATTATTTTTTGTATTTTTTTATTTATTCTTGTTAGTGATGTGTACACAGTGGAAGTGAGTTTGTGGTATGCGGTGTTAGCGTGAAGGAGTTAAAAATAGGGGAAGTTAGGCTATTTACATGTCAATTTGGGTTTGGATTTTTGGCTTCTTAAAATATGCAGAAACTAACGCTAAAATGCAATTCTTATGAAATCATGCCTGAATGCTAATTATGCAGAATAAATGCAGAAATATTGTTGATTTTGAGGGACTTTGAGCTTAATTAATGAGACTTAGAGTGATGAATCCGAGATTCATCAGCGTGCTGTGTGGTTAGACTAAATCAGTGAGAACTTATATAAAATCAGGACTGCTAACATTATTGACCAAAAAATAATAAAATTGGAAAATTTGTTTGCAGGAGATTAATCCCCGACCTTGTTTTCAGGCTGAGTGAGGGTACTTGAGTGTGTGAACACCTTAAGGCAGAGCCCAAATCCCCGCCTTCCATATCACGATCCGACTAATCCTAGCAAATATCACAAGTCGAATTTTTAAGTTTCACTGACTAGTACCAAGTAGCATCCGCTTGTCTCAGGTAGATAGGGGCGAAATTGCTGTACTTTGCGACAAGTTGCCAGTAACCCCCCAGGGTGAAGTTCCGGCCTTGTCAGCCTCCGCCTGCTTGCAGGTAGATAGGGGCGTGGTCTTTGAATCCATCGACTTAGGATAGGAGTGAAGAAAGGAAGGACAGGCGGTATCTTAGGTGATAGGTTAAACAGGGAAGACGCATCCGGCTCTGAGCCGACTTCCCTTTAGGCCGCGTAATCCTTGTTATCTTGCTTGAAAAATCACACTTAAAATATACAAGATTAATTGGACTCGATTTCGAGTCCTCCACTGTGTTGAGTGTGAACCCAGGGTCTTGGATTGATTTGTTTGCTTCAGGTAGGAGTAAAATCCTATCTTCTTCTCGCCAAATCAAGATGAGTGACTGGGGGGATATCGACTCTTTATTCACCAATCTTTCTTTGAGCCCCCCATGAAACTCCTCTTCATCGGCCCAAGCGCACCTTGGACCACCCAGGACTCATGACCCTCTTGAGTCTTGGTTCCCTCATACTCAGGGTGGTTACTCTCAAACCAACCCTTTCCTCTCCTCTGAGCTTACCGAGGAAGACCATCGCCTCGGTAAGAATTCCTTCCTTCATTTACCCTATGACACCGACATTGTTTCATACCCAGGACTAAAGGGCAAGATGCCGCCTAAGCAGCCATCATCGGATGAGGATCAATTGCGACAAATTCTTAATCGCCTTGCGAAGCCGAACAACTTGGTGGCAGCAATAACAGAGAAAGATCCGGCCACTTTCAACACCGAAGCATATCAGATTGAGCCAGATTTCCTAGACGATCACACCATAACTGAGCACAAGCCTTTACCCACAACACTGAAATACGCCTTCCTTACGGGTCAGGAAAAGAAATTTCCGGTCATCATCAGTTCACGATTGACCGAGGAGCAGGAATCTCGCTTGCTAGAGATCCTGGAGAATAACCGCAAGGCAATAGGCTGGAGCATTTCCGATCTCCATGGGATAAATCCCGCTCTGTGTTCGCACCATATCTACTTGGAGAATGAAGCCAAACCCTCTCGTGAATTCCAACATCGGTTGAATCCAAATTTACGAGAGGTTGTGAAGAAGGAGATAGAGAAATGGTGCAACGCGGGTTTCATTTATCCCATCTCCGACTCTAAATGAGTGGCCCCAATCCATGTTGTCCCGAAAAAGTCGGGAATTCAGACGACCACCAACGAGGACGGAGAGGAGATCGTGACGCGAGTGCCCACGTCGTGGTGTGTCTGTGTGGATTACAGACGCCTGAATGCCGCGACGAAGAAGGATCATTTCCCCCTGTCGTTCATTGATCAGATCCTAGAGAGACTAACGGGGAAAGAGTTCTTCTGCTTCTTAGATGGGTTCTCGGGCTACAATCAAGTATCCATAGGTCCGGAGGACCAGAAAAAGACCACGTTCACATGCCCCTTTGGTACCTATGCTTTCAGGCGCATGCCCTTTGGGTTATGCAACGCTCCAGGTACTTTCCAAAGGTGCATGATTGCTGTATTCGCCGAAATGGTCGGCAAATTCCTGGAAGTCTTCATGGATGACTTCTCGGTCCACGGCGATTCCTTCGATTCCTGTCTTAGGAATCTGGACCGAGTCCTCAGACGATGTTGTGAGGTCAATCTGGTGCTCTCCTAGGAGAAAAGTCATTTCATGGTGACGGAGGGCATTGTGTTGGGGCACGTCATCTCCAAGAGAGGAATGGAGGTTGACCCTGCCAAGGTGGATGTGATCAGACGACTCCAGTCACCAACCAACGTTAAATAGTTGCGGTCGTTCCTCGGGCATGTCGGATTTTATCGAAGATTCATTAAGGATTTTTCTAAGATTGCTCGACCGCTAACTGGGCTTTTAGGCAAAGACATGGAGTTTGTTGTAGATCATAAATGTCTTGAGGCCTTTAAGCTATTACAAGGAATGATTATGGACGCACCTATCCTACAAGCCCCAGATTGGTCTCTACCTTTAGAGATCGTGACGGATGCCTCAGACTATGCTGTTGGGGCTGTGTTAGGACAAAGAAGAGATGGCGTCCTGTTCGCAATCCACTACGCAAGCAAAGTGCTTGACACCGCTCATCGTAACTATACAGTTACGGAAAAGGAAATGCTTGCGGTAGTGTTTGCCTTGGACAAGTTTAGATCTCACTTAATTGGATCCAAGGTAATTGTGTTCACTGACCACACGGCACTGCGATACCTGATGGAGAAGAAGGGCGCGATGGCGCGTCTTCTTCGGTGGATTTTACTTATCCAGGAGTTTGATTTGGACATCCGTGATAAACCTGGAAAGAAGAACGTAGTAGCCGATCATCTCTCTCATCTCGAAGATCTTAATACTTCCGAGGATTCACCTATTCGAGACTCCTTCCCTGACGAGTCGATTTTTATTGTCGACTCACTCCCATGGTACGCCAACATCATGAACTATCTTGTCTCCAAGAAGGTTCCTGAAGATTGGCCGAAGAGCCACATCGACCGACTGAAGTCGGAAGCTAGACACTACCATTGGGAGGATCCGATCCTTTTCTTTGAAGGACCGAATTGTGTCTGGAGACGGTGTATTCCTCAAGAGGAATACGAGAGTGTCCTTTCTTTATGACACGGCTTGGAGGCAGGAGGACGCCACTCCGGGAAGAGGATCGTATGGAAGGTACTTCAGTGTGGCTTTTACTGGACGACTCTGTTTCGCGATGCCATCACCTTCGCGAAGTCGTGCCCGGTATGTCAGAGAATGGGAGGAACCGTCGGTTCCAAGGATGAGATGCCTATGCAGTCTGTCATCATTTTTGATGTCTTTGACGCCTGGGGCATCGATTTCATGGGCCCATTCCCTGTTAGCTTCAGATTTGAGTACATCCTTCTTGCGGTAGATTATCTATCTAGATGGGTGGAGGCTATCCTGACCCGAGCCGCAGACAACTGGACTGTCTGTAAATTCATCAGAGAACACATAATCTCTAGGTTCGGGATCCCCAAAATGATGATATCAGACGGGAGTAGCCACTTTGTAAATCGGGAGGTGATGAAACTCCTGAAGGACTACGGTATCGAACACCGTGTTGCTAGCCCTTACCACCCACAGACCAATGGTATGGCTGAGGTGTCGATTCGGAGGTGAAAACTATATTGCAAAAGCTGGTCCACCCGGACAGGAAGGACTGGTCTCAGATTTTGGATCAGGTCCTCTGGGTATATAGGACAGCTTACAAGACACCGTTAGGAACCTCCCCATTCCGAATGGTATTCAGAAAGCCGTGCCATTTGCCCGCAGAGTTAATGCATAAATCAGAATGGGCAATCAAGAAGGTCAACTGGAACACACACCTTGGGCAGAAGCAGATAGAAATGGATCTGAATGAGCTTGTAGAAGTCAGAAACCGCACATATGACAATAGTTTAGTGTACAAGGACAAGGTGAAGCGTTGGCATGATAGATATATCAGACGAAAGACCTTTGTTCCTAGACAGAAGGTATGGTTGTTTAATGCTAGGCTGAAGATCTTCCAAGGCAAGTTGAGGTCCAAGTGGGCAGGCCCATTTATCGTCCGCACGGTGCATGATAGTGGATGTGTCGAGATCTCGGATCTCGCAGATGACGCACCGACATTCCTAGTGAATAGACAATTGTTGAAGCACTTCGTCGAATCCAATGAGCAGTTAGCCCATGTTGAGGAGATTGTATTCATGCACGAGACAGATTCAACAGATACACCTCGAGCCGCGTATGAGACCTTACAGCAGTGAGCTCTAGCCATCAGCAGCATCTTGAAAGATTCAGACCGACCCACTTGTATATATCATCAGGCCTGTACATTCTGTCCTTTCTCCCTCGCGACTCTAGTAACCCATCCCCCCCTCATTACATCACTATCATGGACTATACTTAGGAAGACAAGATCCTAAGTATAGGGGGATGAGCCACCTGAGTCGGTTCACTGTACATTCTCCAGATCACATTGGTCCTCATACTCACTTCCGTCCTATACTTAGGCTGACCTGAGCCTAAGTATAGAGGGGACAGATGCCCGCATTGTATGTTCATCCACTTCTCTTCTTGACCTCGTCTTCCCCACTTTTTGACTTTCTTCTACACTTAGGCTGCCAGAGCCTAAGTATAGGGGGGCCGGTCGATTTCTATACATTTTTCATTCTCTTTAGCTCTCCTACGCTTAGCACGAGCTATGTTTTTTTCCTCGCTTTTCATGCTCTGAGGACATAGCACGTGCTAAGTATAGGGGGGCGTGTATATATTACATATATACTTTACCCATAGCTCGTACTTTCACATATTTTTGTATATATTTTGTAATAATTACGGGTGGGTAAAAATTGAAAAAAAATGTATACTTGTATATTTTATAACACTTGTAACTTTTGTATAATACTTATACAACTCTTGGAAATTGTTGTAAAATAGGAGGTGTACCAAAAAAAGATGAAAATAAAAATAAAAAATAGGCTTCTTATTTACTCTTGCATATCATCTCTGCATCTGAAAAGAAAAGAAAAAGAGTCTTGCATTTACATTTATCTACATAGCATGTCATCTGCATCTCATCTGCATATCTTGCATATGCAAAGTGAAAAGATAGTGGGTTCTGAACCAAGTTATGAGTAGATATTGAGGATGGACTTGATTTGACCTTAATCCACCTAATTTCAGAGGAACCTTATAGGAACTGGAGTTAAGATTTATCAGGTCAAGTGACTTAATTCTTTGAGTCTGCAAGTCTATGTTCACATGCCATCTTGATTAGTCTAAGAAGAATATCTCGTGCACACGCATGATTCTTTTAGATAATGACCTAACTTGGACAAGCACAATGCACGTAGCTCTTCATTGATGAGGTGGTGAGGAGGTAGAATCCTCTAGCTTGGAGTAGCACACGGGTGGAATCATCCATCCTCCTCTAGGGAGGGTAGTGCATCTCAACCTAGTCTGGTGGTGTTGACATCTAAGGACGGGATGCTGTGGGTTGCAATAATGCTTCAAAAGAGGGATAGTCTATTGGCTCGAGAGGAAAAACTCCTGATGTACATGCTGCACCTTGTATATAGTTCAAAAAAAATATTGCAAGAACTCCAAAAAAATCAGACAGGACCAAGTGAAAAAAAACAAAATACCTGTCGGAGTCTGTATATTAGCAAGAAGTCTGCAGCTAGATGACTTTGCTACACTGGTCAGGCATCCCGGGATAGGTAGCTACACTGGCTACCGTCCATTCTTTTCTCTACCCCCTCCTCTTGAGCTGGTCGCACTTGAACTTAGAAGGGAATACCCCGCTCCTCGAGGAAAGAGTTACTAGATCGGGTTATTGAGTTACCTTTTTAGAGGAGGCTGGTTCTGAGCCATTTCTGATGTGGAGAGTTACATTTCACTTACACAGTACAAGTAAGAATCATAGTCATCAGAAATTTGCGTTTGAGGATTTGTTCTAACCTGACTGTTGAGGCGTCTTGAATAGAAAACTTGTGGAACTTGAAGTCTGTTAGGTCTTAAGTTCAGATCCCAATAAGGTTCTGCCACACAATTAATCCAAAGGTTGAGTCAAGCTCCATTTTCAACTTTTGTTCATGACCTTGGTATGGAACCCAAAATCATTTCACTCTTGCATTTCATTTTAGTTGCTCGGACGAGCAAGGTTTAAGTATAGGGGGTTGATGAATCTGTGATTCATCACTCTAAAAGTTGAAAATAGAGGCTTGTTCCTGAGTAAATAGATGCATATTTCCCTTTATCTTGCACAATTAGCATTCATGCATGCATTCATAAAATATGCATTTTAGCATTCACATATTGCATTAAATAAGAAGCCAGGATCACTTGTAAAATATCCACCAATAAAATAACACCTACCTTAGAATAAATTACCATTAGTAATAATATCTCCTTTATAGAGACCTAGAATCCCTGATTCATAAAAAGCCCATAGCTCCCTCATACCAACTCCAAAATAGGTCTAATCACTTTCAGATGAATACACATTCAAATACCTTTAAAATGAGACTAATTTCATCCAATTTGGAGTTCATAGGAAGAAGTTGGGTTTTGGGGCCTCTATGTATACTATATATGTGTATATTTGTATTTCTATATTTTTTTATCATATTTGACCTCATCTCTATTTTTGGTCAACATGAAACTTTTATATCTCATCAAGATCTACAACTTTCATGTTTTGAGTTTTTCCAAATTTGGCCTCCTTCTCTCTCTAAAATCATTTCTCCTCTCAGCCACTCACAGCTGGCCACATGGCGCCCTCTGATTGTGCCACACGGCCCGCTCCCCATGCCTTAGCCGCCCGGGCCCACAGCCATTGGATCTTCATCTAGATCAAACGGGGGCGCCACGACCACGTGCGCCCTTTATTCCCACCGTCAGATCACTTCCCAGCCTTTCATCATAGCCGTCCGTTCCCGCCTCACTCCCCTCACGCC
Source organism: Ottelia alismoides (assembly GCA_037367405.1). Taxonomy (NCBI): domain Eukaryota; kingdom Viridiplantae; phylum Streptophyta; class Magnoliopsida; order Alismatales; family Hydrocharitaceae; genus Ottelia; species Ottelia alismoides. The sequence goes on from JAZKJV010010377.1 coordinate 371,382, forward strand.
ACATGGCAGCATTTGCGCCATCAGATCTCGCCTTCATCTCTTGATCCCTGTCGTTCTTTAGTGCCAGACCCTTAGCCATCCGATCAAAGCCTAGGGCTCATCTCCACCGTTCGCCAACGTCGCTCCCATATCGCACCACGTGGCGCAATCGCACCCCTTAGATTGCTTCGCCTTGATTTAATCCACGCCGCCCGCTCGCGCTTCGTCTTTAACGCAACGCGTGGCGCATTCAGCACCCTTGATCGCCTCGCTGCAGATCTAATCCTACCCGCTCCTTAGCACTTCGACCTGGGCCGTTGGATCACAAGATCCAACGGCCAGGACTTCGTCTCCTACCTCTAGATGACCTCTCTCCCACGATCTCAGCCTTGCACGAGGGGATGCCCCTTTCTATTCTCGGACCCACTCCAGCCACCCTCTCCGATCGTCAACACCTCCACAATCATCACCTCTCTCCCCTCATCCTCGCAAACTCCCTCAATCACCACAACTCCCACCGGAGTCGCCCCAAAACCTCCACGAACTCCACCTTCCAGCGACTCCGGCCAACACCTTCATCCTATAAATCCTCGCCCTCCAGCCACATTCACGCCTATCCGCCACCCCAGAGAGAAACCTTGAGCTCAGAGCCATCGATTGGTGACAGAAATTGAGTGATTATTCGAGCGACGATGGGTCTTCTTCTCTGGTGAGTTCCACGGTCGCCTCCGCCGTGCTGCAGCCTCCATCCGCGAGCTGCGTGAGCTCAGGGCTCTACCTACCCTTCGAGCGACGACCTGGAGCTCAAATCTGAGCTCCATTCCCCAGGTCGCCACCTCCATTTCTCTTCTGATCTTCTTCTTATTTTTCTTTATTTTTCTCCGATTTAATTCACCCTCCACCGTCATATTCTCGCTACACCTTCATCCCTCCGAGCTCTGCGACGGAGCTCCGATCTTCGCGCACCTTTCCGTATCCTCAAACACCGTCACCCACCTTCGCTCGACTCCAGCTCCGCCACCTCGGCGGAGCTTGCTCATCGGACCACTCACACTCTGCCTTAGGCCTCGCCGTTCACCCTGCACACCTCCATGCACACACGCGTGCTTCGGCTATCCTCTAACCCTTTGCAGGTGCTCTTTCCTTCACTGGCCGGAAGCTCACCGGAGCTCCCATCGAGCTTCATCGTCACCGTGCTCCAGACCAACTCCTCCACTCTTGAGGCCACAGGAGGCTTCGCCGACCATCCGCGCATCTTCGGACTTCTCCAGACCCTTCGGCGAGCTTCATCGACGTCTGGAGAACCGGGCGGAGCAAAGCCACCTTCGCCGGAGCCCCGCCTTCTCCTCTGCAGGAGGCGGAGGGCCGTTGGAGATGACGTTCAGCCACCGTTCGATCATCTTGATCGAACGGTCAGCATCATGCCACGTAGCCTCGCAAAGGAGCCGTAGGATCATCCTTGATCCCATGCTCAGGAGCAAGCCACGTCGACGTCAGCCGGAGCAGCAGAGAGCCATTGGATCGATTAGTGATCCTACGGACAGAAGCACGCCACGTCACCCTCTTCATCAAGCCCCGGGCACCGTTGGATCAATCCAAATCCAACGGTCACTGATTCGCCACGCATCATCAGCCATCAGCCGTTGGATCGTTCTTGATCCAATGTTCTTGATCGTGCCACGTCGCCCCGATCCGAGCCTCTTCCCCGACCTCTAGGCTCGGATCACCCGAAGCTTCGCCGAGCCTTCCTCCGAACCGCCAGAGCAGCCGAGCCAACGCCCGAGCCTCCGAAGTCACCTGAGCCTAAGGTGCCCCATGTGAGCAGCACGTGCGGCCTGGGCAAATTACACTAAGGCCCCGGGAAGTTTCTGAAATTGCAATCCAGTCCCTGTGAAGCGCCCCCACGTGAGGAGCACGTGCGTCAGTGGAGAATTTGCATTCCACTCCCCTACATTCTAGGTAATTGCATAAAGGTCCCTGTCAGCATATTTATTTTTATGTAATTTTTATTTTCTGTATTGTAGTTATACCCCTGTCTTTGCATGCATATTTAGGTGTCCATATGTCATCATTTTTAAATTCCAAAAATTGCATGTTGTAGTTTAACGTGTCCTTTATCTTATGTGACACTTGGCATAATTTTGTGATATCAGTGGAATTTTTAATTAATTAATTGGTCTATTTCTGTGATATTTTTCCCAATTTCACCTTTTAATTAATAGTAAATTCTCTGTAGATCCAAAAATTCCCAAAAAATCGCATTAGCTCTAGGATAATTAGATGCACCTTGCATAAAAATTTCATCTCATTTGCACACATTTTGAGGCATAAATAAATTATTTGGTGATTTCCTTAGTTTATTTTTAATAGGTTCATTTCACATTAAAATTAAGATCTGATAATTTTCCTGGATTCTTCATCATTAGATCTATCTAGGATAGGTTTTATTCCCAAAAATATTGTGATTTGATATTTATTAAAATTAAATTAGACAAAATCACACTGCATTCATGTTTAATTCACAGTAAATTCATTTAGTGTCAAAAAATTCCAGAAAAATTAGGGTAGCTTGATTTCATCATAATTCATCATCTGGGTAATTTTCATTATTTTTGGACTTCAATTTAATACTTAACTGATTTGAGTTCTAAATTGGCCTGATCATGCATGTGTCTTGTATAAAAAATCAAAAAAGACCAAAAAAAATATTCCCTCCGAAATTCTAACACTGGAAATTTGCTAAAAATTCACCTAAGGAGACAGATGCCTCCCTAAGTTCGACCTTGTACTTCCGCCAAGTAAAAAAAATTGCCGCTTGAAATTAACTTGTTTAAATTAAAAGCAGTTTTTGATTCCCTCTCGTTATCCGACTGCAACGAATATTGATAATTAATTTGGACATTAATTTGTCTGAATTAACTAGGGTAGCGGGAGCTTAATCACCTATAAATAGACCCCCCTATCCATTCATTATCTACGATTTCCACTACCACCCCCCCTAGGGCTAGGGTCGAGAGGTCGGGAGGAGGAGTGGGAGACGAGGGAGGAGCGCTAGCGAAGCGCTGACGGGAGAATGAGGAGGAAAAAGGTATGATCCTCTCTTAGTTTGTTTCATAAGCTTGGATTTCAATTCATCCTTTTCCTTCCAAGCTTTGTTCTTGATTCATCTTTCTTCCCGATTTGTTTTCTGTTGTGGTTTGAGGAGAAATCTGTGTAATACCCAACTTAGGTGCGGGCGGCTATGCATGTCAGTGAACCCTGTGATTTTTCATGCATTCACTCACTAAGATGCGTGGTGTCTACCGATTCTTCATCTCTTGTTGTTTGAGTATATTCATTCAGTTTTGATGTTGTTTTCCTCACGATTGATTTTATAGAGGAAACTCTTTTCGTTTTTATTTTGAAATATGTCCCGATATAAGGGAAACCCTGTCGAAATTTTCCAAGAAATATGTCCCGATATAAGGGGAAACTCTATCGAAATTTTCCTAGAAATATCATCTCGTATAAGGGGAGCTCTGCTGAAATTTCAAGAGAAAATATGTTCGTGGCGTTCTTCGTGTTCTTCGTGTTCTTCGCGTTCTTCGTGTTCTTCATTCGTTCTTCACGTTCTTGACACGTTATTAGCGTTTTTGATACAAAAATGAAATTTGATCTTTTCAGGAGCCTTAAAACATCCTTTCTAAAAATGAAACACGATAAAGCCTTGCATACACGAGAGAGAGCTCGATTAGGTAACGAAATCCTTCCTTTTGTTGTTGGGTTTTCAAACGAGATTATTGAAATTCTTGATTTTATGTTTTGTGCTATGTAGAACCCTAATTTTGGCTATTTTTTGATAAAGTCAGAACAGTTGCTTTTCGATTGCCACTAAAATAAGGTTTAAGCATCAAGTCGATGCGGTGGCTTTGAAAGTTAGGGTTTTGAAGTTAAAATAGGCATAAATATGAGTATATATACATATGAATAATATATGTGAGTCTATACTAAGTATTGTTGATTATGCAAATCGAAGACTTAACAAAATAATTACATCATGAGAATTGATGTTATTTGAGTTGGATCCTGACAAGGATCATATGTCACGTTAAGGATGATTGGGAGTAGAACTACAGGTCGGGCATGCAACCTGTAGGTTTGTCGGAAGGAACCCGTATTGGCGTTTCCCTATCTAGGTGGTACACGGTTGCCCTGTTATGATAAGTGCGCACGAAATGAATGTTTTGCAACGCGTGGTACCTGGAGCAAATATCTTCGGGTTACACGACGGAAGATGTGTTCGTGCCATGTGGAGGCACGGGTGGTTCAATAGCGGCTCGGTCACGATAATATGTATTTAAAGCCGCTAGGTTATATGATTAAATGTTAGCCTAAGGTTTTATGCAACCGAGTCCTCGAGGACGGTGTGCTCTTTTGTTTTCCGGGCTGAGTGTTTGAGACCCTGTTTAAAAAAATAAAAGAAAATTATCGGGGTAGTATTGTAGGATTGGTTGAGGCGACGTGTGGCGGCATAAGCTTACCAAGATCAACGCAATCTCCAATCCCGAAGTGTCCACAGCTTCGGAGTCCTTATAGTGGTGAGGTAATTCCATGAACTAATCCTTGACGTGGAATAGAAAGGAATAGAAATTAAATTGATGAAAAGGAATGAAACTTTTTGTGGTAACAAGTTTTGAAAAATTACCCATTTGTTTGCTTTTCCCTTCTTCGTTACTTAGCATTCGCTGATTTTTATCCTATGATTTATGGAAACCAAACAGGTATCGGTGAGCCAACGCAAGGACCTTAGTAGACATGTAGACAACCACAGTAGCTTTTCTTTGTAAGGTAGTTAGTAATCTTTGGTATATTTTTCTTTCAAGCTGATGTTCATGTAAATGGTTATAGTGGGACAATGTATCATCTGAACTTTATTTTGTGAATGGAAAAGTATTGAAATACTTTCTTCTGAATATACTTTATTTGCAGTCTGTTTCTGAATGTTAGTTGTGATTGCTGAATAAATTATTGCTGAGTAACCAGATCCGGTTATGGGAAGATCTGATGGATCGGAATTGGGGTCGCGACATAGGTACATATTTGCTAGGAATCTTATTCAGGATATATATTATTGTCTCTACTGCATATCCCCAGAAACTAAGTGGTAAATGTGCTTTGCTCATCATTGAACAGACCATATCCATGATAGTCCTGTTGCGTCTTTCAGCAACACCATTAAGTTGGGGAGTTCCAGGAGGAGTGAGATTGGAGACAATTCCATTCTCTTTAAGATATTCCTTGAATTCATCTGAGAGGTACTCGTCACCTCGATCAGATCGTATCTATTTAATCTTCCTATCGGTTTGGTTCTCAACCAAATCCTTGAATTCTTTGAACTTTTCAAAGGTTTCAGATTTATGAAGTGCTAGGAAGACAAACTCGTATCGTGAATAGTCATCAATAAACGTCAAATAATATCGACATCCATTTCGAGTCGTGGTACTGAAGTGACCACATGCATCAGTATGTATTAGGTCAATAATACCTTTGCATCTTGTAACCTTGTTACGGAAAGGCATCCTAGTCATTTTACCTTGAATGCAATGTTTGCAAGTAGGCAAAGGTTGAACCTGTAGAAAATCCAAAGGTCCATCCTTTATCAATCTATTGATCTTATCAATAAATAAATGACCAAGCCTTTGATACCAAATCTCATTCGAAAAATTTTCATCCTCCCTGGATCATTTAGATTTTTATTAGTGGCTGTAACATTCATGATACATTTATCAATGCACAATTAGTAGAGTCCACCAGAAGTCAAAAAACCATCTGTAATATATTTATCATAATGATTTATGACTAATTTATTAGAGAATATGAATGAATATCCACTTCTAACTAATTTAGATACAGATATCAAATTCCTTCTGATTTCAGGTACATAAAGACACTCTATAAGTATTAGGACTCTATCACTAGATAATGATAGTCGACAGGTCCCGACGGCGACTGCTACAACACTTGTATCAGATCCCATCTAGATGACTATCTCCCATTCTTCCAGATTTCTAGTTTCCTGAAACAAATGCAACAAATTGCATACATGAACAGAAGCACCAGAATCAACAACCCAACTTCCTTCTCGTCCAATGAGAAAACTGGTTTCAATGATGAAAGTAGATTTCATACCTGCTGGGGCTTTACCTTTGTCGACCAACTTCAGGTATTCCGGGCAATTACGCCTCCAGTGCCCCGGCTTCTTGCAGTGGTGATAGACGTCGATTTTCTTCGACGCTATCACTGTGGATGCATTGGAAGATGAGCCAACACCTTCACTCTTCTTCTTTCTCTTCTAGGCCGAGCCCTTCCAAGAACCTTGCTTCCGATCGCGCTTCCCTCTGACCTGTGCAACCATTGCACTGCCAACAGGACCATCTTTCTTCATTATGTCTTCTGCAGAATTTAATGCATCAAGAAGTCCAGCATTATTCAAGTCCAACATGTTCATGTGGAATGAAACTACAAAATTATTGAAAGACTTGGATAAAGACAACAGAATGAAGTCAACTTGCATTTCTACATCCATATTTGCCCCAAGGGTCTCCAGCTCAGACAAGTACCCAAACATTTTGAGTACATGTTCTCGTACTGAAGTTCCTTCTTGCATCTTGCAGCGAACAAGTTCTTTCAAAATGTTGTAGCGCTGGGTGTGGTTTATGTCACCAAACATATCTTTCAGATTCTGCATTATTTCCTGGCATGTGCTCATCTCCACATGTTGCTTCTGAAGAACATTGGAGAGAGAACCCAGGATATAGCATCTAGTCAATACATGATCTTCATTATACTTGTCATTGTATACCTTTTCTTACTTCGTTTTAGGGCTTTCATGCTTATCTTCTGAGAGCACATAACTTATGCGCTCAGCTGACAGAACAAGCTTCAAATTACGGATCCAATCTGAGTAATTCGGTCCGGTCAACTGGTTGACCTCCAGAAGCCTCCTTAGTGGGTTCATGGACTTAATTTTCTGAAATTAAGAATGCACTATATTAGAACATATAATCATATATTCAAATGTATGATATTTGATTAAGGCATTTTAAATAAAATTATTCTTGCATTGTCGACTTTGAAAGGTCATTCCCTTAATCACTTTCAAAGCAAGAGATATACTTACCGCTATATCTCTAGTAAGAACTGGGATCTCCTCTTTATCTTTGTCACATCCCAATAATATGAGAATCTGCGACTCCAATAAAGAGAAGCGGGAACACATTCCGCCTTGCAAGTCCAACTTACATTTCCCAATTCGGTCTTTAACACCCGGGCCCACCACCCCTAAGGTGATGTTGACCCGTCGTCGATTGAACCAATCGTCAACAGGAATAGTACTCGCTATGCGCAATCCAATATCGTCCCAATAATATGAGGATCCGATATTGGGGTCACTACGCATACGACCTTACTCTTTCGAGAAGCAAAGAGCCCGATCTAGATGCGCTTGCATATAAGAGTTGTCACTTCGTACGGGCATCTCCTATATGCAATCCCTGGCGACGGAAACCCTTCGCCTTGACGGGAGACCATGGATGTCACTTATGTGATCCTCCACCTCTTATTCAAATTTTAGTCAATTGTCATGAATCATATTCATATAAATAATTCTTCCAAGGGAAATAATGACTCTGTTTATAATAGAGTGTTTCAATTGGACATAATTAATTCAATCATATTAAATTAATTATCAGTCCAATTCAATCAACAAACTTGATTGTTTTTACTTGAATATATATATGGTATTATCTTTAAGTACGCATTAGTTCAAATTTTAATAATTATAAAAATACATCATGATCTCTCAGGCATCATTCGTTCCCTACCCGCTGTCATGTCCAGTACCGACAGGAGTGGGACGGACCGCAACCGGTGCGACCCGCTACCCCAGCGATCCCCGACTAGAAACCATATCCGCTTCGGAAAAAAAATAATGCCGAGTCAATCACTTTGTACTTGAGATGATCATCGGTTCTTCAACCGAAATTATACCATATAGTAATAATCAAAACATTTTTTATTATAAGGAAATTTTCTAGACAAATTCCCAATCCTATTCAAGCAAGGAGTTTGATAATTGTGTTTCCAATTATGATCTAGATCAAATCTAATCAATTTATTGGTTGAGGCCAGGTCAATTAAGAAAATAATCATAATTAAATATTTTTCAAATATTTTTCATAATTATTTCATAAAAATAACAATTAATTTCACTAATTGGCAATCACATGGTTCTTGATTAGGAATGTAATTTTAGCAGTGACCCCTACTTACTAAAATTAACATATCTCAATCAACTTAAATCCAAAAGTAGGTCAAAACAGTAATTAACTCATTAATCATGTTAAGATTCGCAGTTCCCGTAACAGTGAATACATGTTCATTAAAACAACCATATCTCGAGAAAACGAAATCCAAATTACGTAAACTCAGATCCTATGGTTTCCTTATTTAATGGGGAACAAAATACAAGTGATTAATTTATGTTTAAACATTTTAAACAAGGCCGAATTTATTCACTAAACAGATATGCGAAAATCAAATACAACAAAAACTTTTGCGACCTCTATGAACCCAAGTCGTCCTAGGTTTGCGAATCGTATCCAAAACCTTTGACCTAAGGCTCCGATACCACTTGAATTATATGGAATAATCCTCAAGCATATCACAGAAGCGTGAGCGTCGTATCGAATATGACGAAGAACGACTAGTCGAACTAGTTGTTCTATGCAGCGGAATTTTAAAAAAAATTCATGCGATGAAACCACATGATCCAAGAATAATTCTCGGATTGTTTCATAGAACTACAACAAATATAAAGGAATACCTCTTGAAGCGTGGTTGATCGAGTCTCTATGAAAAGAGACCTCCGGTCTGAAGTCCGATCGTCAGAGAAGAAGCTTGCGAGCGCGGGGATGAATCATGTGATCCTTGCAATCCAATGAGTTGATCCGAGCACGGTGAACTCCTGATCTCATCGTACGAGATCGAATGTCTTCTTCATGAGCATAGCACTCCAAGAAAACGGAGAACCGAAGAACGTCAAAGCGGCTACGCAGTGGCAAGGGCCACGGCGGCTTTCTCCTCTAGGGTTTGGTGGACGGCCACCAAGGAGAGAGGGAGAGGGTTGACGTGTAGAATGAGATAGAGATGTGCTTCATAATCATAGCCTTAGAGAGCATGGTATGCCTCTCTATTTATAGAGTTTTGGGATATATGGATCTCAATCCATGGGACACATAAAATCAATGGATGAGATTGATTTATGTTTAATCCAATGGTCAAGATTGTTGTTGGTAAAAGCCAACAACTAATAGTTTAATTTAGATCAAATATATTTGACAAATCAAATATAAATCAATCCTAAATTAAACCAATTAAATAAAGGAGATTAACCAACATGGAGATTGTATCTCCCATGGATTATGGTGGACGCCCACTAATTTCCATATTGGTCATGGTGGCCGTCCACTTGATTCCAAGTGGGAGCAATCTCATGAGATTTCATGAGATTGCATATCTCCATGGAAATCTCCATCATTTAATCCAACAACTTTTGTTGTGTATTATTCTCCAAAAAATAATTCATAATTAATTTTGAGAATATTGCAATGTTACCATTGGAAATTTGTGAATCACATTCACAATCCAAAACAAAATATAATTTACATTTTCAATTAATTACACAATGTGTATCCAATACACATCAATAATTAATTAACAAATATAAACTATAATTAGCTCTCTCTAATACATTATAAATCACATTTATAATATATTGGATATTGTTATCCACATTATTCTTATCTACATTAATTAAATCACATTTAATTATATTGAATAATTTCTACATACATCAAAATAATTAAATCACATTTAAGTATCATTCTCTTAATGCTTAGATATACTTCAACTATGGAATTATTCTTGAACCCTTTCAAGAATAATGCGATTTCTCTGCAGATACTTGGAGATAAGGACATGGCGATTGTATTGTTTCACGTATAGTGACTTGGATATTGAGATCACATCTCAAATCCAGATCTCAGGAACCTCCCATAGATGCTTGATTAAATCAATGCTGTAAATATAATCTTCTCATTGCATCTGAATCTCATTCAGATCAATGTCCAATACTTGGACTAAGATTAGGTTACTTCTCTACTGAGAGGAGTCACTAAAATCAAAACATATTTCATCACTCCCTTGGAATGGAAGCGTCATGGTTATACAATCGTTTATGATCACATCACCCTCAGGTATTCCCAACACCTCTACATCCTGCATACTGGAAGACCTATGATCATCCTGAAGATATAGATCACTTTTACGCTGTCATTTTCAGGGTTTGATCACTAAGTTTCTCAATCTTGGTCTTTTTGGGATTTGGTATAGATAGTATGCTTTCACAAAGCATATATCTTACCTTTAAATTCATGTCATGCTTCCAAAGCATGACGACCATGCATGAAATTTGATCAGTCCCAATACCTCATGAGTGAGCTCATGTCTTCCGGTTCACAAGTGAACCTGTATGATCCCTTTGAGAGATCATATTAGTCATATGTCCTTACATGCACACCACCTCGCCGGTGTATAGACCTTGGTTAGGTCATCAACCCATTGGTCTGTCAAATGTACATACTCAGACATATAGTAACACATTTGTCTCTGGTCAGAGGATGCATGCTTATGCTGTGACAGTATTCAACATAGGTCTTTGGTTATCTCGATCTCGTTAAGTCAACCCATTGACTCAACTAATCTGACACCTACGAATCACTATTCCCATGCAGAGGACCTGCATCAAGTGGTCGGTCAGATATCAGCTTAATGAGAAAGGATTGCCATCTCCTACTCAGTCTGGAGATCATCACTTAATAATCATTTGATGATGCTTGATGAGTCCTCTATCTAACTCCTTAGATATTCATCCAAGCATCAACCTCTATGATTCAATCAATGAATCAACAGTTGTATGATTATTAAGTTGGCCACGGTACATAACCATTATTGTACAGAGGGACCTTATAGTGCATTCATTCATTCAATCTCAGAAAAGGAGTGAAAGAACAATCGATAAGTTTTATTAATAAATCATTTATTACAATAACATTTATTGCAGGAATTGTTCGCCTCGGGCTCACATTTCTAACAATGGCAACATAGAGATTTCTTATCTCACATATAGTAAACAATTTTCTTCGTGAATGGACAATTGCTTAAGCATTTTGTAGAATCAAATGAGTAGTTGGTCCATGTTAATGAGATTCATTTTCATGCAGGGTGCAGATTTAGATTTAATACCCACCAACACTTATGATACCTTGAGTCTAATGCTCATCGACATCATCAAAAGATTCAGGCACATCTTCAGATTCAACGACATTCAGAGATTCAATAGGTAAAAGATCCAATATTTAGAAGATTCATTTCTCTTCCTTTCTACATTCCTATATCCCATCTATCCCCTATTTTTGACCACTATTCCATATTTAGGTTGACCATAGCCTAAGTATAAGGGGATTGATCTCCAATGTGTAAATCCCTACTTTTTTTCTTATCTTGCACTTGACCGCCTCATTTAATTTTGTCGTCTTCAATTCTTAGTCCGTCAAAAGCCGCATTATAGGGGGGTCAGTTAACTTCTATTCTTTTCATTCATTCCTGTTTAGTTTGAGCTTTGCCTTCTTTTCACATAATACCATGAGGATATAACATACGTTAAGTATAGAGAGTTTGTATATATAATAGATATACATTACCCAGAGCTTGTACTTATACTCGTTTGTAAATAAATAATCTGGTGTATGTCTAAATGTTATAAAAAATATATATTTTTTATTTTTTGGATACACTTGTACACAATATTGGTTTTGTAATTTTTTTTGACAAAATTAGGGTATAACAAAGTTATTCAAAATTGAAAACTTTTTGAAAAAAAACAAAAATAAAAACTTTTTTAAAAAACTTTTTTTTCAAAAAATACAAAAAACTGAATTTAGTCATTAACAAGCTCTTATTCCTTACATTTGCACGTGCACATACGACTTGTCGTACATCATAGTGCTTGATTCTGAGAACTCTAGACTTTGTGTTTCACTCACTCTTATTCATTAGGATCATAGGCTTAATGTACTCAAAGTGCATGGATTGAAGATAGGCTTGCTATATTGCACGTGGAATCGCTATGCCTAAACTGAATATGACACGTACCTTGCACGATTTGCTGGTAATTGGTGGTGAGTCATCATTTTGCCTATGGACATAGGATTATATTTGAGTGGGGGAGGAAGAACTATGGCATGAGTTTGTAAAATATATAAACAAGAAAGGCAGATTCTAGAAATTTTTAGGGATCTTTCGACTTTAATGAGCAAATTGGTGGAAGATGACCATAGGGGTGTAGTGAAGGAGTTAGTAAATTTGCAAAGATTGTCTATGAGATATGAAGTAATAAGGAGTGTTTGCATAATGAGCAAACTTTATACGGGTCGTGGTGTAAAAATAACTAAATTTTTGAAATATTTATTTATTATATTAATGACAATCCACGAAACATGAAGTTAAATATAATCTTTATGCACAAATTAAAAATGACGAGAACAGTTTTTTTTGCTAAGAAAATTTCGTATTAAAGGAAAAAGGCCCAAAGGCCTGTTAATACAAAAGGGGCCTTAACGACAATAAATGGGCAGGACAGCCAATGAGCGACAAGAGCAACAAAGAAGGCTAGTTAATAGCGTCAGACACCAGATTAGAGATAGTCCAGATCAAGTCATGCGAGGTAGAGGGCTGCCCCATAGTCCAACGACCGTTCCGTTCCTTCCAGATCGCCCATGTGGTAGCGGCGAGGGCAGCAACGTTCTTCAATTTCACATCAGGATCAGGGATCTTCGTACAAAAGTCCACAATAGAAAGGAGGTTGGTAGCTCCCAGATGGGGAAGGCCGAGGGTAGAGATAACCCCATCCCAGATAGACATCGAGTAGCTGCACTCAAAGAAAAGATGGGATGCAGTTTCATCCGTGGTATTACAAAGATAGCAAACACCATCAGTGGATAGGCCGCGACGAGAGAGCATGTTCAACGTTGGCAGGCGGTCCAGAATAGCCCGGTAGAGCACGCACGCGTGCTTGGGAACAACCTTCGGCATCCACAAGATGGAAGCCCAAGGCACGCAATCATCAGTATTTCTCACTTTGTTGAAGGCATCCTTGAAAGTTAAAGGGCGGGACAAAATCGCATGCGAGGAGCTGCCAGCACCAGAAGGGAACAAGAGGTGCCTGGCTTCCAAGATATGCTTCCAAACCAAAGAATCCCCCTGAGATTTGATGCAGTCCAAAAAATTGCCCCCTCTAAGATATCTGTCACGCATGTAGGTAACCCAAATAGAGTTGTCTTCGGGAGGAAGGAGCCGTCAAGCATAGCCCTCTCAGCAAGCAAGGAAATAGAGTCCATCGCAATAACAAATAACATGGGACTAAGTGGGTCCCCTTGTCACAGACCTCTAGAACAAGGGAAGTAGCCGTATGGAGAGCCATCAACGAGGATCGAGAACATAGGAGAAGATATGCAATTTGAGACCCAACCAATCCAGGTGTCATCGAAACCCCTCATGGATAAGCTTTGGAGCAAGAAGTTGTGAACAATGGTGTCGAAAGCCTTGGTGAGGTCAACCTTGACACAGGCTCATGACGAGAACAGTTGGATGTGAGGATGTTGATGTGGATATCAATACTCAGGCCTGTGCCAATTTCCAAAGCGGTCATTTATAAAGGGATAATTCTTAATGGATAGTCATATTACGTATACACAACGAACAGGGACCCACATATTCAACATCATGAAATCCTGATCTAATATCCAAATGTTGGCGGATGTTCGTTCTAGGAAGTAGCAGCTCGTCCTTCATGGCAAAATATACGCAATCGCATGCAGCTGCCCTCTGATTGACTGATGTGATGATGTAATCGAGGAGAAGAAAGATCATGATGGTGTTGGAGATATTGTCGGCACGTTATAGCACAGGAACTTTCTCTGCCTTTTTCTTTCATCCATTGGCATTGGTACTGTGTTAGTGCTGCTGTTCCCTTGGTAAATATCCTCAAAGAACGCGCACAGCCCACTTTCCAGATCACCTGCCCGTCCGTCAGATGACCCAACGGAACTCCCGACGTTGTTTCCCACGCATCTGTCTGTCGCCCCCCTCCCCCCAAACCAGAGGGCGTCGGCGACTCCCCTCCATCTTCGACCACCATCGTCTTTTTCTCTTGGGCACCCACCACACCGTCAGCATGTCCAAAGTAACGCCACAACGACAGCTTGAGCTCGTACGTAGCTTACCCGGTTACGGATTTACTTTCTTCATCTTTTCTGGTTAAGGTTAGGTTTCTTCCCAGGATTTTTGTTAAAATATCTCCCTGTAATCTTTGATTTTGCAAAATATGCTGCATTATCGTGTTTAGTGAAGATGTCTTTTGTTAGCTTGTCGTTGATAACGACGTTTAGCAATTGTTTCCCAAAAATATAGATAATGATGCTAATTAATTTATTGGTTTCATAAAATTGTCTTTTTTTGATAAGATATTGCAAATTTCTTAGGGATGAAAACAGACATGGGTATGTTCGAACACCCGTTTACCGTATCAAAAAATTACCGAACGTGTTCAAATATCAATCGAATACGGATCGAATATGGATATGATTGTAAAAATGTCCACCAGTACATTACTCAATCCACCAGAGCACATATTACTATTATTATTATATATTATATAATATAATATATTAATGTGCAATGTTCTATCTATGATATCAAACAAAAGTTATGAAGCCCAGTATACAAAAGTTATGAAGCGCAATACCCTTTCACAGTAAGAAAAATGACCTATTACATTGAATAATTTCAATATTCATTGTCAAATTGTCTAATGTTAATATAATGATAAATATTATTTATTGCAAAATTAGCTTTTGTTTTTACCATTAGGACTGAATTTGACATTCGTTGCTAAAAATTCCTATGACAATGATATCCTTTGGCTTATCGTTAAAGTTTGTACAAATTAATGCTAAAATTAACAACGATTAGAATAAAACATCAACTAATAAACATTATGTGATTCGTTGACATAAAATGAATACACTAATCGGTGGGAATTATTCGTTGTTATATATGTAACTACATATGATATAACATTGATTGCTGAATTATTTATTGCCTCGTGTCAATTATTTGTTTATAGTGTATCCATCATATGGCTTCCCATTCCACTAGCCGCTATGGGTCGCCATTATTGCATGCCTATCTCGTCCGCTAATGCTTCATTCTCTTTTCCCCAACGGATCTACTTTAATCGTATGATTCTTTCTGAGAACATCAGTCATTTTATTCCATCTCTGCTAACGGGAATCCATGCATCCCTTCATTTTTGGATCCAATAATTTAAATTTGTGTTGAACTTTTTTATCTTATAGTGTATTGGACTCATATTGACTGAATTCAACTATTTGAGTTTAGCTTTGCACAAGCACTGCCTCCTCCCTCATCCAGGCTGCAACATCTAGCATGGTGACTATTCAGCACCGCCTCCCTTGCCCAAAGTCATAGACGTTGTTGCGTGTTCAGTTGCTCCTCGTATCGTAAGGCAACCGCCACCGTATCAAATCCCGTAGAGTGCAGCTGTGATACTCAAGGCAGTGCATTCAGCGAATACTGAAAAGTTTATTTCGCATTCTTCTATAGAACTCTCGTGTATTAAAGTTTGATATACTATTGGGATTATTATATGGTCGAATGCGGTTATCATGAAGTATTGGATTCTAATGTTCAACATAAACACATCTCTGACATTTTGTGATTATATTAGGGATAATGGACACGTGATCATAAATGAGCATATAAAGAACATTGTAAAATGCGATGATAGTTTTGTTACCCCATTTGAAGCATATAGAAAATGATGTTTTCAAAGTAGGTTATTTCAACGTACTTTACAAGAGGTACGTCTTTTATTATAAAGGAACGTGTTTTTTGAGTTATATATCGTAACATATCTATTCTAATTGAGATAGATATCCTGATTGACTAAGTATTGTTATCATGATTGTATTTATTTATATTCCACCGTCATTTCTTTAATCACTATGAATATGATAACATTACGAATATGATAAAATTCCGATCCGTATTCAGATCCAATGTTTATTGGATCACATTTGGATTCACTCTTTATTCGATGCATATTCGTATTCGATGGATATTCAGTTCGAATTTATATCTGATTTTGAAGGATGTGGTTTCCTTAATCAATTTCTGATTAATATCTATATTCTATATTCATATTTTACATAGATGATGTGAATATGGATATAGAAATGGCCATATTATATCCGTATACAATCAGTTTTCATCCATAAAATCCATTCTTTTGCTTTAATTTTGCATTTTCTCCTCCACTTTTCCCATCTCCTATCACCTCCTCCTTTTGTAAGTTACTAGCTTTTGGAAACTAATTGCAGGCTTTAAATGCAGTGAAAGACCAACACTAAACTAAGGCATAATCCCATCACAAATATTTAAAGAGTTGATAATGTAAAAATCCTAAAAATGCATTTAAATATATATAAAACTTTAAAAATAAAACATACACGGAATAGTGCATTGATGAATCCATGATTCACATCTTCTATTCTTTTATTTTAGCAAAATACATAATATCTGTAAATATGTATCAAATACAATAAATTAGCATTGTGCATGCATTTGTCAATATTGTGTAATTAACATTCTTTTTGGAAAAAATAAAAGAGTAAAGAAGAAAAGAAAAGGAATAAAATAAGGATGTATTTACGCAATAAATGCAGGCTGATCCAAACCCCAAGAGAAGGCCAAATATTGGTCTGATCGACAAGGAATAAAGTAGGGAGAAATAGGGTCTGTATGGCTCGTGTATTCATCACTATTATTCCTGAATACATACATACATGCATATATATATATATCACTCATTTTATCTCTAAGTAAAATAATCTCAAAATAAATTCAATATCCTTTATAAAATTGGTAAATAAAAGAATAAAAAATAATAAAAATAAGTAAAAATTAGAATATGTACAAACATACAACACCTATACTTGTACATATCTATTTCTTCTGTAAATGACTTGTATCTATTTTGTATTTTTGACACTTGTATATATTCCTAATAATAATATAAAATTGAAATAAAAATCATAAAACACAAATTAAATTAAAATTAAAATCATCTTTTCATTGTACAAAGTGCCAAACATGTATATATTATTCATAACAGCAATTTATTTAACTCCTATAATTAATTTATAAAAATCAAATAAAAATACTTTTATATGCAATAAATATTTTGTAAATAAATAATATACAATGTATTTGTGTAAAAATAATAAAATAAAATACATGTATACAATAATATAGGTATATTATACATGTACTTAATGCCCTATCATGTATATACTGTATATATTTATTATTAAAAATAATTAAAAATCACAGAAAATATTTTGAAAAATAGCTAACATATTTGTTTTATTAATTCATTATTTTAAAATCATTTGTTATTTCTAATCAATTTTCCTTTTATTTTGTTTATTCTAATTTTATGGTTGGTCAACTCAGATCCGTTGACCAGGTCAACCTCCTCTCCTCCAGACCCGACCTGGGTACCTCTTCGCCAGACCTGATTTCTCACCATTTTCCAGCCCAGGATCGACCATCTTTTTCCTCGAATCTTTCACCCGAATGTTCCCCTAGGATCCGTAATCCTCGCGGATCCCTAGGCACATCTGGATATTCCTAGGGTTTCACGCTCCTGCTCGATCTTTTAAGACCTCGAGAATGCCTGTAAAACATCTCCTTCGCCTCCGTACCTCAGTAGCTCATCCCTAGCACTACCTCTCCTCCATTTTGTCTCTAGGACCGTGACAGGGTTCTTTAACATCCTTTGGAGCTTGAGTTGGCGGCAGATTGCACACTGCTCATAGGTGGTCGGAGAAGCTCCGCCTCGTTCAACCTCCTCCGCCTTCCGCATCGGAGTTGAGGCCACAATCCTCCACCTTCGCCTTCCTTCGATGATCACCGTAGATAACTCAAGTATCCTTGCTTCCACTCAATTTCATCATTTCACTTCGATTTCATCTCACAACCACCTTTCAACACCACAGCTCCGACCATCTAGTCGGAGCTCCATTTCACACATCCATCCTCATAGATCGACTCCTTATACCATCATCCGCCTTCTCACGCAACTTGTTCCCCCTACATCTTGCTCACCGGAGCAAGATTAGGACTGATCTCCTCCCTTCACGTTCACAGGAGATCAACTTAGCACAAACCATTGCTTCTCTCATTTTCAACTACCAATAACCGCTGTCAAGGCTTCCTCCTCGAGCATCAGATATTCCTGCAGGTTTAGGAGCGAGCTTCGGGCACGATTCGACCCTCTTCTACGATGGAGAAGCATCTCCTATTGCTCCACTTCCTATATACTCATCCCACCGTTCTTTGCTTCATCGGAACCTCTAGTACGACATGAACTAACAAGCAGAGCATGATGAACCTTTTAAGGGGTTGATCGGAGCATAGCAGCAGCAGATATCTCAAATTGCATCAACCCGACACCCCCTTCTCGCGGTTCTTCTAGCCTATGTTGTAGCCGTCAGATGATGGAATGCTCCTCCATATTTGATAGCCACCGTCCGTCCATGCCCAAACCTAATGGTTTGATCAGATCATACCGAATGTTAGCACCTTTATTCAGAGCCGTCAGATTTGCTCTGTAACAATCGATCATGACCGTACGCTTCTGCATAGCCATGCGTTGCCCCGCCTGTAAGGGTATATTACATTTTCTACCATGTTGCTTCTTTTATTTTGTTTTAGTTTAATAACTGTAATAAGTAGTTAAAAATATTTTGCAGTTTGGACACTATGCTTTTTCTATTTACATTTTAGTACGGTTTAGTCGATGTCACGTGTGGCTCCACATGTCTTTCTAATGTATTTGTAACATTTACTCTGAGTTTTTAACTAGTTAATGAAATAGTCGAAGGTTTTCTTAATTTGCACTTATGCCCCTGTGAACGAAAAATATGTGGAAGGTCAAGATCAATAAGAAAGAAGATATAAGATGCATGTAATGAAGAGAGATCAGGTATATCATCGAATAACTCAAGGGTCGACTCATCCTTGCGAGGGTCGTCCAGGAGAGAAGAAAGATCAAGCACAAAAAGATCTGAAGTATCGGAATAATCAGAACACTTAGAATATTCAGAAGACTCGATCTCGTGATCCGACAGATCGGATGCACAACTAGAGATTGAAACCGAGTACAGAGTACTGATGAATCCGTGATTCATCACCTTTATTCTTTCATTTTGACTAAAATCCTTGGCAAAATATATGTAAATATCCACTAATTCCAACCAATTATCATTCTAACCACAAATATTAATATTATATAATCAACACTTATTTTACCAAAATAAAGAATAAAAATAAAAAGAAAAATAAAAGAAAAGAATGCTAGAGATATAAAATATATACAGATTGATCCTAACCTCGAGACCAGTCAATATTGACTTGGTCGATAAAATAAATAAGTAGGGGGAGATAAGGATCCTAACCTATAAGAATATCAAGAAAATTAAGATCAAAAATATAATTTATCCATTTATCACATTATTAATATTTCACCTATTTTATTTTTTTATCAATACAATATCAAATCACTTCTTTTGTAAAAATTGATCAAAAAAATATATACTATTTTATAAAAAATATTAGAAAAATATTTAGTCACCAAAAATAATTAACCGTAATGGACCAAAAAAGCCGCAAAAACTGACTTTCGAGGTTCATAACTATTTATAGAAAACTCCAAATGGATAAAACTCACTTTTAAAACCCGTTTATACTTTATACTATTTATTTAAAATATTAAAAAGAATATTCAAATAAAATCGGTGAGTTTTGACGTTTAGGACCCATTGTGTATATGTACTATATGTAGAAACTTCCTGGATTTTTAATTTAGCAACCTTAAATCTGATAACTTAATTTCTTTTCTAAAAGTATTATAAAAGTGTATATAAAAATATAAAAATATAACTAAGACAAAATACCAATAAAATCCGAAGCCTCGAAAACGCTACCTAAATTTTCCAGACTTCATAACTCGGTCGTATGAACTCTGAATTGGTCAAACTCAGTTTTAAAATTCATATTATAAAATTATCTACAAAATGACTCTAGTTTCGCTAAAATCAGAGTTAATACGAAAAATGTGGGTTTTAGGACCATATTAGTATATTGTATAAATACTTTACTTAATCCATTAATATTTAATTAAATTAAAATGAAAATCATTTAATTAATTAATTGATTATTTATTTAATTTAATTTATTATTTAGTAATTGATTATTAATTATTACTTGATTATTCATTAAGATATTTAATTAATTTATTATTTTAATTACTAATTACGTAATGAGTTTTAACTACTTCTTTTAAAATAATATAAGTATTAAATTCTTAATTTAAGTTATAATTAATCATATTAAGTATTTAATTAATGTTATTTAATTATATTTTTTTATCTTTCTCTCTGATCTCTTCTCTCTCATACTTTCCCAATTGCTATTCTCCTTCCTCCCGATTCTTCCTTCCTCTACGCCACCCGCTACCGGCTCCTCCCTCCTCTTCTCCTCCAACCGTCTAACGGCCAACCATCTGTTGATCGTTCATCCAACTTCCTCCAACCACCCGCGGTGCCGCCACCGTTGGCGGTACCCATACCCATCTTCGTCTATAAATAGCTGTCCAACCCCTGCCGTCTTCGGGATCTGCCATTTTTCTTCGAGTTTCTCCATTGAGCCGTTAGTTGAGAGGGTTCGTGACTGGGTGTCCTCCTCCGTCGAGCGAAGGAGTGCGAAGTTGGGCACGATCAAGTCACCAACGTCGATCACCGCTTCGCCACCGTGATAAATCCGAGACTGCACTACTAAATCTGTGTGAATTATCGTTTTAATATGTCGTTTCATTGTAGGCGGGAATCCCGAATCAGTCAAGAAATAACCACAATTGATTAATTCAAATTTCAGTCGATGTGGTTTTGGTTTATTTTACTTGGCAAGTCCGAAGTTCGAACTCAAGGAGGCAAATGAACAACCTAGAATGTTGTCTATCAAAGTTCATGCACGGTTTTCGAGATGGTATTTTTTGGTATTTTTAATGAAATTTGAAATGCGAAATGCAAATGAGGCTAATTTTAGGGACTAAATACTATTTTCAATCAAACGACGTCCGAAAATTATAAAATTTGGCCAAGATGTAAATAATGATGAAATGAATGCACTATAATATTTTTGGGATTTTTGGATGCAAGATAAATATTTTATGAATTTATGAAACCAAACACAATAAGTTTCAATAATTAATTACAATAAATGTTAAACCTAATTATTTTCAAGAGATAAAATTATCCAAGATCTGAAACTAGATGATTAATCTTAGAAAAATCCTAAATCTTAAAAACACGAGGTTTAATACCTATTAAAAATTAAAGATTGAAATATGTAAAATGATTGTTAGGGAAAACCATGAATGCAAATGCAATTCTTTTTGGGCACGATGTTAAACATTATTAATTCTCTTATCCATGTATTTTTGGTAATTTTTCGAACAGTGGATAATTTAATATGAAAATCCAAGCAAAAAGTGGGCAAGATATACGGTTTTCCACAAAAATATTAATTAATAATTAACCACATACCACAAAAGTATCAATCGTATGCCAAGATGTAGAGAATTAATTCTAGAACAAAATTCCTATTTTTAATAGATAAAATGATGCGAGTAGAGTTCAAATAAAAGGGGAACACATGGGTCTGTTTGTAATTACAATAAATAAAAAAAATAAAAATATGCAGAGCAGGGGTATAAATGGAATTATCGAGACCCCTAAGGGTATTCCTGCAAAAATCTCAAACGGTCACATGCCAGATACGTGACCCTTGAACAAGGGGAGATTATAATACTACAGTTTTTCCAGGGAGTTTTGCAATTTCCCAGCAAGTCACGTGCATGTCACGTGATCCCTAGGAGCTGGATCTGAGCGTAATTCAATGTATCTCTAGGGGCTTTAGGTGCAAAATTCGAAATGTACGTGACGCTCACGTATGCGGGGAGGGGACATTCCCCCAACGCACATGCCTCGCACGTGGCTGGGGCCTCGGGCTTCACGCCCGGTCGCTCGCGACGGGGAGTAGCGGTCCTGGAGTAGGGGAGGTTGATCGATGGTAGGTTGGCGAAGGTGGAGTCCAGGCGAAGTGGGGCGGCGACCGACTGAGGGGAGACGAGGGTGGTGGCAGGGTTGTGCACCCCACGGTTGGAGAAGGAGAAGTGTTGTCGTGTCGTTGGCTAAGCTTATGGAGGCGAGGGAGTACGTCTGTGGGCGATGGGCGGTGAAATGTTGGACGTCGGCTCTAAGGCGTTGTGAGGCCAGAGCAAAAGCATGCGGCCGGCGGAGCAACACTACAATATGGCCTTGTGCCTCGGACCTCATTGGCGAAAGAATGAGGGGGGTCGATTGTCACCACTGACCACCCTCCCTGCGTTGTGTACGACTATCGGTGGATGAGCTTGAAGAAGGGGACGACGCGAGTGGAATTGGAGACGATGGGGGTTCGTTTAGGAAAGTCGTAGGGGTTGGCTGGCTTGATTGAGATCATGACGAGATGTGGATGAGGGAAGATTAGGAAAGGGGAAAGTCGGCTGAGGCGGTGAGGTCGAGGGGGGATCTGGGACGAGATACGCGAGGGAGATGGCTGATCTGATGATGGATACACGGGGCAGTGGCGGAGATTTCAAAGGTGCGGGTGGCGTCATTGGAAGGCGGTGGTTGACGCTCGGAGGGGGAGGCACCCAGATGTGGAGAGGAGGTGGGAGGAGGAGATGGCACACATGTGCCATCCGATCAGCCGAGATCGGACGACCCTAGTGCGACCACGTGGCTGGACGCGGAAGAAAGGGTGGAGCACGTGCAGGGCACGTGCGCAGGAGGCACATGCGATGCATGTGCGAGGCTAATTTGTTATATAAAAACGAATTTAAAAACGTCCAAAAATGGGTGCCACGTGGCGGCTCTAGGAGCGGTCATGTGCACCTCCAGAAAATTTGAAAAATTAAATAAAAAGATAATTTAATAAGAAATAATAAACGAACTCGAATCGAAAAATTTTCTTCACAAAATTGTTCATCTCGACGAGATCTACAACTTTCATGAAGAGACCAAAGCCAAAATCAATTCTTTGCACAAAGTGATATTTTGGGGGTATCCCATGTACATAGAATACCTTGATTTTTTGGTTTTATAATTTTTTTTATTTTTAAACCAGATAAAAATATGATAAAATCAAAGATAAATATTTAATCATTAATCCATCTTTTGGATTTTTATTAAATAGGAAAAATAAGATATAAAATAAAATTCTAAAATGACAATTTTTGTATAACTGGTTAGTGAAGACTCGTACTCAGTTAGTTTCTTTGATTTCAAGCTCATTTTGGATTTGGATTTTTGTGCATTTTAATAAAAAATTAATCAAAGAAAATAAATGAAAAATAAATAAAATAAAATTGGTTAATTATGTACATAAACTAATAGATCAAAAACCGCAAAAATACAAAATGTACAAAAGAGGCCCAGAACCCAACTTTCACATATGAGCTCCGATTCATTTGAACTTGGTCTTATTTTGAAGGTATTTATATGTACATTAGTTTAAAAGTGAGTAGGATCAAATTGAACATTAGATGAGGAAGATATCAAGATTTTAGTCCCAGAATCCTGCAATTAGAGTTTGGGTTTTTGGTCCACTTAATTAGGTTAGAGAATTTTTTATATTTTTCGTTTATTCTTGTTAGTGATATGAGGAGGTGGTTTCAAGTCATTTGGAGTTAGCATGAATTAGTTAAAAATCAGGTATGTTAGACTATTTTACAGGTCATTTTGGCTGGGATTTTTGGCTTCTTATTTTGTGTAATAATGAGTGATAAAATGCAATTCTTATCAATACATGCATGAATGCTAATTATGCAAAATAAATGAAGAAATTCCAATGACATTTAGGTATTTGAGCTTAATTCATGAATTTTAGAGTGATGAATCTGATATTCATCATCCCCCTGTACTTAAACCATGCTCATTCCTGAGCATCAAAAGGAATTCAAGTATGTGAAATTAGATTGGATTTCATACCAAGACCATGAGCAGAAGGTGAAAATGGAGCTTGACCTAACCTTTGGATTATTAGTGTGGCAGAACATCAGTGAGACATAGAATTTTAAAATCAACAGCCTTCAAGTTCTACACATCATTGTCATAGTTTCGGCTCAGAAGTCATCCTCGATCAATCCTCTTCCCAAAGCATACCCCATGAACATTGAATAATTGACTCATGTGTGTGAAAGGTTTTAGATCTTCCCATCCAGAAGGCCGGAATACCATGCAAACCTCCTCTCCAATAACTCTTCCTCGAGGAGTAAGGTATTTCCTTCCAAGGTCTGTCACACTGTGTTCACAATCGAATAAAGGGAGAAATTAGAAGGAGAAAAGAAATGGAGGGTGGCCAGTGTAGTCACCTCTCCTTGTGAAGCCAACCAGTTTAGCCAAGTCTGCACCAAGATCTGCAGATTTTCTTGAAGCTTGGACCTTTTTTTGTCAATGTTTATTTGGTAGCGACTTCCTTGTATTTGGATTTTTTGTGGATCTGCAGGGATCTTGTTGTGCCCCTACGGATTTGGAATCTTTTTTCTGTACCTATTTTGAGGTCTTAGAAAAAATTATACCCTGTCGTCCATCCCTTTTCCGAAGCTTTATTTCAACTCGTACTCCGATCTTTAGATGTCCATGCTACTAGAAAAGAAACTTACACAGTCTTCCAACACCCCGTCTGAGTTGAGCTAAGTGCATAGTGCAAGAGTATAAATTAATTCTTTATTACAGAATCATACCCAGAATGAAGAGATCAGGTTAGACACTAAGAGTCAAACGTTGTACATTGTCATGTGGAACTCGAAGAATTAAGTCAAAGACATGAAGCTTATACAATCCTTTTTTCAGTGGAGTTCCTCTGAAAATTAGGTGGATTAAGGTCAAGTACAGACCACTCTCAGTTTCTGCTTATAGCTCGGTTCAGAACTCAATGGCTTTTCACAAATGCAATGAATGTAATACTGGATGAAGTGCATGTGTATGAAATGCAGACACATTTTTTTGGAAATTGTTTTATGCAAAAATGAATAAGAAGCTATTTTCAACATTTTTGGTTGGACATAGTCAGTGTTAGTAGCAACACTTTTTTTTTGTTTTTTTCAAGTTAGTTACCTACCCTATAAATACATATAGACTTACGCGAAAGTACGAGCTATGGGTAATATATATTATATATATACACCCTCCTATACTTAGTGGGTGATGTGTCCTCAGAGCACAAGAAGCGTAGAGAAGACATAGCTTGAGCTAAGTGTAAGAGAGTGAAAAAGAAAAAGATATATCGGCCCGTCCCCCTATACTTATGCTGTGAACAGTCTAAGTATAGAAGAAGAGCGAAACTGAGGTGGTCAGGAGATGTGAATGAGGAGAGTATATACAGATGGGCATCAGTTCCCCCTATACTTAGGCTTTTGGTTAGCCTAAGTACGGGAGAAGGGTGGAAATGGAGTGATCGTGAGAAGGAGTTTGATGAGAAGAATGGTATATACATATGGCATCGATCCACCCCATACTTAAGCCTTGGCCTAAATAGAGGAAGAAGATGTACAAGGAGACCAATGAGGTCGGGAAGGTAGCTGATGATTAAGGTGGTTTTCAGCCGATCTTTTTGTGAGCCTGTGGTGGAGATTGTAATGATAAGAAGGAGATGAAGCATATGATTCCCAACCACTATCAGTGTTGTCCTCAGAGAAATCATGCTGGAGAGTAGATGAAGCGCATGAATCAAATGAAATATAACAACCATCTGAGTTATCCTCAGAGGAATAGTATTTGAATGTGGAGGCACTCCAGATATTCTTGTTCTTTCGTTGCTTCCGTTGTTTTCTCAGAATTTGTTCCTTCTTGGGATCAAGTGATTCATTCTCAGATGACGAATACTCTGAAGCACCAGTCTCAGTCAGCTCATATGAAATTATTCCAATATATTTAATGAGACAAGTAGAATTAACTTTAGATGAATAATAGTGTGGAACGAGAGTCGTCCAATAGAAATTGATGTTTGGATCCTTGCGAAGATAGGTTTATAGAACTACCGAACAGACCTCACTCATGTAGATTACCCTTTTCGGACCTGATGGGGGATCATCAGACGATTCCTCTTCTGAAAGATCGAAGGCGACTTTCTTTTTAGATGAAGGAGCAATCGTTTTGTTTCGTGAAGGTATTGGTCCAGGGAGTGAGGTGTTGACACTTCAGTCTCCAGATGAATAACCATTGAAAATTTTCTCCTTGGCCGGTGTACGTCCCGTGTATTTGTTCCTAGTTTTCTTAATGTTGGTGCACTCCTGAGTTGGATTGATTGGTCAAGGTAGTCAGAGAAGGTTTCGGCCGACTCAAGGTGAGCCCATGCATATGTCTCAGGATCATATAAGAAACCCTTTCCCATGGTGAGAGCGGCGAGAAATGGAACAAGAGGGAGAGTCTCTGCATATTCGTTCTCAGTTGACTTGATGTTGGTGCATTATGTGTCAGGTTGACTTGATCAAAGTGGTCAGAGGAGATATCAGCCGACTCAGGATGTGCCCATGCATATGTCTTAGGATCATATGAGAAGTCATTTTCCATGGTGAGAGAAGCAGGGAATGGAACAGGGGGAAGAGTCTCTAAACCAATAGTCTCTTAAACAGTCGTTATCTCAGGTGTAGCAGTAGGGTAGGGCTTTTCTACCGTTTGATGGTTACAACTGTTGACAGCTTCGTGAGTCACCTCAGAATATCATGGTTCCTCAGAGATTGGGTGAGATCAAAGTGCTCCGAATGTTGTAAAATTGATTTCCCGAGTCTCACACTTAATAATTGCATTAACCAATACCAGGAATGGCTTTCCGAGAATGATTGGAGACTGGGTGAATTCTCCTTGATGCTCAAAATCAATGATTATGAAGTCCACTTTGATCGGAGCACCTTGGAATGTAATGATGACGAAAACCGTTCCTCTCAGCCGCTTTATAGATCGATCAACCAGTTGAACGATCTCTCCTATTTTCCTGATAGGTTCGAGTTTGAGCTTGTCAAATACAGAGGTTGGGAGGATATTAATTGGTGAGTTGTCATCTATTCAAGAATGGGTAAATATTGTTTCTTTGATTCCACAGTCAAATCTGGGAAACCACTTCACTATGCGGCTCTTGATTTTTCTCCTCAACACTAAGGTGGTGGCCATTGACAAGATATGTCTTTCAGTCTTTGATTTTATCCTGCTCGACTTTTTCATCATTAGTTTGTTCATTACAAATCCTTTAAGGCCGGGGAAGTGTTCAATGGCCTGTATCAATGGATGTTAAAAAATCAATATTTTCTCTAGTGCTTCCCTGAGAGAAGGATCCAAAATTTTCAAATCTTCTTCAGTTTCAATTTTTATGTATTTTTCTGGATTTTCTATTTTTGGGTGTTTTTGAATATTTCAATTTTTTTGGTATTTTCGGTGTGGTGTGGTGATGTTGTGTTTTCCGTAGATGATGAGGGGCTTTGATGTGTTGAGTCAGAATCAGAGTCAGAGTTATTCCTAGGGGAGTGATATGCAAAAATGTTGCTGTCAGAGTCGTCCATAGGGTGAACATTGTCTATGTGTTTCTGAATATCCTCGGGGTTCTCAACATTAGATCCAATTATTTCATACTCCACTTTCATACCCGAGCTTTCGTAAAATGAAATTAGTCGGTAAGTGAAATTTTTGAATTTTTTCTCCATCAATTCATATCTCTTACTTATCCTCAAAATTTCATCCTCCAAAGAATTTTCAGGAGCAGTCTGTGTGGTTTGTCATTATTGAATTTGAGATCCAATCGTTGCATCTTCCATTTTCATGTATGACAGAAGATTCTTTTGGAATATCCATTGTATGATCGTTCGAAATTTTCTCCTCAAAAATCATGTCAGGAGTCTGCTCAATAGGACATAAACCATATGTCTCATGGTGTGATTCAAGCATGTATAGTTGGTATGAGTAGAGTCCATTCTTTTGATCATGATTGGTCAGACCCTTACACTGTGGAGTCAACATACAAGGTTTATGTGTGTCAATATCATCAGTCCATTCCTCTGTATAAGCATCATATCTGAAGATGGGATTGTCATGGTTAATCAAAGATGAAAGATTATCATGTGCGGGCCAATCCTCTTGATCTTTTCAGATTCCCATTTTATTCCAAATGGTCAAATCAAATTGTGGATTTGTTATGTATTGAACTGTTCCAACAATAGGTCGAGGAGAGATTGAAGTCAGTTGGAGTTGTTGTCTCGATTGGTCATTCATCTCAAAATTGATTTGATATTTAAATGGTCCATGAGTTCCGACGAGAAACGGGTCAATCCAAGATGGTAGTTGCTCATTTATGGTCAAAGGTGGGAGAGGTGGAAGATGTGAAGAAGTGTTAAATTCAATTGGATTCATCCTGTGGTTAGAGTCTCCCACGAATGAAGGATTGACATTCACATAGTAAGAAGGATTGATTGTTGATCAGAATATAGAGGATTGCCATTCATGCAGTAGATCGGATTTGTAGAGAGGGTTGGATCTATTTGTGGGTGAGAGACTCCTGTGAAAGTTGGATGATGTCAGGTTGGAGGGGGTTTTGATTCTTTGGGTCTAACTGAGATGAATTCATTTTCATAGTATAGATTTGATGGGTACTTGACAAACCCGAGTCTTTTCCTTTTAATAATGTCGAATTAACGATTTCGTTGTAGTTGAATAAATTCAGTCAATCAACACCGCTTGAATTAGTTAATATAGTAATTATTATCGAGCGACGGTTTTTATTTTACTTGGGCAAGCCCAAGGTTGAATGCAGGGAGGCAGCTTTCTCCTTAGCTTAATTTAAAGTCGATTCAGATGTTAGGTTTTCAGGAGAATATTTTTTTATATGCAATAAAAAATGTAATGCAATCTTGGACGAATAGAGGGTTAAAATGTGAATATGATCAAACTAAGTCCAAAAATTCTCAAACTTGGCCAGGATGTCAATTTTGATGAAATGGAGCTATCTTAATTTTTTTTGGAATTTTTCGACTCTAAATGAATTAACTACAAATTAAATATGAATGCAGGGTGGTTTTCACAATTTTAATTTTAATAAATACCAAATTAAATTATTTTCAGAGATAAAAATTATCATAGATACTTCTATGTCAGATGAACCCATGCAAATTACTAGACCTCGAAGACAATTAACTTTTGACTTATTAAAAATCAATGAAGTGAAATACCAATAAATTTATTTAGATCTCATTATGCGTGCAAATGTTGTGAATAGAACTACTCAAATTCTAACTATTATGATTTTTTTGCAAATTCTGGAGCTAATCAATATGATAATCAATTAAAGGCAAGCAGTGGGCAAAATATACTATTTTTACACTAAAACAATTATATTAAATAATCAGAAGCTCACAAAAATTTAACAAGCATTCATAATGATAAAGCCTAAGATGTTCTACTATACGTAATTTTTGGAATGACAAAATGATGCTAAGTGAATGTTTAAATAAACATGCAAACACAGGGGATGCAATACATAATTAAATTGATTAAAACAAAATGTGTTGAGGGACTGTGATAAAATTACCATGACTCACAAGGGCCGAAGTGCAAATTCACAAGGAGGGAGCTGCACTGCACGTGCGTCTAGGACTTCTTTGCAATAGTTTGAGCTTCGGGGAGGGGGGTCCACTGCAAATCCTTCAAAGTGCACGTGCTTTGCACATGCCCAGCTGGGGGGTATTCATTATGTTTTTAGAATCTGCAAGGTCTTGTCTGTAATTTACCCCAGGAGGGGGTGCTCCTCAACGTGCTTCTTTGGAGATAACTACGTTATTTGTTGTTTCTCTCTTGTTTAATGGATCTGATGGTGGCGATAGCTTGCGGGTCACATGGAGGTCGCTGGAAGTTGGCATCGAGGAAGAGGATCTTGGAGGGCGCAGAGCACGCGCGACCTGCAGGTGGATGGCTCTAGAGTAGAGGTGCGCTAGGTGGTGGGGACCCGAGGTGGAGAGCTGCTGTGTGTCGATGGATATACGAGCTAGCGCACCGAGGTGAGGTGGTGAAGGTCGCAGGTGACTGCGCATGGCCAACCGCGCGTGGGGCGTTGACGGAGGCTGCGGAGGAGTGCAAGCGTGGGGGAGAGGAAAGCTGGGGGCGAAGCGCCTGGCTATGGTGCACGAGGTTGGAGGAGCATCGTCTGGACCTGGAGGGAAGTGGGGGTCGGCAAGGCGCTGTCGTGCAAGCGGCGGTGGGCGCTGGTTGGTGTGCCCAGCGAGGCATCAGCGTGCGGTCATGGAGGGAAGAGCTGAAGGCACGACGAAGCAACTGGGGGGGGGGGCGGGGCTGCTAGGCATTCTTGATGATGCAGTGAAACAAGGGAACTTCCCCTGTGAACATGGGAAGTATTTTTTTTCTTTTTGTCTTAAATTTTTGATTAATTGGATTAAAGAAATTCCCCAGAAATTTGATAAAAATCACTGTTACATTCGCAACGTGTGATTTATCTATGAAAATATCAACTATTTTGAGAATTAATGAATGAATGGAGGTGGATTTAAGAGAGAGATGGAATGGAAGAAAAACAGAGGAATCTAAAGAAGAGGGATGAAGAAGAGAATGGAGGAAAGAAAAGAAGGAGGTGTTACTTGTGAAATGATCGGGGTCACCTGGGCTTGTCACGCTAGAAGCCTCACAGGTTGTCGCTTGAGGTCTCGGCTTAGCCTGAGCTCTAGCAGCTGTGACGTGGGAGCTGCAACGCAGAAGGATAAGCCGCGAATCACGCCGAGGAAAGGATGCTCGTCATCGCTGCAACGGAGAAGGGCCGCTGTGACCTTGCCATTCTCTGGAGCTGGAGCTCCTTTCTTCTTGTTTAAAGGCGGATTACGGAAGCTGCGAGAGGTTGTCGGCCTTTTAAGGATGATGCGATGAGGAGGAGTGGCGCATGAGGTGGAGTTCGTGGGGGTGCGTGCGGCTGACGAGGAAGGCGCGGAGGGAGAGGGGTCATAGGTGAGGTGCGCGAGGCGGAGAAGCGTGGAGTGGGGGAGGGGTGGGTGAGGTGCGCGGAGGAGGCGTGGAGTGGGGGAGGTCGTGGAGATGGGGAAGGTCACGTGTTGCACATGTGATCAGGCTGGGAGTGGTCACGTGCCGCGCACGTGACCAGATGGAGAGGAGGGATGGCGCCATGTGGCGTGCCCAAGGGCAACCACATGGCTAGTTATTTTAATAATAATAATTATAATAATATATAAAAAATAAATTAATTAAAATAATTAAATTAAAATAAAAATAAAAATAATTATAAAAATGGGTGACACGTGGCGGCTCTAGGAGCGGCCACGTGTCGCTCCAAAAAAATCACAAGTTAATTCAAAAGAAAAATAAAAAAGAAGTAAAAAAGAGTCAAATAAAAAAGTGGTCAAATTGAAAATTTCTCATCTCGACAAGATCAACAACTTTTGTGAAGGGCCGAAAATCAAAGGAAGTCATCTTTACAAAAAGTATTTGTGGGCGATATCTTATAGGTATAAAATACCGCATTTGATCTTTTTTTATTTTTTGTTATTTTTATATAAGAGAAAAATCAAAATAAAAATAGAGAAAATATGAACGAAATATTTACAATTTAATCTTTTTTATATTTTAATAATTAAGAAAATAAAAGGATAAAATACAGGGGAAAAAGGTCAATATGAACAATATACAATAGGGGCCCAAAATCCAAGTTTCGCATACGATCTCCGATTTTAATGAAATTGGTCTTGTTTTGAATGTCTTTGAATTTATATTACTTTAAAAGTGAGTAGAACTAAATCGGACACTGTATGAGAGAGATATGTGTATTTTAAGGTTTTTGGTCTCAAACTTGGATTTGGGTTTTATTGGACAATTTTACAAGTTAGTATTTTTTTGATATTTTTCCTTTATTATTTTTAGTAATATATACATTATAGAGTTGATTTTATTAGAGTTGGAGTTAGTATAAAATAGATACAAATAAGGGAAATATGGTGAATGTATATGTGATTTTAACATGGAATTTCAGGCTTCTTATTTATGCAATTTTGAATGCTAAAATGCAGATATTATTTACACATGCATGAATGCTAATTATGCAATATAAGTGTAGATATGCAGCTAATTACTTAGAAACAAAGCTCTATTATCAACATTTAGAGTGATGAATCACAGATTCATCAACCCCCTATACTTATGATTTTGGGTTCCATACCAAGGTCATGAACAAAAGTTGAAAATGGAGCTTGACTTGACCTTTGGATTAATAATGTGGCGGAACCTTATTGAGATCTGAATTTAATACCTAATAGCCTTTGAGTTCCACAAGTCTTCTATTCAAGACACCTCAACAGTCAGGTCAGAACTAATCCTCATACGCAAATTTTGATGACTATGATTCTTACTTGTACTGTGTAAGTGAAATATAGCTCTTCACATCAGAAATAGCAAAGAACCAACCTCCTCTAACAAGGTAACTTTAATTCCCCGATTTAGCAACTCTTTCCTCGAGGTGCGGGGTATTCCCTTCTAAGTACAAGTGCGACCAGCTCAAGAAGAGGGGAGTGGAGAGAAGAAATGATGGTAGCCAGTGTAAATACCTATCCTAGGATGCTTGACCAGTGTAGCCAAATCGTCCAGCTGCAGGCTTCTATGGTATGAGGCTTTGAAGCATATGCCTTGCAAATGTACAGACTCTGACATGCATTTTTTTTCAATTAGGCCTGTCCACTTTTTTGGAGTTCTTGCATTTTTCTTTTTTTCTTTTTTTGACGTATATACAAGGTGCATCATGTACATCGAGAGTTTTTCTTCTTGAGCCATTAAACTATCCCTCTTTTGAAGCATTATTGCAACCCACAGCATCCCGTCCTTAGACGTCAACACCACCATACTAGGTTGAGATGCACTACCCTCCCTAGAGGAGGACGAATGTTTCCACCTATCTGCTACTCCAAGCTAAAGGATTTTACCTACTCACCACCTCATCAATGAAGAGCTACATACATGGTGCTTGTCTAAGTTAGGTTACTTCCTAAAAGAATCCTGCGTGTGTACTAAATATTCTACTTTGACCAATCAAGATGACATGTGAACATAGACTTGCGGACTCAAAGAATTAAGTCACTTGACCTGAAAAATCTTAACTCCATTTCCTATAAGGTTCCTCTGAAATTAGGTAGATTAAGGTCAAATCAAATTCATCCTCAACATCTATTCATAACTTAGTTCAGAATCCACTAACTTTTCACTTATCATATGCAGGATATGCAGATGAGATGATGATGACATGCTACAGAGATGAATTAAATGCAAGACAATTTTTTCCACAATGCAAGGATGATATGCAAGAGTAAATAAGAAGCCTATTTTTTGTTATATCTCCTATTTTACAACAAATTTTACAATAATTATAAGTATTATACAAATTATACAAGTGTTATACAATATACAAGTATATGTTTTTTTTAGTTTTTAAATTTTTACCCACCCCATAATTATTGCATAATATATACAAAAATACACGAAAGTAGGAGCTATGGGTAATATATACACGTCCCCTATACTAAGCGTGTGCTCTGTCCTCAGAGCACGAGAAGCAAGGAAAAAGACATATCTCATGCTAAGCGAAGGAGAGCTAAAATAACAAAAAGTATAGAAGTCGTTCTGCCACCAACTAGGCTCTGGCAGCCTAACTATAGAACAAGATTAAAAATGGGGCAGGCGAGGTTTAGAGGAGAAATGGATGAATAACTATATAGGGTGGGCATCGGTTCCCCCTATACTTAAGCTCTGGTCAGCCTAAGTATAGGATAGGAGTGAGTGTGAGAACCGATGAGATCTGGAGGATGTACAACGAATGGTGAATAGACCCGGGTCACTCTCCCCCCTAGACTTAGGATCTGGTCATCCTAAGTATAGCCATAAAATGAAATGATATGGAGCCGGGGCGAGTGATTCGAATCACTGAGGAGGGAGGGGAAGAAAATCTAAAAAAGGAGGAGGTGAGTATATAGAAGGATCAAGATCTGAATCTTTTCGATGCTGCTGATGGCGAGAGCTCAATGTTGCAAGGCCACATGCGCAGCTTTATGTGTGTCTTCTAAGTCTACCTCACACATGAAAACAATCTCCTCAACATGGACTAACTGTTCATTAGGTTCAACAAAGTGTTTCAGCAGTTATCCATTTGCCAGGGATGTCTGTGCTCCATCTATAAGATCTGAGATCTCTACACATCCACTGTCATGCACAACATGGACTATGAACTGACCCGTCCACTTGGATTTAAGCTTCCCTTGGAAACCTTCATCCTTGCATTGAACAACCATACCTTCTGTCCAGGAACA
Organism: Ottelia alismoides; assembly: GCA_037367405.1. Lineage (NCBI taxonomy): Eukaryota > Viridiplantae > Streptophyta > Magnoliopsida > Alismatales > Hydrocharitaceae > Ottelia > Ottelia alismoides. Next base: position 406,057 of record JAZKJV010010377.1, read on the forward strand.
AAGATCTTTTCTCTGATAAATCTATCGTGCCAATGCTTTACCTTGTCCTTATACACTGATGAATCTCAGATTCATCACTCTAAATCTCATTAATTAAGCTCAGATCCCTCAAAATCATCAGCAATTCATCATCTATTCTGCATAATTAGAATTCATGCATGTTTTCATAAGAATTGCATTTTAGCACTAATTTATGCACAAAATAAGAAGCCAAAAACCTCAACCAAATTTGACCTGTAAATAGACTAACTCCACTGATTTTTAACTCATTCATGCTAACTCTGAATAAACCAAAATGACCTCTATTGTGTACATATCACTCACAAGAATAAATGAAAAATACAAAAATATAACTAACCCAAATAAGTAGACCCAAAACCCAAACCCTAGTTTCAGAATTTCCGGACTAAAAACCTCATATCTTTCCCATCCAGTGTCCGTTTTAATCCTACTCACTTTTGGACTAATGTAAATTCAATTACCTTCAAAACAAGACCAAGTTCAAGTGAATCAGAGCTCATATGTGAAAGTTGGGTTTTGGGCCTCTTTTATACATTTTGTATTTTAGCGGTTTTTGACCTATTATTTTATGTACATATTTTATCAATTAATAAAATCCAAAAAAATTAGATTAATGTATAATATTTATCTTTGATTTTATCATATTTTTCTGGATTTTTTATCTGGTTTAAAAATGATAAAAAATTATAAAACCCAAAAATCAAGGTATTCTATGTACATGGGATACCCTAAAAATATTACCTTGTGCATTTGATTGATTTTGGTTTTGATATTTTCATGAAAGTTGTAGATCTCATCAAGACGAGCAATTTTTGTGTAGAAACTTTTTCGATCTGAGGTCGTTTGCTATTTATTTTGTATTTTACAAATTTTTTATTTTTTGATTTTTCTGGTGCTGACACGTGGTAGCCCCTGGGGCTGCCACATGTCAGCTATTTTTGGTATTTTTATTTACTTGTTTATAAAAAAAAATTAAAATAAAAATCCACCGCACGTGCGTTGCACGTGCCTCCCAGGCACGTGGTCCACATGTGCCCCGCGCCCCCTTACTCCCCAGGCCGCCACGCGTCTCCTTTCGAGTCGTCCGATCACAGGCCGATCGGATGGCTCAGGTCCATCGTCTTTCGCCCGCACCTGGACCCTTGGAACCGCCGCCACTTCCTCATGATCTCCGCCAACGGCCAACTGTCTCCGCTTCTCTCGCGGCCAACCTCCTCCGCGTCTCTCGCATCCAACCATCTCCGGATATCTCGTGCCGCCTATCCCTCATCACATAAAACGCCCGTCGCCGCCCTCATTCTACCCCATCTGCCATTCAACTGAAGACCCGCTCTGAAGTGACAGACCGACCAACCTTCCCTCCATGGCGTGATCCAGGGTCGAAGACCTCGTCGCAATGAAGCCTCCAGCCGCTGCTCCGCTCCGGCGTGTACCGCCGTCGAGCCCATCGTACCTCCAGGTACCCTCCTCCATCTTCACCTTTATCCGATCACCCCTCCATTCCTATGCATCGTAACTCCATCTCTGATAATCATCATCATCTCCATCGCCACTCCTCATCTCCACCTCATTTCGGCCATCATCTTCCCGTTAAGCCTACGGTTGCTATGACGAACTCCACCGACTTCATCGCCTCTGCCACTTCCGCGACACTCCTCACCAGGGTTCCTCCTCCAAAGTCTCGCCTCCACCGCCGTGTTCTCCTGCATCGACCTTCGCCTTCAACCTCTAACAACTTTTGTCTACGATGCACGCCATGCTTCACCGTCATCAATGCCCAACTTCAACCTTCTTCGTCAACGACCTCCGGCATCACTTCAACGAGCAACACCTCCTCTGCTAGTTCATCATCGTCGAAGAGAAAGCTCCTCCGTGACCGCCACTCCTCCGACGACCCCTGGCTGTGTATCGTCTAAAGGAAACCGTTCGATCTGCACACCACCCTCGATCAGAGCCTTTGACGTCTCTGGACCCCCAGCCGTTAGATCGCATCGTCATCAACGATCCACATGCAATCCGAGCCGAGCCCCACACCAACCTACAAACCAATAGCTTCGGGTTGCCCGAAGCACTCAGAGACGCCACGTGGAGCGCCCGCCCCGAGCCTCCAACCGGACCATCTCAACACGTGAGGAGTCACATGAGCAGCAGAACATTTGCAGAGGAGCCCCCTGACTCCGACTATTTGGGCCTCAGCCCCGCCGACCCGAGGGCACGTGCCAGACACGTGCCCCTCTGGAGAATTTGCAAGAAGACCCTCTGGAATCTTGGTAATTACAACTAGGTCCCCCTGTATATTTTATTTATATTTATTGCATCCGTACCCATGTCTTTCTCCTTCATTTTGGACCTATACATTGCATATTTTATTTATCCAAAAAATAACATTGTGTTCTTCATTTAATTGTCTACAGTCTGACATATCATGTATATTTTATGATTGATGGTTAATTATTAATTAATAATTCTGTGGAAAATTGCATAATTTATCCTGTTTGTGCTCTTAAATTTGCCATTAATTAACCATTTCTCTAACAATCCCGAAAAATCATACATTGTAGAGTTAATTGTGCTTGACATTGTGCTAAAAAAAATTTGCATTTGCATGCATAAATTGCCCTGTAAAAATCATTTTGCGTATTTCAGTGTTTAATTTTTAATAGGTATTGAAACTAGTATTTTTGAGGTTTAGGATTTTTTTGAGGTCCATTATTTAGTGATAGATCATAGATAATTTTATTCCTCTAAAATAATTTGGTTAATATTTATTATAATTAAATATTGAAATTCATTTTATTTGCATTTAAAAATTAATAAAAAAATTCATATTCATCCAACAATTCCAAAAAAATTACAGTGCATTCATTTCATCATATTTTGCATCGTATCCCAGTTTTATATTTTTTGAACATCGTTTGAACGACATTTTAGTCCTTAAAATAGGCCGAGTTTGCATTTTGCATCCTTTATTGCATTAAAATTTACAAAAAAAGACCACCTCGAAAATCGCATACGATTTTTGATAGGCATTATTCTAGGTTGTTCCTTTGCCTCCTTGTGATCGACCTTGGGACTTGCCCAAGTAAAACAAACATAAAATCGCATTGATTAAAATTGACGAATATTTTGTGTGGTTATTTTCTTGACCGATTCCGATTGCCGCCTACAACGAACGACAAATCATATTTTTACGTACGACAAATTACAACATCTCTTTTTAAACACGACGATTTCGGACTCGTCATACACCAAACTATTGTCATTTGCCCAGTTTCTAATCTCCACAAGTTCATTCAGATCTATTTCTCTCTGTTTCTGCCCTAGGTGTGTGTTCCAATTAACCTTCTTGATTGCCCATTCGGATTTATGTACTAACTCTGCAGGCAAATGGCACAGCTTCCCAAATACCATTCTGAATGGGGAGGTTCCTAATGGTGTCTTGAAAGCTATCCTATAAGACCAAAGGACATGATCCAAGATCTGAGACCAGTCCTTCCTGTCTGGGCGGACAAGCTTCTACTATATGGTCTTAACCTCCCTATTCGGCACCTCTGCCATGCCATTTGTTTGTGGGTGGTAGGGACTAGCGACACAATGTTCGATGTCGTAATCCTTTACGAGTTTCTTCACATCTCTGTTCACAAAATGGCTACTTCTATCGGATATCAACACTTTGGAGATCCCGAACCTAGAGATGATACGATCTCTGATAAATTTACAGACAGTCCTCCTGTCTGCGGCTCGGGTCAGGATAGCCTCCACCCACCTTGACAGATAATCCACCGCAAGAAAGATATATTCAAAACCATAGCTAACCGGGAATGGGCCCATGAAGTCGATGCCCCAGGCATCAAATACATCACAAATGATGACATGCTGCATTAGCATCTCATCCTTGGAACCAACAGTTCCTCCCATTCGCTGGCATATTGGGCACGACTTCGCAAAGGTGAGAGCATCACGAAACAGAGTCGGCCAGTATAAGCCACATTATAAAACATTCCATGCGTTCCTCTTCTCGGAGTGGTGTCTTCCTGCCTCTAGACTATAGCAAAAAGTAAGGACACTATGATATTCCTCCTAATGAATACACCTCCTCCAGACACAATCCGGTCCTTCAAAGAAAAGGATCGTATTCTCTCAATGGTAATGTCTTGCATCCGACTTGAGTCGATCTATGTTGCTCTTGGACCAATCTTTAGGAACTTTCTTGGAGACAAGATAGTTCACTATATTGGCGTACCATGGGAGTGAGTCGATAACAAAAACCGACTCATCTGGAAAGGAGTCTCGAATAGGTGTATTATCAGAAGTATTAAGAATTTCGAGACGGGAGAGGTGATCAGCTACTACGTTCTTCTTTCCAGGTTTATCTCTGATGTCCAAGTCAAATTTCTGGATAAGTAAAATCCACCTAAGAAGATGCGCCTTCGCATCCTTCTTTTCCATTAGGTAGCGTAATGTTGTATGATCTACAAACACAATCACCTTAGATCCGATGAGATGAGATATGAACTTATCCAAGGCGAACATTATCGCAAGCACCTCCTTTTCGGTAACCGTATAGTTATGCTGAGCGATATCAAGCACTTTGCTGGCGTATTGTATAGCAAACAGGACACCATACCGCCTCTGTCCTAACACAACCCCAACAGCAAAGTCTGAGGCATCCATCATGATCTCGAAAGGAAGAGACCAATCTGGGGCTTGTAGGATCGGGGCATCCATGATCATCCCTTGAAGTTGCTTAAAGGATTCAATACATTTGTGATCTACAATAAAATCCACATCTTTGACTAGAAGCTCAGTTAGCGGTCGGGCGATATTTGAAAAATCTTTGATAAATCTTCTGTAAAATCCAACATGCCCGAGGAATGACCGTGATTGTTTTATGTTGGTTGGTGGTTGGAGTCGTCTGATGACGTCCACCTTGGCAGGGTCAACCTCCATTCCTCTCTTGGAGATGACATGCCCCAACACAATACCCTCCATTACCATGAAGTGACTTTTCTCCCAAGAGAGCACAAAATTGACCTCACAACATCTTTTGAGAACTCGGTCCAGATTTCTAAGACAGGAATCGAAGGAATCACCGTGGAACGAGAAGTCATCCATGAAGACTTCTAGGAATTCACCGACCATCTCGGCGAATACTACAATCATGCACCTTTTGAAATGTACTGGGAGCATTGCATAACCAAAAGGGCATGCGCCTGAAAGCATAGGTACCAAAGGGGCATGTGAATGTGGTTTTCTCCTGGTCCTCAGGAGTGATAGCTACTTGGTTGTATCCCGAGAACCCATCTAAGAAGCAGAAGAATAACTTTCCTTCTAATCTTTCTAAGATATGATCAATAAATGGTAGGGGAAAATGATCCTTCTTCGTTGTGGCATTCAAACATCTATAATCCACACAAACACGTCACGACATGGGTACTCATGTCATGATATCCTCTCCATCCTCATTGGTTGGTGTATGAATCCCTGACTTTTTCGGGACAACATGGATAGGTGCCACCCACTTGGAATCTGAGATGGGGTAGATAAAACCCGCGTCACACCATTTCTCATTCTCCTTCTTCACGACCTCTCGTAAATTTGGATTCAATCTGTGTTGCAATTCACGAGAGGGTTTAGCTTCAGTCTCAAGGTAGATATGGTACAAACATAGGGCGGATTTATCCCATGGAGATCGGAGATGCTCCAACCTATTGCCTTGCGGTTTTTCTCCAAGATCTCTAGCAAGCGAGATTCTTGCTCCTCGGTCAATCGTAAATTGATGATGATCGAAAATGTTCTCTTTTGTCCCGCAAGGAAGGCATATTTCAAAGTTGTGGGTAATGGTTTGAGCTCAAGTAAAGTGTGGTCATCGAGAAAATCTGGCTCAATCGATTCTGGCTCTGTGTTGGTAGTGGTTGGATCTGTCTCTGAAGTAACTACCACCAACTGACTCAGCTCTGGAGTCGGATCGTCAAAAGTATCTAAGCAATTACTGAAAGCCACGTCTAACTCATCATCCTCATCTTCTGATTGTCCTAAAGAGGTAAGGACTGACAGGACCAACTGGACCTCTATGTTATCGAAGATGTAGGGGGATGCATTTTCTGTGTGATCTGCGCTAAGTCGTTCCTAAGGATCTCACAAACTGTCTCATGTACAAGAATCTCTCCATCGGAGAGGGACCCATCGGTTCTAGCTGGGTTCTGTCTCCATGGCCCAACAATGTCTACATGAACACAATCTGCTTCTGACGAAGTGTACTCAGTGCTTGATTTAGAATCTGGCCTCTGCCGCCTTGTCTCCTTCATCTCGAGTTCCTCATCTCCACCTGGAGTTTGGAACTGAATTTTCCCAATTTTATAATCAAATAATGCCCTTGTTGTTCTGGAAGGGCCTTCCGAGAATGATCTGGGAATCTTTCCAATTTCGAGGGGTCTCCATATCAAGGACTGTAAAGTCCACCATATAATCCTGACCCTCAACTTTGATGATAATGTTCCTTAATTCTCCCTTGGACCTCTTGGTTGATTTGTCTGTGAACTGGAGTAAGGTTCTGGATTTCCTAAGAGGTCCAAGATTTAGTCGCTCATGGAGGGTTGTGGGCATCTTATAAATTGAGGATCCATTATCTAGGAGAGTGCGTTCAAATGCAGTGTTATCGACATGACTCACCACATAATGGGCACCCATATACCTTCGCTTCCTTGGAAACACATTCTTGATGGCACAAGTAGTGTCTATTGACAAAATGTGCTTCTCAACATGACTTTTTGTTTTCCTGCTGACCCTAGTAGGTGTGCATCTCAACTTAAGGTACTTCTAAAATGCAGGTGTCATATCCACATACTTATTAAAGGGGATTGTGATCTTGATATATTTGTGCAAAACTCCGCCATCTCATGGTCATCTTTTTGAATTTTTGTGGATTTCTTCTTTCCACCCTTAAGGGCGTAGGGAAAAGGGATTATTGATGACAACTCGGATTCTAAAACTAGAATATTCTCATTCAAATGTGAAACTGGGTTCTGTACAGTACTAGGACTCTGACTCTGACACTGACTCGGACTGAAAAGAAATTCATGTAACGAAATAGGTGATGCATCTACCGCTACTCTTGGTGCATCCTCCTTAGATGGAGGTACGGTCTACTCATCTGGTTCGCTTGATTCATTGCTGGTGCTAGTGCTCCTTTCTTTCTTATTGACTTGGTGTTTTGAGGACTTTGAAATTCTCTTATTCCGCTGGTGATGGTGGTGGTGATGGTGCTCCTCTACCTCCAAGTTCTTCCCAGGTAGAGACTTGGCGGCGTCTTCCTCATGTACCCGCACCCGATAGGTACGGTCACGGTCCTTCGCTGCTGAGGGATATATGATTAACATTATCGTATGAAAGGATCTGTTCAGATAGAGAGTAATCTGAATAATATACCTGATCGCATGGTCGATGCTGTCCCTAGATTAAGCTATTGGGGTTGGCCTGAACTTGGGAGGGAATTGGGGTCTTTGGTGCTATCTGCTGATCCTGGTGGCGTGAGACATTGTTCAGATCTGTTCTTATATCCATGTAATCATTCTGTATCTGATGAACCCTATCAGTCAAAGTCTGGATGGCCAAAATGAGGGACTCCAATTCACTACTGGGTTGGGCCTGCTGCTGCTGACTAGAGGATGAGTGATTCGGCTATCTATATTGTCCCTACTGACCTTGCTGGTACTGCTGTGGGTGGGACAGTGCGGTGTATGGTGGTTGAGGGCCCTGCTGGCCCGAGTGGAATGTGCGCTGCTGCTGGTGCTGCTAAGGCCGGTATCCTTGTCCACGTCGGGACTGTACAAAGTGCGGTATGGGGACGAAGCTGGTTTCCTGGTAATCTAGGGGTGGTCGGTGTTGCTGACCATTCCCTATCCCCGACTGTCTGCCAACGGTGTCATGGTTGTATCACAGAGTGCAGCCTGTGGAGGCTCCTCGTAAACTGACTCCACTTGTGGGGGTGCGTGCTGCTCCTGCTGAGTGTACTGCTGCTCCTCAACCCAACTACTCTGAGGCCCCTGTACCTACTCCTTTACTAGGTGAACTCGATGTACATGTACATGTGGTGCAGAAGGGGCGAGTAGTCGTATCTTGGCTACCTTCTCAGTCAATTCCTCCACTTACTTTTGCAATCGTGAAAGTGCCTCAAGGTCAGTGACCCTCATGTGGATCTGTTCTACCATGGCGAGCTTATCATCTATTATCCCCATGGTAGGGATTAGGTCATCTATCATAACCGCTATAGTCCTCCTAGATGTCTCATTAGATAGGCTTGAGGGAGACACCTGATAGGCCCTGTTGGCCTGAGATCTGCCTTTTTCCGCTATCTGCTCTAGCATCTTCCATACGGCATCCTCGTTCTTATTCAGATAGCTACCTCCACAGGCTGCACTCACCATCCCCTGCATTTCTGGGGTCATACCACAAAACAAGGTTTGGACTAAAATCGCCTTGGTAATGCCATGGCAGGGGCATTTTTGTGTCAAGTCATTGAATCTATCCCAAGCTTCATGGAATGGTTTATGAGGGAAAAGCTAGCATTTTTTGTCCTCATTTGGTTAGTCCTACTAAGTGGGTAGAATTCTTCAAAAATAAATCCTTAAATTTCCTCCAGGTCGTACATCTAACTCCAAGATTCTTCAGCCAATAGAAAGCCTTATCTCTTAAGGCAAACGAGGTAGCCTTCAGCCTGATGTAATCTTGGCCAACCTTAGGATGACTAAGGTTGTTACACACCAACTCGAAGTCTCTCAAGAAAGAATATGGTTATTCTGTAGAATTTCCATTGACTTCGGTAGCAGACTAAGTAAATGGGGCTTTATCTCAAATGCCTCTGGGGGTACCTCAGGTACGAGCCAACTATTCATCTCAGCTGGGTTGTAGGCATCTCATCCTCTGGGGGATGATCCTATCTATTCCACCTGCCTCAATCACATGTCCCATCCTAGCCATTAGATCTGCATTCAACTGCTCGGCTCTAGCTAAACTGGCAAAGACTTGGTGCATAGGATCATCTCCGTGTTCCTCTTCGTCTGGATTTTTATTAGGCATCTTGGTTTCTGGTTCGTCCTCTTCACCTGAGTAAAGAATGTGGTCTAGGTTAGATGACGTAGTAATGAAGACATTCTCACCAATGCAAAGGTCTTCCTCGGTGAGACAAGAGGAGAGAAAAGGAATGGTTTGAGGGTAACCATCCTGAGAATGGGGGATCCTGAACTCAAGAGGGTCATGAGCTCAGGTAGGCCCAAGTTGCACTTGGGTCGATGAAGATGAACTTCGTGAGGGGTTCAATGAGATATTTGCGAAGGTAAATATCCCCCAAGTCAGTCATCTTTGATGGCAGAAAGAAGAATTGGGAGCACAAGTGTGTAAAGATAGGATTTGACTCCTACCTAAAGCAGGCTAATGAATCACAAACCATGAGTTCACACTCAACACGGTGAAGGACCCGAAGTCGGGTCCGATTAATCTGGTTGATTTTAAGTGTGATGTTTCAGGCAAATAACAAGGATTATGTGACCTATAGGGAAGTCGGCTCAAAGCCGGATGCGTCTTCCCTATTTAACTTGTCGCCTAAGATAACAACGCCCTTCCTTTCTTCGCTCCTATCACTAGTTGAGAAGTTCAAGGACCTGCCCCTATCTACCTACCGAAGTAGGCAGAGGCTGACAAGGCTTATAACTTCACCCCAAAGGGTTACTAGCAACTTGTGCGATGCACCGCTGCTTCGCCCCTATCTACCTGCCGAAATAGGAGGAGGCTACTTGGCACTGGTAAGTCGAACCCCACATAGTTCAGCCTATGATATTTGCTAGGATCAGGGTATGTGATATGGAAGGCGGGGATTTTGGCTCTGTCTTAGGGTGTGTACACACACTCAATACCCTCACTCAGCCTGAAATCAAGGTCGGGGTCATTCTCCCGCAAACAGAATTTCCGATTTTATGTTGATCTTTTTTGATCAATTTGCTTAGCAGTCCTGATTTTAAGTTAGATAACCACTTGATTAGTCAAACATACAAGGCACACCTACCATCCAGTCCCAATTTCCTTTAATCCTAAGATAGAAAACTAAGGGAGAAGGAGTCGAGAAAGGCCGATGCACAAAAAAATGATGACGTATGCCACTTTTAGAGGACTTACTGTGATCCTCATGCTCTACATGCGGGATGCAAAATAGAATTGTAATTTTATCTAAATGAATGCAGTCGATGAAAAGTTGCTCCTAGACAGGCAGTTCTATTAGCGAGTGAAGAACAAATTAAATTTGGCTAAGTTATGCGGTCTAAGTACGTCTTTTAATGGTGAAGTGTGTTCCTAGATATTACGAGCACAAACAGTCCTAAGAAATCTCTAAGAGCCGCGAGTGCAGGTCCTATCCTATGTCAAGGAACCATACAATACACGAGACTCTTTTTATTATTCACTTACATGCACGAGAACCCAAACGGGAACTGCTATAAATGCGAACCTTTTTTACAAGTTCTCTCAAAAACCACTCATTTAGTTCAAATCGATGCAGGTCTTCGGTTCTCCTAGCGAATCGCCTTCAATGCCTCGTGCTTGATGATTCATAAATTGCACATGTTAAGAAGTTTGAATTTATCGTTTGTGCTAAAAAATGATTATTTGTCGTTTCGTTGTAGGCGGCAATTGGAATCGGTCAAGAAAATAATAACACAGAATTTTTATCAATTTTAATGAATGCGGTTTTATGTTTATTTTACTTGGGAAAGTCCCAAGGTCGAACACAAGGAGGCAAAGGAACAACCTAGAATTATGTCTATCAAAATTCGTGCGTGGTTTTCAAGGCAGTCTCTTTTTTTTTGGAATTTTTACTGCAATAAAGGATGCAAAATGCAATTTTGGCCTAGTTTATGGACTAAAATGTAAATTACGCTCAAACGATGTCTGAAAAATATGAAATTTGGCGAAGATGCAAAATACTATGAAACAAATGTAGTATATTTTTTTGGAATTTTTCGATGCAATATGAATTTTTTTATGATTTTTTAAATTCAAACAAAGTGAATTTCAATATTTAATTATAATAAATATTAAACCTACTTTTTTTCAAGGAATAAAATTATCTAAGTTCTATCACTAGGTGATGGATCTCAGAAAAATCCTAAACCTCAAAAATGTGTGATTTAATACCTATTAAAAATCAAATACTAAAATATGCAAAATGATTTTTACATGGCAATCTATGTATGCAAATGCAAATATATTTAGGCACAATGTCAAGCACAATTAATTCTACAATACGTGATTTCTTGAGAATTTTTAGAGCATCGGTTAATCAAAGATAAATTTCAGAGCATAAACTAAGTAAATTATGCAATTTTCCATAGAATAATTAATTATTAATTAACCATCAATCACAAAAATGTCCACAATATGTCAAACTGTAGTGAATTATATGACAAACATCATGCTATTTTTGGATAAATAAAATAAAGTCATGTAGTGGTCTTAAATTACTGGAGAACACAGGGGTATAACTACAATAAATAAAAATAAATATAAAAATAAATGCAGTGGGGGGACCTAAGTTTAATTACTAATAACTAGGGGGCAAGAGTGCAAACTTGCCACTAGGTCACGTGCCAAGCAGGTGACCTGGTCGGTGGGGGCTTGCTTGCAATATGGAGGAGGTCCGGGGCTACTTCTGTAAATTGTCCACGGGGCACGTGCGCATCACGTGACCCCTAGGCTGACGTAAGCGCTGGCATCCCCCCACGCACGTGCCTCACACGTGCGGGGGGTCTCGGGGCTGGACCCGGCGGCTGGTGGCGGTGGCTCGCGAGAGGAGGCCCTCGTCCAAGGTGGTGGCTGAGGCGGAGTGGCCACTGGACTGCAGGGCGGTGGAGGAATGTCGGACGGAGGGATGCTCTTGCGCCATGGATACGACGAGCGTAAGGGCCGACCGAGGTGAGACAGATGAACGGAGGGTCGGCTGAGGCGGATGAAGCCGGCTGACTAGCGGAGATGGAGGTTCCTGGCATTGAAGACCGACGGCGTAGCTTTAGGCAGATGACGGTGAAGGTGCTGGGGAAGGCATTGACGTCATTGATGTTGTGCTACAGAGGCGAGGTTGATGGAATCATTGTTGGTGGCGTGGTCTCGACGGAGGTCGTCCATAGATGAGTAGTATGGCTGGGGAGCGCTCCAACAGTGTTGATGGATGCCGGATCTCACCGGAGGGGGAGATTCGAGGCGCTGTCACCGCCAAGAGGGGGATATGAGGTGCAGCCGGCAGATGATTCTGTCGTCGGGGGGCGGAGCTTTTAAATAGGGTGTTTGGGGATGGTCGGACATGGAAAGAGGTGGTTGGGTGACTCGATTGACGACAGAGGTGGGATTTTACATGGTGATGGCGGCCGGAGATCTGAGAAGGTCGTCGGCGGTGTATTTGATTGGACGCGCTATCGGAGATGGATGCGATTGATTAGAGATTGGCGGTGGCGATCTGTTATGAGGCGGCGGTGGGGAGAACGCCGGCGATGATTGCGGGGAGGAGGTGCATCCAAAGGGGCCAGTGGAGGTAGAATACGAGCGTTGGGCCGTCCAATCGGCCGAGATCGGATGGCCCCGCGGGCGACACGTGTCACTCAAAGGGGAGAGGGCGACGTACGTGCCTAGGAGGCACGTGCCTTGCACGTACAGTGGATTTATTTTTTTTATAAAAATGAATTAAAAAATAATGCCAAAAATGGCTGACACATGGTGGCTCCATGTGCTGCCACGTGTCAGCACCACAAAATTCCAAAAATAGAACCTTTCAAAAATAGAAAACAAATAATAGATGGCCTCGGATCAAAAAAGTTTCTTCATGAAAATTGCTCGTCTCGATGAGATCTGTAATTTAGAAGATATCAAAATCAAAATCGATCAAATGAACAAAGTGATATTTTTGGGGTATCCCTTGTATATAAAGTACCTTGACTTTTGGGTTTTGTAATTTTTATGTCATTTTTGAACTAGATAAAAATCCAAAAAAAATATGGTAAAATCGAAGATAAATATTTACACATTAATCTATTTTTTGGATTTTTATTATTAAGAAAATGAAGAAATAAAATAAAATAAGAAAAAGACCGATTTTGTACAAGTGGTTAATTAAGACTCTGACTCAATTTGTTTCATTGATTTCAAGATCAATTTGGATTTGGAGTTTTACGTATTTTAATAAAACTTTCATCGAAGAAGACAAAAGAAATAAAATAAACTAGGTTATTTATGTACATAAATACTAGGTCAAAAACCGCTAAAATACAAAATGTACAAAAGAGGCCCAAAACCCAACTTTCACATAAGAGCTCCGAATCACTTGAACTTGGTCTTGTTTTGAAGGAATTGAATGTACATTTGTTCAAAAGTGAGTAGGATTAAAACGAACACTGGATGGGGAAGATATGGGGTTTTTAGTCCGGAAATCCTGAAACTAGGATTTGGGTTTTTGGTCCATTTATTTCGGTTAGTGATTTTTTATATTTTTCATTTATTCTTGTTAGTGATATGTACACAGTGGATGTGGCTTTGTGTCATTCGGAGTTAGCATGAATGAGTTAAAAATCCGAGAAGTTAGGCTATTTACAGGTCAAATTTGGCTGGAATTTTTGGCTTCTTATTTTGTGTAAAAGTTAGTTCTAAAATGCAATTCTTATGAAAACATGCATGAATGCTAATTATGCAGAATAAATGCAGAAGTGCTGTTGATTTTGAGGGATTTGAGCTTAATTAATGAGATTTAGAGTGATGAATCCGAGATTCATCATCCCCCAATACTTAAACCATGCTCGTCCCTGAGCATCAAAAAGAAATGCCATGAGGTGAAATGAGATTGGGTTCCTACCAAGACCATGAGCTGCAGATAAAAATGAAACAACACTCGACCTTTGGATTATTAGTGTGGCAGAACTTCTGTGAGACTTAAAATTTCAAAATCAACAGCCTTCAAGTTCTACACATCATTGCTACAGTTTCGGCTAAGAAGTCATCATAGATCAATCCTCTTACCAAAGCATACCCTATGAACATTGAACAATCGACTCATGTGTGTGAAAGGTTTTAGCTCTTCCCATCCAGAATGCCGGACTACCATGCTCCTCTCCTCTCCATAACTCATCCTCGGGGAGTCAGGTATTTTCCTTCTAAGGTCTGTCGTGCTGTGTTCACAATCGAATTGGGGGGAGAAGTTAAAAGAAGGGGAAAAGAACTGGAGGGTGGCCAGTGTAGTCACCTCTCCTCATGAAGATGGCCAGTGTAGCCGAGTCTCCACCAAGATCTACAAGTTTTCTTGAAGCTTGGACCTTTTTGGTCGGATATTTATTTGGTAGAATGTTTCTTTGTATTTGAAATTTTTGGTGGTTATGCTTTGGATCTTGTTGTGCCCCCACGGATATAGAATCTTTTTGTTTCCGTACATTTTTTAGGGTATTATAAAAAATTGTGCCCAGCCGTCCATCCCTTTTTCGAAGCTTTATTTCAACCCGTACTCCGGTCTTTAGATTTCCACGCTACTAGAAAAGAAACTCACATAGTCTTCCAACATCCCGTCTGAGTTGAGCTAAGTGCATAGTGCGAGAGTACAAATTAATTCCCTATTCTAGAGTTGTACCCAGAATGAAGAGACCAGGTTAGACACTAAGAGTCAAATGCTGCACATTGTCATGTGGAACTTAAAGAATTAAGTCAAAGACCTGAAGCTTTTAAAATCCTATTTCTCGGTGAAGTTCCTCTGAAAATTAGGTGGATTAAGGTCAAGTCCAGACCACTCTCGGTTTCAGCTCAAAACTCGGTTCAGAACCCAATGACTTTTCATGCAATGCTAGATGAAGTGCAGGTGTGTGAAATGCAGACACATTTTTTATTGAAGAAATTTTTGGGTTTTTTTTAATGCAAAAAAAAAGAATAAGAAGCCATTTTTCAAAAATTTTGTACATAGTCAGTGTTAGTAGCAAAACTCTTTTTTTTCTTTTGTTGTTTTTTTGTCAAATTAATTACCCACACTGTAAATACATATAGACTTCCGTGAAAGTACGATATATGGGTAAAATATATATGAAATATATATACAGACCTGCTATACTTAGCGAGTGTTGTGTCCTCAGAGCACAAGAAGCGTAAAGAAGACATAGCTCGGGCTAAGCATAAGAGAGTGAAAAAGGAAAAGAACAAGATATACAGGTCCGCCCCCCTATACTTAGGCTGTGAACAGTCTGAGTATAGAAGAAGGGTGGAAGCGGTCGGGATATGTGAATGAGGAGAATATATACAGATGAGTGTCGGTTCCCCCTAGACTTAGGCTGTGGTCAACCTAAGTATAAGAGAAGGGTGGAAGTGAGGTGATCGGGAGAAGTGTGATGGGGAAAATGGTATATACAGATGGCATCGGTCTCCCCCTATATTTAGGCCTTGGCCTAAGTAAAGGAAGAAGCTGTACAAGGAACCGATGTGGTCGGGAGGGAGGGTGGGTAGCCGATGATTAAGGCGGTTTTCGGCTGATCTTCTTGTGAGCCTGCGGTGGGAGATCGTAATGACGAGAAGGAGATGAAGCATATGATTCCCGGCTATTATCAGTGTCATCCTCAGAAAAATCATGATGGATAGTAGATGAAGCATTTGAGTCAGATGAAAGGTATCCATCATCAGAGTTATCCTCAGAGGAATAGTATTTGAAAGTGGTCATACTCCAAATATTCTAGTCTTTTTGTTTCTTTAGTTGTTTCCTCAGAATACGTTCCTTCTTTGGATCAAGCGGTTTGTCCTCGGATGAATACTCAGAAGCACCGGTCTCAGTCAGCTCATAAGAAATAATTCCAGTGTACTTGATGAGGGCAAGAACATCAGCTTTGGATGAATAGTAGTTAGGAACGGGAGTTTTCCAACGAGAATCGAATTTTGGATCCTTGCAAAGATATGGCTTTAGAGCTTCCGAACAGACTTCACTCATGTAGATTACCTTTTCCGAACCTGATGAGGGATCATCAGCTGATTCCTCTTCCGAAAGGTCAAAGGTGACTTTCTTTTTCTTGTTTTGTGAAGATGCCGGTTCACTTGATTATCCAGATGAATAACCATTGGAATTCTTCTCCTTGGTCGGTGTTCAGCCTGCGTGTTTGTTCTTAGTCTTCTGAATGTTAGTGCACTCTCGATTTGGGATGATTTGGTCAAAGTATTCAGAGAAGGTTGCTCCAGGCTGTGACCATGCATGTCTCAGGATCATAGAAGAAGGATTTGTCTATTTTGAGATCCGTGGGAATTGAAATACTGGGAAGAGTCTCTGCATGTTCATTCTCAATTGAATTGACATTGGAGCATTCCTGTGTCAAGTTGATGTGATCCATGTAGTCAGAATAGGTTGACTCAGGGTGTACCCATGCATAAGTCTGCGGATCATATGATTCATATACTCGATTCTCCATGGTGAGAGCAGCTGGGAATGGAGCAAGGGGGAGATTCTCTAAACCAATAGTCTCATCAACAATCGCTATCTCAGTTGTAGCAGCGGGGTAGGGTTCTTCTACCGTTTCATGGTTACGGTTGTCAGGGACTTCATGGGTTGCCTCAGAAAATCGTGGTTCCTCAAAGACTGTGCCAGATAGTAGTGCTTCCAATCCTGTAAAATTGATTTCCCGAGTCTCACAGTCGATAATTGCCTTAGCCAATGCAAAGAATGGCTTTCCAAGAATAATTGGAGACTGGGTGAATTCTCCTTGATGCTCAATATCAATGATCGTGAATTCTACTTTGAGCGGAGCACCTTGGAATGTTATGATGACAGAAATAATTCCACTCGGCCTCTTTATGGATCTGTCGCCAATTGAACAATCTCTCGTATTTTCCTGATCAGTTCGAGTTTGAGTTCGTGAAATACAGAAGTCAGGAGGATATTGATTGGTGAATCATCATCAATCCGAGCATGGGTGAAAATTGTGTCTTTGATTGTGCAGTCAAATCTGGGCAATTGCTTTACTATGCGGCTCTTGGTTTTTCTCCTCAACACCAAGGAGGAGGCTATTGACAAAATATGTCTTTCAGTCTTTGTCCATATCTTACCCGACTTTTTCCTCATTAATTTATCCATTACAAATCCTTTAAAACCGAGGAAGTGTTCAATGCCATGTATAAAGGGAAGTTTAAAAATCAATCTTTTCTCCAGTGCTTCCCGAATAGTAGGATCCAAATTCTTCATATCTTTTTCAGATTCAATTTTTATGAAATTTTCTAGAATTTCGATTTTTTTGGTATTTTTGAATATTCCTATTTTTTGGTATTTTCTGTGTGGTGTGGTGATGTGGTTTGTTCCTCAAATGAGCAGGGGCTTTGGTATTTAGAGTAAGAGTCAGAGGCATAGTCATTTTTAGGGGAATAATATGCAGAAGTGCTACTGTCCGAATCGTCCCTAGGTTCCTAAATATCCTCAAAATTTTCAATCTTAAATCCAATCATTTTCTCATTCATTTTTATGTCCGAGCTACCAGAGATTGAAATTAATCGATCGGTAAATTCTCAAAATCTATCATCCATTAGATCAAATTTCTTATTCATCCTCAAAATATCCTCCAAAATCTTTTCATGACTAATCGTGGGAGCAGTCGGGGTGTGTTTTTGTATTTGCGATTCAATAATTTCCTCTTCCATTTTCCTATATGTGCTAGGAGAGGAGTCTCTTGAAATATCCAATATATGATCATTATTTTTTGAAAATATCTCCTCAATAATTATGGAAGGAGGCTACTCATGTGATCCAGGCCTGTGGAGTTGGTTTTAGTAGAGTTAAATCCTTTGATCATGATTGGCCGGATCTTGATATTGTGGAGTCAGTATACAGGGTTGATGTGTTTCTATGTGGTCAGTCCAATCCTCTGTATGAGTATCATGTCTGAAGAGGGGGTTGTCA